>JAYESA010000004.1:330411129-331011129 GCA_036927795.1 Iris macrosiphon | reverse complement strand
CAAAATATATAGCCAGAGTTGGCGTATTCCGAGTAGATAACATACGGCGTACTCCTTATAGCTGAAAATAGCCAGGTCGGCGTATTTCAAGGAGATAGCGTACAGCGTGCTCCTAAAGCTGAAAATAGCCTGATGGCATAATATATAGAAGAGATGACGTGGACGTATTAGCCGTAATCATGGCTCATCCAGTCTTCGGAAGTAAAACCAAATCTCGTGCATTAAATACAGAGATCTGCCCCCATTCTGCACATTAAATGCAGAGACGTGCCTCGAGCTCTATACGAAGAGCAGCTTTTGATGTGGCAGTTCGTTTTGTCTTCTGCTGAGCGTAAAAGCTCCCATCTGCCTGTATAAAACTAGGCAGCGTATTTCCTTGAATGCGTAAAAGCAGTTTATATCAAGGAAATGTCACTAGACGACGGTTTGGGTCTCTGTGCCGCATCATCATTACAGCCGTTGTCTGGATAGTCGTGCTGTACCCTTTGTCAGGAGTCAGATTCATTGTACTGTCTGACAGGTTCATTCGCAGAATTTGAAGTGTTCCTCGTACAGCTCGTTTGAGGGATACGAGGCGTTCTTCGTATAATCTTCCCACTGCATTAAAAAGCAGATGGATTTTATGCCGTAAAGGCGAGATAACAACCTTTATATGCTGAAGCAGTCTGGAAATACTACATTATACGCGGGTTGTCTCTGGAGCTTATATTTTATGTTGTACTAGCGATGAAGCTCTGTTGTACGCCGATGGCTCTGAAGTCATGTCTTACGCCATACAGTATTGAACTACTGCGTATAACTTTACAGCGTATTTTTCATGCTTCTACAAGATCCCTTCAAAGTTTTCAAATTCCTCGTAATTTGAAATACTTTGAATGAAGCATGAAACGGTCAAGTCTGACTCATTCCTCGAGGCTGATTTCTTGGCAGATTTGTGGGGATTTGTTGGGATTCGGTGTGTTCTCTTTTGCCTATATAAAGGCTGATGAGTTAACCTGTTCTTCACACATTTCCTCCACCCCACAGAGATAATTGTCGAAGTTCGTCGGGTCGACTTGAGGAAGAAGAAGATCATGCTCTTCCAGCATGTAAGGAGCCGAAAAAGAAGGCATCTTCGAGCAAATATCCTCTGCAACGATGGATCATGGAAGGATATCATAGCTTCCTTTGCTCGGGATAATCAGCAGCTTCATATGGCGATTCGTCCAGGAGATAGGAAGGGTCACATTCGACACACACCTTGCAAGATGTATTTTTTCCTGTCGTTCATGGACGAGGGCAGACAAACTAGCCCTATCTTCCAGTATTGAGTTAGGTCTAAAACCTCAACTCAATCTGTCATGGCGTATGGAGGATGGGCTCTTGAATAATTTACACAGGCCCAGTTATGTATCCTGCCGCCATTTATCGTTTTCTTGTTAATCGGTTGCAGAAAACCGATTAACTGCTGAAGAAGACAGAAAAAGATCTCCACCAATATGATAACCTGGCGCAGCAGATTCTTAGTGTGATCTTTAAATGAAAATGAAAAACACATGGTAGAACAAGGATTTCCATCATATGTAATCATGAAGATGAAAAACCCTTTGTAACTGGATTTCTATCATATGTAATCATGATTAATAAAACTGTCTTCTTTTACGCATCTGATAATTTGCCATATTCTTTGCTGTGATGAAGTCTGAATATGTGTAGCTTCGACACGTCTGAATAACTTTACGCCGACTCTGATAAAAAGAGTATCTGGTCTCGTCGCGTCTTTTACGCATAACTGAAGATGCGTAGAAAGTTGTTTAGCATTAAGTTGTAGATAAAAACTGTCATACTTTTTTGGACGAAGAGTCACTTAAAAATTCTGAACTGTCACTTCTGATGCGAAGAATTCTTGTTCAGATCATCATTTTTAAGAATGATTTCCCGAAAAAATCCTTTGGAAAAGGCGAGAAATGGTTGTCGAAACTGAGTCGCCACCTCGAACTGCAAAAAAAATATTCAGACTGGATTTCGGATGAACTTCCAATCGACCCAAGAAGAAGAGTCATTTTCCATGCTGAACCCTGTATGCTTTGGGTACTTGGGATATTTTGAGGCCAGAAAGGAGCATCTTCTGCGTGAACCCTTGTAATTTGGCCGTCTTGAGAATTGTTCAGATATACGCATACTCTGGCCTGCGTATTTTAAAATATACGGAAAGTCATAGATCCGTAATGTATATGAGTGTAAGATCATAAGTTTGTGGCCTCTCGAGCGTAAAAGCTGCCGAGCATAAGAGCATCCAGGCGTAAAACTGTAGATCTATAGCCTCTGATAAGAAAACTTTCGAGCGTGAAGTCGTAGATTTGTTGCCTCTGAGCGTAAAAGCTGCTGAGCGTGAAATCATAGATTTGTAGACTCTGAGCATGAAGTCGTAGGTTTGTAGCCTCTCGCGTATAAAAGCTACCGAGCGTAAAAGCATCCGGGTGTAAAACCATAGACTTATACCCTCTGAGCGTAAAACCGTAGATTTGTAGCTTCCAGAGCATAAAAAGCTCCTTGGCGTAAAATCACGAATCTGCTCTGCACGAAAGACTTTTTGAATTCGCTGGCTGTCCGCCTTCTCTGAATAATAGGCTGACGTAGTCCCCAATCATAACTGCATATTAAATATCGGATTTGGTTAGAGATTCGAAGAGTTTATCTGAACTCTATAAGTACCCCATGGTCCTCAGAGAGAAAAATTTTCATCTGTCTTTTGCGAAAGAAAAACCTTTGTCTTTTTGAGAGCTCTTCTTCGTTTCTTCTCTGAGAACTCTTAAGTTTTTAGCAATGGCACCAAAACAATCTTCCACCACCAAGGGAAAGAAAGTTGCCTCCTCTCAAATGATATACCCTTTGCTTTTCTATGTAATTTGCTCTTTCTGGAAATAAAGAGACTTTATCTGACTTTGGTGGACCTATCATTTTGGAATATAAACGATAGGCTAGGGTGAAAGTGATATCAGAGGTAATATGGACGTGATATACTTTCGGTAAGCTTCAGCTGGACATATCTATTCAGAGGTTATATGGACATGATAGAATATGATCCAACTAAAATTTGTACACAAAACACTATCAGAGGTAATATGGACGTGATAGATTTTGATGTTCCAAATTAGTTTAGACATATCTATTCAGAGGTTATATGTAGATGATAGAATATGATCCAACTAGTTCTTTGGAAGTGGTGTTGTCAGAACGAGATCTTCACCATACTCCATTTGAGCAAAGGAGATTAAGCATAGTACCTCTTTAGGAATTTACCATTGATATGAGCCATTAACAAGTCTCCATTAGGCTTGGCTAATTTTTAAGCGCTGTTTGAAAACGTCGTCGCGATCACGTAAGGGCCTTCCCATTTGGGCTGGAATTTACCCTTACTCTTGTGAGTAATGATCATTGGTCTTTTCACGGCTAGAACTAGCTCGCCAACTTTGAACACTCTTTCCTTTATCTTTTGATTAAAAGCTCTGGAAATGCGTGCCTGGTAGAACGTGATGCGCTGTTGGGCTTGAAGGCGTTTCTCGTCTAATCCTTCTATCTCTTGAAGCCTTAATAGGTCATTCTTTTCCTGAGTCAACTCATTAGCCACTGTTATTCTGAGTGACAGAATTTAAATTTCGATGGGGAGAAATGCTTCACTGCCATAAACCAGTAAAAATAGGGTACAACCCGTCGGTACTCGTACCGTTGTGCGGTATGCCCAGAGACATTCTCCTAGCTTCTCATTCCAATCTCTTTTGTTCGAAGAAACGAATTTCTTTAAGAGTTTGATGATGGTTTTGTTGAAAGCTTCCGCCAAACCATTAGCAGTAGGATTATATGCCGTAGAGGCCATATTTTGTATATTTCAAAATCGATGAAACGCTTGGCTGATGAACTGACGCCCGTTGTCATGGATTATCCTTCGGGGTATCCCAAAACGATAAATGACATGATGTTTGATAAAGCTGATCACGTTAGATGTCTTCATCTCAACAAGGAGGATTGCCTCTGCCCATTTGGAGAAATAATCCGTGATGGCTAATATGAACCGATGACCTCTGGAAGAAGATGGGTGAATAGGACCAATGATATCCATACCCCATGCTTCAAAAGGCCAGGATGCTACCGTAGGATGTAAATGTTCAGAAGGTTGATGTATAAAATCTGCATGAACCTGATAGGCTTTGCATTGTCTTGCATATTTTATTGCATCTGTGATCATAGTAGGCCAGTAATAGCCCATCCTCCTGACACGATCCTGTAGCTTAGGACCGGGTTGATGTGCTCCGCATACGCCGTCGTGAACCTCACGGATAATCCGCTGCACTTCATCACCGGAGAGACATCGTAATAGTAGTCCGTCGTAAGTCCGACGATATAGACATTGTGAAGACGCATCGAAATAGAAGGGACTTCTCCAGTCTATAAAGGGATACTGCTTCTTTAGGATCCTCCGGTAAGATTTCGTATGCTACAAAATTGTCACGACCCGCACCCAGTTTAGGGGCACGAGTGCGTGGGTACGTCCAGCCTACGCCGCAGCATCGGCGGTAGAACGCTGTCTAGGTCATGTAACTATCTAATCAAACTCACGTGAATACCCAACTCCATAAGGAGACGTGGATATCATAAAATAATGCTAGAAATACTCAATCACATAAACTAAAGCACGATGAGATATCAAGGCAAGCAAGAAATACAAGACAAGTCTAATAACAAAATAATCATACCTGCAATCGTTAACTTTCAATTCTTAAGTGTGTCAGAAACCAGTCTACTAAGGTCACAGTCTGGAAAAATATTTTCCAGTCAGGAAGGAGCAAAGTACATCTCTAAATAGCAGTTCTATATTAATGATATAAACTATGTAGCAGTTCTAGATGGAAATATACCAGAAGCATGTATAGGTACGAGAAATAAAAGAAATATTGGAAATACTGTAAGTAAATGCAGGAGAAGAAACAATATGTCCATGAGCAAGAACCTATGACTAAGTGTATGAGTACTAGCTTTAACATGTGATCGGCTTGGGAACTTGATCAGGCTGGTTACATGTGATTAGCTATGATTCATGTAAGGTCAGGCTAACCGTTGGTTAGCTATGATGCATGTAGAGGTCAGGCTAATCACACGTAACAGCTATGAAGCATGGAGATGGTCAGGCCACACCCGACGTGAGATGTGGGGTGAGCTATGATGCATAAAAAGTTGGGTATGATCACATATCTACACTAAAATACTCCCCACCCCCGACTGGTATAGTAGATCCAATCATGGTACGCTATAGCACGGGATTCCCTGGGGAGGTAGCAAGTCTCCCCGGAAATCAGTGTCTGTACATGCACAAGATAACAAGGAAACAAGTCTTGTACAAGCTACACCATGAATAAGGAATAATATCTCATGACGAGATCCGTGTATACCAATCCGTGTAACCAACGTGTCAAGAGCATGGATATCTACACTAGATACAGTGAACATAGGAGATATCATAAATTAGAAACTAATTAGAGAATGTACTCGCCTTGGGTCCTTAGCTGTCAATACCAATGTCCTGTCCCAGAGTATCGTCTGGAGAATCCGACAGTCCTATAAACATATAATAATATCACTTGTATCAGATGCTACACTAACACACAATAGAAATACACTGGCCTCAGGGCTATGCCAGGCATGGCTCTAGTCAACTAGGGTCATCTAGTAGGGATACGTATATAGTACACATTTACTCTCAAGGTATATACCAATAAAAATGTATATAATATATATATAAGTGTCTCTTAGTAATTGTACAAAATACGTATATGTGTATATACACTAATAGATGTATATAAATATATATATATTTTTACCAAAATACATATTTGTATATATATCAATCAAATATTTTTATATATGTATATTAACAATCAAGGAATGCACATAATGCCACACTTCTCAAGGTGATCCCAAATGAAGTAGCAGTTAGTTCCAATGGGTCCGGAGCAGTCCAAATAGCTAGAAACTATATAAAGAAGTCCAAGATCGGAGTTCGGCACGAAAATCGAGATAAGGATACCAGGCTAATAGGGGAAGGGTCGTTTGTTTGTAATTAAGGTAACACCTCAATTTAATAAAAATTATTTTGAAATCATTTTGAACAATAATTACAATAAAAAGTTTATTTATAAAAAATCTAGAATTTACGTAAAAGCCAATATATTTCCATTTATAGAAAAAAATGGTCACCGATCCAAATAAACAAATTTGGATCTTATTTTTATTATTGAAACTATATTTTTAATTAATAATATAACCCAAAAATTATTATAGTTTTTCACATAATCAAAACCTTTTTAATTATTACATGACTAAATAAACTAATTACATAAAACTAGCTATTTACATATACTAAACTAATTACATTAATCACTAACTAATTACATGAAATTACTAAACTAATTACATATATTACTAAACTAATTATTAATAATTAACTACTGATTAGTAATTAAGTAACTGATTAAGAATTAACTACTGATTATAATTTAATTAACTGATTAAGAAATAATTAACTGATTATAAATTAATCAACTGATTAATAATTAATTTACTGATTAATAAATTAATTATTTGATCTAATAATTAGCTACTAATCTAATATATATAATTAATAAACTAAATATATACTAATCTAATATATAACTAAACTTAACTCAAAATTATACAGGACTGCAGAAAGGGAAAGAGGGAAGAAGGAATCGGGCTCACGATGGGTTTTCGTCGTCGACACGGTGGTCGGCGGTCGAACTCGGCGGCGGCGGCTCCGGATCTGCTGTGGCGGGTGCTCGAAGCTCGACGGTGGTCGACGTTCGTCTCGGGGCGGCGGATCTGCTCGAGGCGGCGGCGCTAGGTTCTAGGAGGCGGCGGATCTGATCGAGGCGGCCACGGCTCGGTTCGAGGAGGCGGCGGTCGACGGATCCAAGGCGGCGGATCCAAGCCAGAGCAGCACAGGACGGTGGCGACGACGTCGGCTCCGGTGAGGAAAACGACGGCGAAGCTCGGCTCGACGGAGGCGGTCCCAGTCGCCGGCGGCGGCGGGATCTAGGTTAGGTTTAGGGTTTGAATTCTGTATGCGTCGGGGTCGTGTCCGGAGCTGGACACGGCGGTTGATGTACTGCACAGTGGGGGACGTGTCCGGGTCTGTCGGACACAGGGTTGGGTGTACTGTACAGGGATGTGTCCAGATGGTGGACACGAGGATGATGTTTGTTGTGGTGGAGGTGGATGTGTCCGGGTCAGTCGGACACGAAAATTTGGTTGTAATATTGTAAATCTGGACACAGAAAATGAATGGATACGATAGGACACCCGGGGTCGGACCTGAGGCCAACACGGCTAACATGGTGATGCTGGACACACGGACACGAGCACACAAAATGGTGGTGGCTTGTTGGCTTGTGGGGATTTGTGAGGGCTAGTTAGGGTTTCTTGAGAATGGTGATGAGGGACTTAAATAGGGAGAGAGGGTGTGGGATGAAGGGTGAGGATTGGCCCAATAATGGATGGCCCAGATCATATATAAAGGAGTTTTTCATGTGGGAAAAATGAGGGTGTAAATGGAAGATGGTAAACTTATAAATTTAATAGAAAAGTATTATAATTTAAGAAAATTTTAAGAGGCTTCCAAGGCTAACTGATTAATTAGCTACTAATTAAACTCATATTTCAAAATCTTAGAAAGTATGTAATTTATTTATTTACTATCCCAAATGAATTTAAAAATTTATTATGAAGAAAACAACTAGTCCTTTAAATAATTTTATCAAATAAATAATTTTATGATTTTAAGCCAATAAATATTTAAAACTAGAGAAATATATATATATTATTATTTATTTATTTATTTTATAATACATTGACATTTAGGAAAATAATGTTTTTTATAAAAGATTTTAAATCACCTTCTAAAATCAAACATTGTTCAAAATCAAATACAAGAATTCAAGGAGAAATTATTTTATAAACTTGGTATTTAAAATAAATTAAAAATCTAATTATTTCGGAAATTGGAAATCGGAGGTTACAAGTCTACCCACCTTAGAAAAATTTCGTCCTCAAAATTTAAGGTCCTTAATGATTGCATTTACACATTGTATTATTTCTATCAAAATTTAAATTTCAAACCAAATAATCATGAAGTAATTCCATATTGCTATTTCACAACCTTTCAAAAATTTTATAACATCATATTCCTGAAAATTTTCAAGTTAAAAATCAAATTTCAATTTTTATCATAATCTCCTTCAAATTTAAGTTCGTATCTAAATACTGAAGGATTTAATATCCAATCCTCCAATTGAATTCCAATCAATGTATATTTATAACATTTAAAATCTGTATCCCAAAATTTAAATTTTAAACACTAATCCATCAATCATCTTATTCCTCTAACTCAAATTCAATTGATGCTTATTCAAATCTAAATCCTCCTCCCGAGAATTGAATTCGACACTATTCCATTAACGATTTTATTTTCCGATTTTTTTTTCCTCAAATACTCAACGATGCGATACTTTCAGAATCTTCAATGCAACATTCATAATATAAAATATAAATTTTTTTATATTGTAATCAAATAGATAAAATGATAATTTCCCAATTTTCTTAAATTTTAATAATCAATCATATCAAGACCTTCCTAAAATTAATAAACCTCAATTTTGCCCTGTGAATTTCTTAACTCTCTATTTAAGTTAATGTTTATCCTCAAATTTTAATCATACCTCGATTTTCGCAAAATCAATGATCCATCAACTCTGTTATAACAACCCCTAAATTCTTTATTTAAATTAATGCTCATCCACAATTTAATCCTCTTGTCTCTTTTGTCGGTCATAACCTTGTCATAGATCCTTGCTATGGTCAAAACCCTAATGATCATGGTTTAAGAAAACTCTACCTACAGCCATGCAATTTAAGAAAAAATATATATAGGTCATGCATCTTTTGTCATGGTATTTCAGTCTCTGTTAAGGTGTACTACTAGTTATATCCTAACAAGAAATCATGCATACGAACTACAGTATTAGGAAAATCAATCAATCGAAAGACGGAAAAAGAACATTAGGAGGGAACGAAAGAACCTGCTAACATATTACTTGTAGTATCTACTATCTCTAACAAACACTTAACTTTAGCACATTCACTAACTAATTCCTATTCATGTACACTGGTACCCATATCAACTAATCATTAATCCACAAAATCCATGAATATATTCGTATTGCACACACCTGTCTATTAATACCGAAATCTGATGCCAAGAATCTCTAATATAACCATGATTCAATGATGCATCCAAGTTGATACCTCTATCTCTTTAGTACCATACCCTCTGTCAGTTTCCGTTCCTACTACAATTGTTCATACTAGTCGTTCTTATCACTCAATTATACGTCAAGTACAACACCATACTAAATACTGTTCTTTCCAATACAACTTTAGATGGACACCCAAGTCAGTCTGCGGTGCCATCTCAATCATGCTCAAATCACCAGATCCTTATACATGTATATCATCTACTCACATATTAATATTAATATCTCTCATCTACCATAAAATTAATCCTCAAAATAATCGCCAAGGTTTAACTTCTCGATCAACTTAAAATAAATTATATATACTTCCTCTAAATCAGATACTCAACATCGAAATAAAATTTAATCACTCCAAAAATCTTTGTAGCCTTAACCATGTTTATTGAATTCATATTTGAAATCCTCAAAATTTTAATGACACAATTCCAACTTCTCAATAATTCTCAAAAATTCATTTCCACTCTTTAATTTATAAATCCACCAATTTACATATAAGTGCTCGTAGCCTCTAATACTCGAGGTGCACTCAATGCATCTAGTGTCTATAACTGTGTACTAAAATTGTACTGCCTGAATCACTTGCACCATTATCTCCAATGATCAAAGTTATCATCACCTGTAATTTCTTTCATGATTTTCAATTTATGTCAACTGGTATATCATCTAATTATCATCATACAGGGTGCTTACTGTTATTAACGTCATTCTTGACAAATCCTTGATATAGAATCATTAGCACTCTTGGTATTATATCACTAGCCTCATTAATGGACCATTCATCAAGCTCATTATAACTCATGATTACATGTATCTACTATAACACTCATGTTTCTTTACTCTCATGGGCATGTATATGGTTCTTCATCTCGATGGTTGTATAGATATTTCCCTTTAACCTTTCATAGTCTGTTACACCAATATGTGATACGCTTCACCATCTTCATTACCGATTCCGATATTTCTCTACTCATGACACCTCATTATAACTCCTCATGTATATAAATTTTTTTACCTTTAACACACCGATATCAATCATCAAATTGAACGTTATGCTCCATTAATCCTTAATACTATTCTTTGATACCTAATTGTTTACATAGATCACTCAAGTGCATAATCATGATTATCCAGGGCGGGTATGTTAGCTCTGATAATAACTCTTGAACTATCACTGATACTCTATTCTCTCCTTCTACTCACAGTCTCTAATGACACTTATCCTAGAACCATTTGTACAAGGTACAATGCTAAGGGCTAACTCTAGTTTAAAGCCTACTGCTCACATGTCCAACTAAGAAACACTTACAACTCACAAGTCACACTCAGTCAACTAATACAAGTCACAACCAAAATTGTAAGTCACTAATTATCACACTAACAAGGATCCTTAAAGAAATAAGGCTCAAAAGAACTGGGTTAAGGACTGAAGGTATCTTTACTGCTAGTAAAGAAAAGAAGCGATGGAGCAAAGTCCTGGAATAACATAAATAGATAAGTCTTGAGATGATACTTTAAGAACCAATTTAAGATACAACCTGATAATTATACACGTCTGTCTGAAATTATGACACTCAGAATCCTCGCCACGCCAGTAAGCATAGATGCGATAAACGATAGGTTTCGTAACTAAGGTATGCAACTCTATAATCATGTCATCTAGAATCTTCGCCACGCCAACCGGTATGGCTGCGAGAGACTCTAAGTTTCATAACTATAGTATGTACATCCAAGTCAGGTTCCTACATTCTCGTCACCACAGCTAATATGGCTGCGATAAACTCTAGGATCCATAACCAAAGTAGACGTTTTACCTTTCTCTCTGTCCTCATCAACATATGTCATCAGATGATACCGTAAATTTTAGCCCGTAAAATTCATCTCGATATGAAATCAACTCAACAACGATACCAAGAATTAAATTTAACAACTGGTCAACAAGAATCAAACTCAACAATGACACCAAGATTTTAATTTAATAACTGATCAATAAGGATCAAGTTCAATAACAACAAGCGAGAGCAGACGGGAACAAGGGGGAAGGATTTAAATTGGAATTTATAATGAGATTCTCAAGGGTCGTCCCAGGAATCTCTCAAATAATTTGTGATTGAGTATCCTCTATCATCCTAGTATCCTATGTCCTATATTCTATAGCAGGTACACAGTAGTACAACTATGACGTCGCACTACTACGACATCGCACAACTAGCAAAGTCTGACCTGCATGGGCCACCACTAAAAATATGTCACGACCCGCACCCGGTTTAGGGGCACGAGTGTATGGGTACGTCCAGCCTACGCTGCAGCATCGGTGGTAGAATGCTGTCTAGGTCATGTAACTATCTAATCAAACTCACGTGAATACCCAACTCCATAAGGAGACGTGGATATCATAAAATAATGCTAGAAATACTCAATCACATAAACTAAAGCACGATGAGATATCAAGGCAAGCAAGAAATACAAGACAAGTCTAACAACAAAATAATCATACCTGCAATCGTTAACTTCCAATCCTCAAGTGTGTCAGAAACCAGTCTACTAAGGTCACAGTCTGGAAAAATATTTTCCAGTCAGGAAGGAGCAAAGTACATCTCTAAATAGCAGTTCTATATTAATGATATAAACTATGTAGCAGTTCTAGATGGAAATATACCAGAAGCATGTATAGGTACGAGAAATAAAAGAAATATTGGAAATACTGTAAGTAAATACAGGAGAAGAAACAATATGTCCATGAGCAAGAACCTATGACTAAGTGTATGAGTACTAGCTTTAACATGTGATCGGCTTGGGAACTTGATCAGGCTGGTTACATATGATTAGCTATGATTCATGTAAGGTCAGGCTAACCGTTGGTTAGCTATGATGCATGTAGAGGTCAGGCTAATCACACGTAACAGCTATGAAGCATGGAGATGGTCAGGTCGCACCCGACGTGAGATGTGGGGTGAGCTATGATGCATGAAAAGTTGGGTATGATCACATATCTACACTAAAATACTCCCCACCCCGACTGGTATAGTAGATCCAATCATGGTACGCTATGGCACGGGATTCCCTGGGGAGGTAGCAAGTCTCCCCGGAAATCAGTGTCTGTACATGCACAAGATAACAAGGAAACAAGCCTTGTACAAGCTACACCATGAATAAGGAATAACATCTCATGACGAGATCCGTGTATACCAATCCGTGTAACCAACGTGTCAAGAGCATGGATATCTACACTAGATACAGTGAACATAGGAGATATCATAAATTAGAAACTAATCAGAGAATGTACTCGCCTTGGGTCCTTAGCTGTCAATACCAATGTCCTGTCCCAGAGTATCGTCTGGAGAATCCGACAGTCCTATAAATATATAATAATATCACTTGTATCAGATGCTACACTAACACACAATAGAAATACACTGGCCTCAGGGCTATGCCAGGCATGGCTCTAGTCAACTAGGGTCATCTAGTAGGGATACGTATATAGTACACATTTACTCTCAAGGTATATACCAATAAAAACGTATATAATATATATATATAAGTGTCTCTTAGTAATTGTACAAAATACGTATATGTGTATATACACTAATAGATGTATATAAATATATATATATTTTTACCAAAATACATATTTGTATATATATCAATCAAATATTTTTATATATGTATATTAACAATCAAGGAATGCACATAATGCCACACTTCTTAAGGTGATCCCAAATGAAGTAGCAGTTAGTTCCAATGGGTCCGGAGCAGTCCAAATAGCTAGAAACTATATAAAGAAGTCCAAGATCGGAGTTCGGCACGAAAATCGAGATAAGGATACCAGGCTAATAGGGGAAGGGTCGTTTGTTTGTAATTAAGGTAACACCTCAATTTAATGAAAATTATTTTAAAATCATTTTGAACAATAATTACAATAAAAAGTTTATTTATAAAAAATCTAGAATTTACGTAAAAGCCAATATATTTCCATTTATAGAAAAAAACGGTCACCGATCCAAATAAACAAATTTGGATCTTATTTTTATTATTGAAACTATATTTTTAATTAATAATATAACCCAAAAATTATTATAGTTTTTCACATAATCAAAACCTTTTTAATTATTACATGACTAAATAAACTAATTACATAAAACTAGCTATTTACATATACTAAACTAATTACATTAATCACTAACTAATTACATGAAATTACTAAACTAATTACATATATTACTAAACTAATTATTAATAATTAACTACTGATTAGTAATTAAGTAACTGATTAAGAATTAACTACTGATTATAATTTAATTAACTGATTAAGAAATAATTAACTGATTATAAATTAATCAACTGATTAACAATTAATTTACTGATTAATAAATTAATAAGTTGATCTATAATTAGCTACTAATCTAATATATATAATTAATAAACTAAATATATACTAATCTAATATATAACCAAACTTAACTCAAAATTATACAGGACTGCAGAAAGGGAAAGAGGGAAGAAGGAATCGGGCTCACGATGGGTTTTCGTCGTCGACGCGGTGGTCGGAGGTCGAACTCGGCGGCGGCGGCTCCGGATCTGCTGTGGCGGGTGCTCGAAGCTCGACGGTGGTCGACGTTCGTCTCGGGGCGGCGGATCTGCTCGAGGCGGCGGCGCTAGGTTCTAGGAGGCGGCGGATCTGATCGAGGCGGCCACGGCTCGGTTCGAGGAGGCGGCGGTCGACGAATCCGAGGCGGCGGATCCAAGCCAGAGCAGCACAGGACGGTGGCAACGACGTCGGCTCCGGTGAGAAAAACGACGGCGAAGCTCGGCTCGACGGAGGTGGTCCCAGTCGCCGGCGGCGGCGGGATCTAGGTTAGGTTTAGGGTTTGAATTCTGTATGCGTCGGGGTCGTGTCCGGAGCTGGACACGGCGGTTGATATACTGCACAGTGGGGGACGTGTCCGGGTCTGTCGGACACAGGGTTGGGTGTACTGTACAGGGATGTGTCCAGATGGTGGACACGAGGATGATGTTTGCTGTGGTGGAGGTGGATGTGTCCGGGTCTGTCGGACACGAAAATCTGGTTGTAATATTGTAAATCTGGACACAGAAAATGAATGGATACGATAGGACACCCGGGGTCGGACCCGAGGCCAACACGGCTAACACGGTGATGCTGGACACACGGACACGAGCACACAAAATGGTGGTGGCTTGTTGGCTTGTGGGGATTTGTGAGGGCTAGTTAGGATTTCTTGGGAATGGTGATGAGGGACTTAAATAGGGAGAGAGGGTGTGGGATGAAGGGTGAGGATTGGCCCAATAATGGATGGCCCAGATCATATATAAAGGAGTTTTTCATGTAGGAAAAATAAGGGTGTAAATGGAAGATGGTAAACTTATAAATTTAATAGAAAAGTATTATAATTTAAGAAAATTTTAAGAGGCTTCCAAGGCTAACTGATTAATTAGCTACTAATTAAACTCATATTTCAAAATCTTAGAAAGTATGTAATTTATTTATTTACTATCCCAAATGAATTTAAAAATTTATTATGAAGAAAACAACTAGTCCTTTAAATAATTTTATCAAATAAATAATTTTATGATTTCAAGCCAATAAATATTTGAAATTACAGAAATATATATATATTATTATTTATTTATTTATTTTATAATACATCGACATTTAGGAAAATAATGATTTTTATAAAAGATTTTAAATCACCTTCTAAAATCAAACATTGTTCAAAATCAAATACAAGAATTCAAGGAGAAATTATTTTATAAACTTGGTATTTAAAATAAATTAAAAATCTAATTATTTCGGAAATTGGAAATCGGAGGTTACAGAAATCTATAAAGGGACTTCTCCAGTCTCTCTTGGGAAGATCTGTGTTCACAGCGTAGCTGCGTTCTATGTGAAAGTTGTTTTTCATACAGAATAAATCTCTATTAAGAAGGATCACCGAGTTCTGCCTTCTTATAGGAATAGCTAAATCTGTAGCTAAACTGGCCAGGGCATCAGCTTCCAGATTCTGAGATCGAGGCACATGCTCTAGGTAAAACCCTTTGAAAGTCATTGCTATCTCGATCGTTGCTTGGTGATAAGGAATGAGGTCTGGATTACGGACTTCATATATTCCTCTGACTTGATTGACGATCAACACAGAATCACCAAATGCTTCCAGATATTCGACGTCCAATTCTTTAGCGACTTGGAGCCCGATTAGTAGGGCATTATATTCTACCATATTATTAGAGCAGGGTTCGCTAAGAGAATATGCTCGATAGATGACGAGTTTATCAGGAGTGACCAGGACAATTCCTATTCCTGAAACCACGTTCCCCCTGGGACCTGTCCTGGAGGCACCATCGAAGAATAGTTGCCATGTATCCCTTTCCATTGCGGAATTATATTCTACAACTTCGTCGGGAATGTCCTCATATAATCTGGAGGTCTCCGAAATCGGATGAGCAGCTAGAAAATCAGCCAATGCTTGGCCTTTGATGGACTTCTGAGGGACGTACACCATATCATACGGTGTTAATAACATCGTCCAAGTTGCGAGCCAGGAATTAAGCACACTCGGCTTGTTCATCAATACCCGAAGAGGATTGATCCTGGAGATGATATGAATAGTCTGGCCTGTGACATAGTGCCGCATTTTCTGAATGACGAACATTAGGGCCAAACATTCTTTTTCCACTGGATTGTACTGGTGTTCAGCTCCGACCATCATCCTACTTAAATAGTAGATAGCATGTTCATGACCCTCATCGTTCTTCTATGCGAGGAGAGCTCCCAGAGAATGATCCATTGCTCGAACATACAGCAAAAATGGTCTTCCTATGACGGGAGGCACCAGAACTGGAGGATTAGTGAGGTAGCGTTTAATATCATTAAACACTTGCTGACAGGCTTCGTCCCATACGAAGGATACACCTTTCTTTATGAGACGAGAAAAAGGCTGACACCTTCCGGAGAGGTTAGATATGAATCTTCTGATATAAGCCAGACGACCTTGAAACCACCTGAGCTCTCTCAGATTACGGGGTGGTCGCATTTCTAAGATGGCCTTGACTTTATCAGGGTCCACTTGAATGCCTTTAGCGGTAATGACAAATCCCAGGAATTTGCCACTTGATACGCCAAGAAAGGACTTTGTCGGATTCATTTTGAGTTGGTGTTGGTGCATCAACTCAAACACTGTCTTCAAGTCTTGGATGTGATTATCTTTGATGCGGCTTTTGACAGCTATATCATCCATGTAACATTCTACTGTTTTGCGTAGGTGCTCATGGAAAATGTTACTCAAAGCTCGTTGGTATGTAGCCCCGGCATTCTTCAGTTCGAAAGGCATGATCGTATAGCAATATACCCCCAATGGTGTCTGGAAGGCAGTGTGTCACGCCCCAGTCCCAAAATGCCGAGGAACTGGATACGCAGCAATGGCCAGCAGCACACACCGATGGACAACCCAATTTAATGGATCCATCAGGACATGCTTAAGTTGTAGTCTAACAGTAAAATAGAACAATTGTTACAAGTCACAATCTATACTAATCTCATCCACAACAGATAATCACAGATTAAATGCCAGAATAAATGCAAATAGAATAAACTAACAATTCTCAAATAAGTATCTCGGGGAACAATCCGAGAATATGTCTGGTACATAAATACAAATAGACAGAAAATAAATCAACTGGAAATAGAAATACTGAGTATATGAAGCCGGTACTCAGGAGAAGTCTTCTGGCATGATCTTGTCCTCAGGTTCCTGTTCTGTTCCGAGAAGTGCTCCTGTTCCGTACACCTCGGGATAGATCTCTTCGGCTATACCTGGGGACATAATCCAAATCCAGGTCCTCAGGGGACATAGTAAGGTACAAAATAACTTATGCCAAATAAGTACAGTGCAGCAATAAATAAACAGGAGGGTAAACTATGTAACCAACTATGTGATATGCAAGTTGAGAGGATCACTAGAACTCAGGCTGAAGCCACTACAAGCTCTGTGTCGGGGAGCCGGTAGCAGCAATAACTATGAATTTTACTATGAAATCTACTATGTTTTATATATAAAGTCAGCCTGTATCCTGTGAGTCTCTCCCCCACCCAATGAAATCACACGTCTCATATCCACGATGCCTCATGTCCATGTCACGCACGATTATAACTAATACAGCAAGTCTGATAGCTATGGATCCAATGTCTATGAATATAATGTCTATGTCATGAAACCTGTATCCTACACAGAATCACCATGAATATCTCAGAAAGATTCTGTCTCATGAATAGTGTCAAGTGTCCTGGGCTATATTATACTTGATAAGACAAGTACGAGAAGTACAGGGTCTCGGTATCCATGTCTATGTGACATTACATAACTCCGCGTACGGGGTTGGCACCCGACTATTAATCGGACGCTAAGTAAAGTCACTCGGTCCTGGGTTGAACAATTTATATCAAGATTACATATAAAATCTACAAGAACTCAAGTAAAGTACTATAACAGGAATTACTGTGAGTTGGCAAGGTATACTTGCCCACTGATGTATAAATAAGTCAAGGAAATAAGTAGCAAAGCTGCAGGGTTTGGCAATGTACACTTGCCTGTGGTTCCGGCTCCAATTGTGGGTCTGTCTTCAGCGGGATTTCCAGACAGTACTCCGGTTGCTGAAATAAACATCACCATTAGATCCAGAAAATATCAATCAGCTAAAAACGCCTGTCCTTGAGTCCAATTTGGAGACAAGGGCAAAAATAACAATTTTGGGTCAAGCGAGGTCCACATGTGGCCCGCTTCGCACCAAAAAATGTGTTAGGGTCAAAGGTCTCCAAATTTGCTAAACTTAGTGTCAACAGGTCAGGAATGATGATACGAACCCAACGAAACTTCCAGAATTGGATTCTGATGAGCCGGTCACAAAATCGTCCGTCAAGTGGAGCCTGTGGGGCCCACGATACGCGATTTTGTCAACGTTCTCAGAATCGAACCAAACTTGGGTCACAGGACCAGCGTATCGCTACGAGTCCGATGGCGCAAGTTTCTTTTCGATCCGACGTGTGTACACAAAGTTAGGATGCATTCCAGAAAGGACGGATACGGGACGGTGTTCGCGGATACGCGTTGATTCCGGTGTGCACGCACATCCGAATCGACTTCTGCGAAATCCCACACATCCGTATCAACGGCACGCACGTATCAGTGAAGACCGCACGCGACCGAGTTGTCCTGTTTGGCGGGGCGTACCAAGTTCCGGGGTGAATCAGGGCATTATTTTTCCTGTTTTTGGATCGCGGTTCACGATCGCCACAGGACGCGATGCACCGAGCGGGTTGTTCGGGCACCGAGAGGGTTACGCAGGGTTCGTGACGCAACAGACGGAATCGAAAATGGGTAACCGAGCAGAGAGATACGGATACCTGAACAGGGCTCAAAAAATTGCGTTTCTCCGTGTCCGATACGACGTGAAGCGTCGGCGCGACCTAGGGTTAGGGTTTTGGGGATGCTGGCCGGAGCTTGGCGGCGCTGCGGCGGGGGAGGCCGGCTGGAGGGGCTAGGGCGCGCCGACGACGCTGGACGGAGGTGGCGGCGCGCGGCAGGAGGCCGGAGGCGGCGTCGGAGTCGGGGCTCGGGGTGCTGGGCCGTGCGGGGAAGAAGGAGGAGGGGGAGGAAGTCGCCGACGGTGGGGCAGCTGCGGGAGGGCTCGGCACGGCGGCGCTGGCAGCACGGCGAGGGGAGCGGTGGCGGCGTCTCGGCGAGGGGAGGCGGTCGGAGTGGGGTAGATCTGGCCGTAGGGGGCGGGGGTTCTAGGGCCTTAAATAGGCGGTGAGCGAGTCGGGGAGGCCGGGCGTGGCGGGCGACGTGGCCGGCCGAGGTGGGCGGGGCCGCCGGGACGTGCGACGGAAGACTCGGCGGAGCGGGGGACGCGAGAGGAGTGGGGGAACGGGTGAACTGGGGAGAAGCGGGTCTGCGGGCGGGTCGGGTTCAGTCGGGCGGACCCGACCCGACCCACTAGGCGGTCATACCGGTCCGGTTCAGCTGGACCGGGTTCAGCCGGTTCAGGCCGGTTTGAACCCGGTTCAGCCCGGTTTATTTTAATTTAATTTTAAAAATAGTTTTCGGGCATTTAAAAATGTTTTTGGGTTCCAATAAATTTCCAAAAAATTATCCTAAGTCCAGTTTTTTATTTTATACCCAAAAATATTATTTTCATAATATTTTAATATATTTTAAAATTATTTATTTTTATTTAATGCCAAAATATTCTGATTTTTAATTAGCAAAATTTCCCAAAAAATCCCAGAAAATTCTGAAAAATCCAGTTTTGAAAATCTTAAAAAATCAGAGGGTTTACAATCTACCCCCTTAAGAGAATTGCGTCCTCGCAATCAAAGAATAACCGGTCAACATAGATGACACGGTTGCAAGTATTGTTCGAAAATACATCGCAAGACACTTAGGGAAATATCGTTTTCCTAAGAATGAAAGTTATGCACTTTCCAGAGTAAAAATCTAGTTAAGGCAAGAGAACTACGAATTTTTAGAAAAATTAGGTTATTATTAACAAGTCTCGAATTACTAGGTTGGGGCTAAGGTCACGAACCAACAGGCACGAGCTAAAACAATACTAGAAACGGATAACTACGAATCACTTACGCGCATTAGCTACTCCAAGAGTCTGCGCGTCCTCCACAGTCATCGCATAAGCTTGTCCGCGTCCTTGTGGTGGATTCCTCTGCTGCTGCTGGGCCTGCTGGAAGAGTGCTGCTTGAGGTGCCAAAGGTGGCCTCGGTGCTGGTAAAGCTGGTTGGTTTGCCCTTGGTGCTCCATCTCGATGCTGTGGACAATCCTTGGCTAAGTGTTGATTGGTTCCGCAAATCAAGCATAATCCCAACTTACGTCTGCAGTCCTTCTCAACATGGCCTATCTTGCCGCAGTAGTGACAGGTAGGAAGGGTCTACGAAGCTGCCCTGGGTGGCTGGTTCGTGTGAGATCTCTTTGCAGATTCTCCCGGTGGTGCTCTGTCTGGTGCTGATGTGATTGGTCGCTTGAGGCGAGACTCTCTCCTGGTGACGCGTTCCATGTGTCGGGCTGCAGCGAGAACGTCTGAGTAAGAGGTAGGTGCGACGGATCCGATGAGTCTCTGCAGATCGAAGTTCAGTCCGTCGAAGAATTTCTCAGCCTTCTCTTCTTCTGTCGAGATCAGGGTTGGGGCAAAGCGACTCAGACGAATGAATTCCGCGTTGTACTCTTCCACCGTCATAGCATCCTGAGTGAGGCGATTGAACTTGTCCCGAAGTTCTGATCGTGCGATAGCCGAAATGTACATCTCCTGGAAGAGTCTGGAGAACTCCTCCCAAGTGACTCGGTCTGGTCCGAGTCGTGTCTCCTCAGATAACCACCAGTGATGCGCATTGCCTGTTAATTGCATTCTGACGGCAGTCATCCAACGTTCCCGTGGAAGCTCAGCTGCTTCTAATTGATGCCGAATGTTGGTGAGCCATTCATGAACTTCTGTGGGCTCTTCTTTGCCTGAAAAAGTATGGGGCTTCAGTTGGCGAAAGTCAGTGATAGAGCCCGTCGATGGCCGTCGAGCTGGTAGGTTGGCCTGCTCCAGTGCAGTTACGATGCTGCTTCTCAAGAAATCAGCATTGCGACGCTGAGCCTCGTGTTGGACTTGTTGCTGAGCTTGCATCATCGCGTAGATCATTTGGAATATCTGTTGCCCGTCAATCGGCTGTCCTTGTGGGAGTACGGGCATTGGTGGAACGAACTGCGGCGGAGGTGGGATGTCATTACGCCAGAATCTGGAGGTAGGTTGACCTGCCTGCTGGCTCTGTTGAGTTGATAGAACTCCACCGACTGGTATCACTTCGTCGTTATAGGTGACACCTATAGCTTGTGGTGTTCCTGCGGGAGTCTCGTCGCACGCTTGTGAATCCATTGCCCTGCATCCAAAATAAACTATAAGAAGCATACAGAAGAATCAAGGCAGGATGCAAGTAAATTATTTTTGAAGTCGATATAGAGATCAAGAATGATTCAAGCAAGTGGATGAGATCCTAAAAGCTTATCCTACTCTTATTGCAGGCCTGTTCGGTCCCTAAGTTAAAACTGAACAATTTAGTCGTAGACCTGCATGGGCCACCACAAAATCCATGTCACGCCCTAGTCCCAAAATGCCGAGGGACTGGATGCGCGGCAATGGCCAGCAACATGCACCGATGGACAACCCAATTTAATGGATCCATCAGGACATGCTTAAGCTGTAGTCTAACAATAAAATAGAATAATTGTTACAAGTCATAATCTATACTAATCTCATCCACAACAGATAATCATAGATTAAATGCTAGAATAAATGCAAATAGAATAAACTAACAATTCTCAAATAAGTTTCTCGGGGAACAATCCGAGAATATATCTGGTACATCAATGCAAATAGACAGAAAATAAATCAATTGGAAATAGAAATACTGAGTATATGAAGCCGATACTCAGGAAAACTCTTCTGCCACGATCTCGTCCTTAGGTTCCTGTTCTGTTCCGAGAAGTGCTCATGTTTCGTACACCTCGGGGTAGATCTCTTCGGCTATACCTGGGGACATAATCCAAATCCAGGTCCTCAGGGGACATAGTAAGGTACAAAATAACTCATGCCAAATAAGTACAGTACAGCAATAAATAAACAAGAGGATAAACTATGTAACCAACTATGTGATATGCAAGTTGAGAGCATCACTAGAAATCAGGCTGAAGCCACTACAAGCTCTGTGTCGGGGAGCCGGTAGCAGCAATAACTATGAATTTTACTATGAAATCTACTATGTTTTATATATAAAGTCAGCCTGTAGCCTATGAGTCTCTCCCCCACCCAATGAAATCACACGTCTCATGTCCACGATGCCTCATGTCCATGTCACGCACGATTATAACTAATGCAGCAAGTCTGATAGCTATGAATCCAATGTATATGAATATAAAATCTATGTCATGAAACCTGTATCCTACACAGAATCACCATGAATATCTCAGGAAGATTCTGTCTCATGAATATTGTCAAGTGTCCTGGGCTATGTTGTACTTGATAAGACAAGTACGAGAAGTACAGGGTCTCGGTATCCATGTCTATGTGACGTTACACAACTCCGCGTACGGGGTTGGCACCCGACTATTAATCGGACGCTAAGTAAAGTCACTCGGTCCTGGGTTGAACAGTTTATATCAAGATTACATATGAAATCTACAAGAACTCAAGTAAAGTACTATAACAGGAATTACTGTGAGTTGGCAAGGTACACTTGCCCACTGATGTATAAATAAGTTAAGAAAATAAGTAGCAAAGCTGCAGGGTTTGGCAAGGTACACTTGCATGTGGTTCCGGCTCCAATTGTGGCTCTGTCTTCAGCAGAATTTGCAGGTAGTACTCCGGTTGCTGAAATAAACATCACCATTAGATCCAGAAAATATCAATCAGCTAGAAACGCCTGTCCTTGAGTCCAATTTGGAGACAAGGGCAAAAATAACAATTTCGTGTCAAAGCGGGATCCACATGTAGCCCGCTTCGCACCGAAAAATGTGTCAGGATCAAAGGTCTCCAAATTCGCCAAACTTAGTGTCAACAGGTTAGAAACGATGATACGAACCCAACGAAACTTCAAGAATTGGATTCCGATGAGCCGGTCACAAAATCGCCCGTCAAGTGGAGCCTGTGGGGCTCACTGTACGCAATTTTGTCAATGTTCTCAGAATCGAACCAAACTTGGGTCACAGGACCAGCGTATCGCTACGAGTCCGATGGCGTAAGTTTTGTTTTGATCCGACGTGTGTACACAAAGTTAGGACGTATTCCAGAAAGGACGAATACGGGATGGTGTCCGCGGATACGCGTTGATTCCGGTGTGCACGCACATCCGAATTGACTTCTGCAAAATCTTACACGTCCGTATCAATGGCGCGCACGTATCGGTGAAGACCGTACGCGACCGAGTCGTCTAGTTTGGCGGGGCGTACCCAGTTCCGGGGTAAATCAGGGCATTGTTTTTCCTGTTTTTGGATCGCGGTTCACGATCGCCACAGGACGCGATGCACCGAGCGGGTTACACGGGCACCGAGAGGGTCACGCAGGGTTCGCGACGCAACAGACGGAATCAAAAATGGGTAACCGAGCAGAGAGATACGGGTACTTGAACAGGGCTCAAAAAATTGCGTTTCTCCGTGTCCGACACGATGCGAAGCGTCGGCGCGACCTAGGGTTAGGGTTTTGGGGATGCTGGCCGGAGCTTGGCGGCGCTGCGGTGGGGGAGGCCGGCCGGAGGGGCTAGGGCGGCGCCGGCGACGCTGGGCGGAGGCGGCGGCGCGCGGCAGGCGGCCGGAGGCGGCGTAGGAGTCGGGGCTCGGGGTGCTGGGCCGTACGGGGAAGAAGGAGGAGGGGGAGGAAGTCGCCGACGGTGGGGCAGCTGCGGGAGGGCTTGGCACGGCGGCGCTGGCGGCACGGCGAGGAGAGCGGTGGCGGCGTCTCGGCGAGGGGAGGCGGTCAGAGTGGGGTAGATCTGGCCGGAGGGGGCGGAGGTTCTAGGGCCTTAAATAGATGGTGGGCGAGTCGGGGAGGCCGGGCATGGCGGGCGGAGTGGGCGACGTGGCCGGCCGAGGCGTGCGGGGCGGCCGGGACGAGCGGCGAAAGACTCGGCAGAGCGGGGGACGCGGGCGGAGTGGAGGAACGGGTGAACTGGGGAGAAGCGGGTCTGCGGGCGGGTCGGGCGGACCCGACCCGACCCGCTAGGCGGTCGGACCGGTCCGGTTCAGCTGGACCGGGTTCAGCCGGTTCAGGCCGGTTTGAACCCGGTTCAGCCCGGTTTATTTTAATTTAATTTTAAAAATAGTTTTCGGGCATTTAAAATGTTTTCGGGGTCCAATAAATTCCCAGAAAATTACCCTAAGTCCAATTTTTTATTTTATACCCAAAAATATTATTTTCATAATATTTAAATATATTTTAAAATTATTTAATTTTATTTAATGCCAAAATATTCTGATTTTAATTAGCAAAAATTCTCGAAAAATCCCAGAAAATTCTGAAAAATCCAGTTTTGGAAAGCTTGAAAAATCAGGGGGTTTACACAGTGTGCTTCTCATCTTCAGGATGCATCTTGATTTGGTTTTATCCTGAAAATCCGTCCATGAAAGACATGCGTTCAAAGCCACATGTATTATCGATCATGACGTCTGTGATGGGAAGAGAAAAATCATCTTTGGGGTAGGCTGCATTCAAATCTCGAAAATCGATGCAAACACGCACTTTCCCTGTTTTCTTCATGACCGGGACAACATTGGTGACCCAGTCAGGATGCTGTTCTTCCCGAATGAAGCCACAGGCTATCAACTTCTTAATTTTAGCTTCGATGGCGTCCATCATATCCGGACGAAACCGGCATTGATGTTGCTTCATAGGCTTCGAATTGGGTAATATGTTGAGTTTATGAGTAGCCACTTTTGGATCAAGACCTGGCATATCCTCATAGTTCCACGCAAAGACGTCGATATATTCTCTTATCAACTGGATTATTTCTTCCCTTTCTTCTTCGGAAAGATTGTTACTAATAAATATCGGCTTTGGCGAAAGTTCATTCCCAACATCGATTTGGATAACTTTATCTTCAGTGGAAGGTTCTCTCTGCTCGAACCGGAGTTCCCATTGTGTATCCATTTGCTGAGCCCAAGAGTCATTCTCAAACGGTTCAGATTCTTGTTCATCTGCTTCGAGGGAATCTGTCAATACCATATTTACTGATAATGCTCGTTCGAGATCATCAGATGAGCCGGAGGACATCGAACTATCTTAAGACAAGGAAAAGATATTCTCATTTGACTCAGAAGTTACAAAGGAGGTGGTATACCCTAACCCAAAATGAGTTCGTTGACAGTAGGGATCATCGTGCAACGGCATTCGCCTGCCTTTTCCGTAGTTGAGGCCTGGCTCTAGCTTCAAATCATAACCGATACTTTGCATAATCTTCAAAGCTTGTGGGCTATATCTGTGAACCTGCATTTTACCAGCATCGTTATTGGCAGAATCTTCTGGTACAGTCGGTTCATTACGCATGCAATCGAAGACTATTGGACGCTGACTGCTGCGAGTAGGCGGGACAATAAAGATAGATTCCTCTTGTGGCCCATATGTCGTGATGACATTAGATGGTGACGCTACTTCCTGTCATGCCCCAGTCCCAAAATACGTAGGACTAGGAATACGTAACACGCCAGCCGTATGTATACGAACTCCAATATATAGAAACCATATACACACGTACGCTGTACATGAATATCCAATCCACTGTGGTAATATATGTCACAACAAGTCACACGCAGTTCTATATCTCATCCACAGCACAAATAATAGAATAATGGAAATCAATAAATGAATATCAAAGAAGCAGTCTCAAATAGTAATCTCAAAGTGTGATAATCGGGTGGAAACAAATCCACTACAATCGACTATAATAAACTACTAAAGAGAGAAGAGAATAACTCTAATATAAGAATAAATGTCTAGAAAAGAATAGCAACTAGAATCTCTAAACAGCTGCAATGAATCACATATAATCAGAAGGTAAGATCTTCTCAGACTGATAGGTAGCGTCAGGTCCAGGTCCATACTCCTGCGGGTACTCCTGCTTACCTATATCTGGAAGGGACCAGGTCCTCAGAGGGACGTAACAAGATATAAAAAGCACATACCAATAAAGTACTGAAAATAAACATCCATTGGGATCGCCTAACCATCTATGTGAATGCAGTTTGAGAACAACTTTCTAACAAGTGGGCTATCTGGCCATAAATAGGATTGGCATGGTTCTCTTGGAGATCCAGGGGCCTACAAAGGCACGTTATCTTTTGAACGGCGGAGGCCCGCCAAGTAGTATAGGTGTCATCATGACCGCGCATCTCCGGCGGAGCGTACGGGTTACATAAGGAAAGTGCAAAGGAGCCCAAATGCCTTACTTGTTGTTCTTCCCACCCAATGCTCTAAGCATGTCATGTCCATGACACGATAATACCTCTAATAACCGCCAGGTCTACTAGCATGCAAAGTTTCTATTGGCAGTTATCCCTATCCGTCGTACGACCTATACGTACCGGTGGCCAGCCGAGTACGCAAGTCCGTGTCCTACATGTGACTCACACTCGTGTAAGAATAGTGTCATGGCCAATGAAACATAAATGCCTCATGAAAATGGGGTAGTCTCATAAAGTAGGTCCAATGCATATACATAAATAAAAATATAGTATGACGACATCGTCGTTGCACCCAAGTTTCCTTGGACGCGCAGTTTATATAACAGTTAAAATAAATGAACTAAATAAACAGAAAGTAAACATGCATGCCTCATATGGAATGTAAAAACAGTACAATGGCAAGGTATACTTGCCTGGCAAGAAATCTGTAAAGTGTACGCGCCCAAATATCAATGACACAGAACCTGGAACTAAGGACTCCGAACAAACGTCTCCGGATGCTGAAATAAATATCACCAACGTTTCCGGAATCAGCAAAATAGCTAAAAAACATATCCCTTTCGTCCAATTTGGACACAGGGACAAAACGATAATTTCGACAAAAGTGGGGTCCACGTGTGGCCCACTTTGCACCGAAAAGTGTGCCGAGGGTAACGGTCTCTAAATGGGACAAACTATAGGTCAAACAACTCTAGATGTCAATACGAACCCAACGGTATGTCCAAATGTGGATTCCGATGGACCGAACAGAATTTTGTCCAAAAGTCAACTGTGGGGCCCGCCAATTGGCGATTTGGTCAACCATCTCAGAATTGCATGAAAATTGGGTCACAGGACCAGCGCGTTACCACGAGTCTGGTGGCGCAAGTTTCGTCGCAATCTGACAAGCGTGCACAAATTACGTGCGAGTTCCACAAAAGTTTTGATACGGTGTGTGTCCGCGGATACGATCTGATTTCGGCGCGCACACGCGTCCAAATCATTCTCCACGAATTTTCACGTGTCCGGTTACACTGCGTGCACCATTCGATACACTTGGCATACGGCGGGGCGGTCCCGTTTGGCGGGACGCGCTCCGTTTTCCAACTTTTGGAAATCTGGAAAAAGTGGGTGCGCGCAGTTTTGTGACGAATATAATTATGTCCACAGCAACTAATAGCATAGGATTATTTAACAGAAAATAAACTAGGTCAAGTGTTCTACAGGTATAAAAAAGAATCACCGAATTCGGATCTCTGTGGTGGGAGATACGAACTCGACAATATAGGTGGTCACCGTAGTTTTCTGCGATTTCAGAATTGGGTCTGTTCCGCCCACTTTGGACGCTGTTTTTCACCTAGGGGCACACATTTTCCTAGGTTGGCTATAATACAACTATGGAAAAGGGTTAAGGGGTGAGCGTACCGGTGAAGACGGAATGACGTTTGGTTGAGCCAGTCGACGGGATGGTTGGATGGCTTGGTGGGGCTTCTCTGGCTGCGGTGACGGCTCTAGATGGGAAGAGGAGGTCTGGAGATTTAGGTTAGGATTTTGAAATTATATATATATATATATATATATATATATATATATATATATATATATATATATATATATATATATATATATAGGAAGAGAGGGAGAGAAGTGGGTCCGCGAGGCAAGGGGCGGGTCTATGCTGCGGGATGGAATTGGTTTTGCTTAAAGTTGCTGCTGGCTGTGCTTTGCTTCCGCTGCGCTAGCATTTGCTAAGTTCCATCTAACTTGCTTTGCTAGCATTTGCTAAGTTCCATCTAACTTGTTGTGTATTTATTAGTATAGTATTATTATTATTATTAGTTTAAGTATTATTAGTATTATTAATTATTTCTTTATACTTTTCCTTTTTCTTTTCTTTTCTAAATATATATATATATATATATATATATATATATATATATATATATATATATATATATATATATATATATATATATATATATATTTGTGTATACAAATATATTATATATATATTCATAAGAAAATTCATGGATTAGAATAATGTACACCATTAGGCTAGCAACTGCTCAAGGGGTCTCCTACATGAAATAAATTCTGAAAAATTCTTGATGGTCCCATAAGTCCTCTAAGTGCCCGAACACCTAACATAAAAATTATTAAAAATCTATTTCTCCTATTTAGACCTAATTACTACAATTTAATTAATAATTAATAAATAAAAAGGCTATATATAATTTTCTAGGAAGGGGGTTTTACATTCTACCCAACTTGTAAAAATTTTGTCCTCGAAATTAAAATTAAGCCACGATAGAATGCAAGGATGGTATAAGATATAAATTAACAATATAATTTTATACCTTGGTCTGCGAATAGGTTCGAAAAAACGCTTGCGCATGTCATCCTCGCGCTCCCAAGTTGATTCTCCTGGTGCACCATGCCTCCATGCTACGCGAACCAAGGGAATAGGCTGGTTCCTCAACACTTTCTCTCGACGATTAAGGATTTCCACGGGTTGATCTTGGTATGACAAGCTCGACCTAATGGTAATCTCTGAATGGTCGAGAACATGACTGCTGTCTGCCACATATCGCCTGAGCTGCGACACATGGAATACGTCATGTACTCCCTCCAGTGAAGGTGGTAGCGCAAGTCGATATGCCACCTCTCCAACTCTCTCGAGCACGTCAAACGGTCCAATATACCTTGGACTCAACTTGCCGCGCCCTCCGAATCGGATGGTGCCTCTGGTCGGTGATATCCTCAAGAAGATGTGATTGCCCTCTTTGAACTCCAAGGGACGACGATGAAGGTCTGCCCACTGCTTCTGCCTGTCTTGCGCTGCTCGCAAGTGTCCCTGAATCTTCTTGACTGTCTCTACGGTATTGACCACCAACTCGGGTCCCAAAATCTGACGTTCTCCCACGTCACTCCAACACACAGGAGACCTACATTTTCTTCCATACAAGGCTTCAAACGAAGCTATCTGAATACTCGCTTGATAACTATTGTTGTAAGAAAACTCTACAAGATGTAGGTGGTCCTCCCATGATCCTCCGAAGTCTAACATGCAAGCCCTCAATATGTCCTCCAAGGTCTGAATAGTACGCTCCGACTGTCCATCTGTCTGTGGGTGGTAAGATATACTGAACTTCAGACGAGTACCAAGGCTCTCTTGCATGCTCCTCCAAAAGTGCGATGTGAAGCGCGAATCTCTGTCCGATACAATGCTGACTGGTATGCCATACAATCTCACGATCTGCCTCATATATAAGTCAGCTAAAGCTTCTGTCGACTGACCCACTCTAAAAGGTATGAAATGGGCTGACTTGGTGAGTCGGTCCACTATTACCCACACTGCATCTCTCCCACTTGGACTCTTGGGAAAATCCGTGACGAAGTCCATAGTGATGTGCTCCCACTTCCACTCTGGAATCGGAAGTGGTTGCAATAATCCTGCTGTCCTCTGGTGCTCCGCCTTCACTTGTTGACATACCAGACATTTAGCTACAAAGCGAGCTATCTCTCTCTTCATCCCATGCCACCAAAAGTGTTATCGTAAGTCACGATACATCTTGGTGCCTCCAGGATGAATAGAATAAATTAAACTATGAGCCTCTGTCATCAGCTCCTGTCGAATCTCTCCATTTGGAACATAGAGACGATCACCACATCGTAATGTCCCATCCTCGTGAATGCGCAATCATGTCTGCTCTCCGGCCTCTGTTCTTTCCTTTAGTCTCCTGAATCTGGCATCTGTAGGCAAAGCTGCCTTAATCCTCTCTACCAATGATGATTGAACTTGTAAGTTGGCTAGTGTCCCATCTGCTCCGGGTAATATCACTTCAATGCCAAGCTCTTGCACGTCCTACAATAGTTCCCTCTGTGCTGTCAAGAAGTAAGCTGCTGGCTTCCGGCTTAACGCATCTGCTACCACGTTAGCCTTGCCTGGATGATAATGTAGCTCTATCTCCAAATCTTTCATCAACTCGAGCCATCGACGTTGCCTCATATTTAACTTCTTCTGCGTGAAGACGTACTTGAGGCTTTTGTGGTCTGTATAGATTTCTACTCGTTCTCCGTATAAGTAATGTCTCCATAACATCAGAGCAAATACAACGGCTGCAAGTTCCAAGTCATGAGTCGGATAATTCTTCTTATGTACTCGTAACTGCCTAGATGCATATGCAATCACCTTGCCATGCTGCATCAATACGCATCCTAAGCCTTTTCCTGATGCGTCACTGTAGATCACATATCCTCCTGATCCTGACGGAATCGTCAATACTGGTGCTGTAGTCAGTCGCTTCTTCAATTCTTCAAAGGCTGCTTGACACTCGTCAGTCCATATAAATTCTTGGTCCTTACAAGTCAGATGAGTCATAGGTGCCGCTATCCTTGAGAAGTTTTCCACGAACCGTCGGTAATATCCCGCAAGTCCAAGAAAACTTCTCACCTCTGCTGTTGATTTAGGAACAGGCCATGTCTCAACTGCGAGATCTTCTCTGGATCAACAGAAATGCCATCTCCTGTAGCAACATGTCCAAGAAATGAAACTCTGTCCAAGAAGAACTCACATTTGCTGAGTTTAGCATATAACTGCTCTCTTCTGTCACGATCCGCACCCGGAATTTAGGCATGAGTCGTGGATACGTCCAGCCTACGCCGCAGCATCGGCGGTAGAACGCTGTCTAGGTCTCAACATATAATGTATCCTGCCAATAGTCTCAACTCCGTACGGAGGACAATGATAAAATCCACAGTTCTATAATATACTCAATCACAAGCTATAAGAAATAATGGCACGATGGGAATAGAAAAGAGTTCTAATAAAAACAACCACAATAATCCAAATCAAATCCTGGTCTAAATGACCTCACAAAGTCACAAAATAAAAAATACAAATCAGTCTTGTCTAGAACAATAATTGCAGAAAAATAGTCTAAGTACAGCCAGGTACATTCTCCTCTAGGCTAGGCAACTCCTCTGGGGTTTCTGGAGTGAAATCTTCCTCTAATCCTGGGCCGTAATGAGTGGGGCAAAGATCCTCCAGGTCCTCTGAAAAAAGTTATCCAGTCAGGATTGGAGCGAAGCACAAGCACTAACAGCAGTTTCATTAAATTGACAAAGACTATAAACTGTGTAAGAAATATAAGATGGAAATAAATGCTAGAATGTAAAGTACTGGAGAAATGGAAATAGGCAATAGAGCATATAGCAATGAACAATAGACAGTGAATGCTAGAACAAGTGAATCTGAATAAAATAGACATCTAGCTAAGTGTTTGAATTATCAGTTTATTATGTGATCGGCTTGGAACTTGATCAGGCTGGTTATATATGATTAACTATGATTCTTGTAGGTCAGGCTAACCATATGGTTAGCTATGATGCATGTAGTGGTCAGGTTAATCATATATAACAGCTATGATACATGTAAGATGGTCAGGCCGCACCCAACGTGAGAATTGGGATGAGCTATGATGCATGTAAAGGATTTGGATATGATCACATAATCTACTAATAGTTCCCCATCCCCCAGCTAGCACAATGGATTCCAATCACGACTCCTCATGATGGAGATCTAGGGTGCTAACCCGTGTATCCATAGTATCGGAATCAAGTATGTAATACAACTGCACTATAGAAATAATCAACAATGAAAACTGTCAGAGAATGTACTCGCCTGTGGTCCTGAGCAAAGTGTGAGGATCGATGTCCAAGATGAAATCACAGTCACCTAATTATGGAAATTCAATGTTAAGATACTGAATTAGAGGAATAAACATGTTTAACTAATTAAATGCGAGGCTTCTAGGTCATGTCTAAGTCCATACTAGGTTAACTAGGACCATACTAGGTCTAAACCTTGTTACTCTAGGCTTTGTGTTGATACCAACCATTTTTACATACTAGGCAATTAACATAAATATACTCCTCTATAGATCCTAAGGTATTACCTAACTGTTAACTATTAATTTAACTAGTTCTCAATTTCTCATCTCAACTCATATACACTAAGATAACTCACACAGGCACTCTCTCCTAGACACTATACTTAATAGTCACACTGAGAAACACCCAGTACTACTACACTGACCCAGGTTCACTCAGAGATTCTCACACACTGAAATCAGGAACTCACACACAAAATCTGACTGAAACCTGGAACACACTACACTCTCTAGTTCACAGTCTAAAATTGTTCAGACTTTACCTACAACCTACTGATACACTAACCACAGGCAAAACTCACACTGGTTAACTGATACTCACTTGTGAAGTGAAACCCCCAACGGAAACTCTAAGACCTACACACACTCTCATCCACACACAGGTACCACTTATGTATCTCACAGGCATTCTAACTGACACACACTACAGTTTCAGACTCAGATAGTCATATTGCTCACCCCTAACACCCACACAGTTGCATTATTGAACCTGGAAAATTATCAGCTACATACCTACACATTGGTATGCCACAGCTGTACACTGAAAATACACACACTGACTATACCTTACTCTACACACAGCATACACTTAGATACTCATCACTCACTGATACCCTATATGGAACACACAGGCTATACACCTCTCTCTCTCACTCACTGAATTTATACAGCCATGTACACACAGAATTCCACACTCTCAGGCACACAGATTTCTTACTGACACTGGTATCTAATTAATACACACAGTATTAATTGCTCACAGACTTTCCCCCCCCACACATACTGACACAGTTACACAGTTTCACACAGCCATTTAAACCCCCCACCCCATCTCACTGATACTAGGATACACTCTACACTGGTCAGGATCTCCCTGCACCCTAAGAAACACACATACAGGTATTAGTTTCCCTCACACAACCTTACCCATCTCATGTTATGCAGAATCGAGAAATTGGACTGCAACAGTCCCCTAATCTACACTGAACCTTGCTACCTTACCCGGGCATACTGACTCACAATACTGCAGTCATTGACACTACACTCGATCCAACTATACCCTATAATCCCAACTGCACAATGGTGTGCCCGATCTGCTACTGCCACACATCTCTCACCCCTTGTTGTGCACCCCTTTCTTAATACGATACTAAACATACCCAATTCAAATATCTCACAACCAAGGACACTACTCACTGCAAAACAACATGAAGCAAACACTGCACTGAATTCCCTCAATTAGGCACTTATACATCACTGAGATACTAAACTCTTACATCACTGATACACAAAACTCAGTGCACAGGCACATGAAGAATCACTACACAGTCAGGTAGCTACACACAGAATTACATAGGTTCTATTATACACATACACACACATAAACCTGCAATATCTGAGACACTACCCTATCTCACAGGCTCTATTCACACACAGGTTTACCCACCGTGTCTGACATCCCAAGACACGGGGACACAAGTTATACATACAATAACACACAGCACAGAAATTTCTCCCAATCGAAACCCTAAATTCGAGATCTAGACTAAAAGTAGGAGGGGTAATCAGGCTATATGCAAACCTTAATGATCTAGGGTCCACGGATTTAGGGAAAAACCCTCGTTGGAATACCAAACCCTAGAATTTCCTAGGTCTTCATGTAGGACCTACGAAATTGAGATCCATACAACAAAGGGGTTTCCTAATGGGCAAAAATCGACAGAAAACAGAAATAAAAGAATTAAAATTCGGATTTACCAATGGGAGATAATTTCTCCAATGAAAGTTCTTCTTCTCCCAGGCTTCTTGACCCCAAACTCCTTGCTTCTCTTTGCTTTGGAGAGAAAAAATGGAATCCCTAGGGTTTTCTCTTGAAATTTGGGTGGGGAATTGGTTTCCTGGATGGAGGCTAGGGTTTTTCTTTTCTACATGAAGGAAGAGAGGGTTCCCTTTTATATTAAACTAGGTTAGGGTTTCCAATGAATAGTTTTAGGTTAAACCCCCAGGTTAGGTCCTGTAGAACCTAATTTACTAAGGTTTAGTCAGTCTAGGGTTTGAGGGTTCACCCTAAAATTTTAATTCTAGGGTTTCACTAGAATTAGGTTTTCAAATTAGGGCTTAGTCATTAGGGTTTGTCCTAATGAGTTCTAGGGTTTGACCTAAATCCAATATCACTAACAATGTATAAATAGTTTTAAAAATCTCAGCAGGTTAATTAAACACATAATTATCCAAAATAGTGAAATTACCCAAATGCCTTTATCTGGAAATATGGTAGTGACAAGTCTACCCTCCTAAAAGAAATTTCGTCCTTAAAATTTGGACTGAACAGAACAGGAATAAATCAGAAAAAGGAAATACCTCAAGTCTAGAAGAGGTACGGGTATTGCTCGCGCATTTCGTCCTCTCTCTCCCAGATCGACTCCCCTGGAGAGTGATGTCTCCATGCAACACGAACCAAAGGAATAGTTTGGTTTCGCAACACCTTCTCTCTGCGGTCCAAGATCTCTACGGGCTGCTCAGGGTAGCTGAGCGTCGGACCAACCTCAATCTCTGAGTGGTCGAGTACGTGACTAGGGTCTGCCACGTACCGTCTCAGCTGTGACACGTGGAACACATCATGCACTCCCTCTAATGCAGGCGGCAAGTCCAGTCTATACGCCACTGCACCTACCCTCGCAAGAATGCCAAAGGGTCCGATGTAGCGTGGGCTAAGCTTCCCGCCTTGACCAAAACAAATCGTGCCACGCGTCAGAGAAATCCGTAGGAATACTAGATCGCCAACCTAAAACAAAACAGTCTCAACACGCAGTCTAAACAAACAACACAACTAGAAAATAACAATCTATACCTGAAACTCAAGGGGTCTACGGTGGCTGTCGGCCCAATGCCGCTGTCTGTCCTGCGCCACTCGCAGTCTGTCTCTGATGAGTTTCACCTTTTCTGCTGCATCCACGACCATTTCTGGTCCTAGCAAGGCTCTCTCTCCAACGTCGTCCCAAGATAACGGTGTACGACACCTTCTTCCATAAAGAGCCTCAAATGGTGACATTTCGATGCTGGCCTGATAGCTCCCAAGAACCTCCGAGATCTAGAACGCAAGTGCGTAGCATATCCTCGAGAGTCTGAATAGTCCGTTCAGACTGCCCGTCTGTCTGGGGGTGATATGCGGTACTGAACCTGAGCTGAGTGCCCAAGCTAGCCTGTAGACTCCTCCAGAAGTGGGAAGTAAAATGGCTATCCCGATCCGAGACGATGCTTACAGGAACTCCATGAAGCCTAACAATCTGTCGCAGGTACATCTCTGCTAGCCTCTCTGTCGACGTGCCCACCTTGAAAGGTAAGAAATGGGCTGATTTGGTCAACCTGTCCACGATGACCCAAATCGCGTCCTTCCCTCCTGGAGAACGTGGAAGCCCTGAAATGAAATCCATGGTCACGTGCTCCCATTTCCATTCTAAAATTGGTAAAGGTTGAAGCAAACCACCTGGCCTCTGTCGGTCTGCCTTTACCTGCTGGCACACTAGACACCGGGATACGAAGCGTGCTACCTCGCGCTTCATTCCATACCACCATACGTGCTCCCTTAAGTCTCGATACATCTTGTTGGCATCAGGATGCATCGAGTATAGAGAGCGGTGTGCCTCCTGCAAAACCTTCTCGTGCAACTCCCCGCTCGGCACACACATCCTCGTGCCGTGTCGTAAGGAGCCATCCTCTGCAATAGTAAAGTCGTCCGACAATCCTGCCCGAACATGTGCTCTGATACTCCTCAAGGCCTCATCATCATACTGCGTCGCTCTGATCCTGTCCATCAGCTCGGACTGTATCTGCAATCCCTACATCTGAATCTCTGTACCGGGAACTAACACCTCAATCTCCAAGCTTTCCAAATCCGCCAACAAATGTCTATCTGTCGTCAAGTACATAGCCATCGGATACTTGCTCAAGGCATCGGCGACTACGTTGGCTTTCCCTGGGTAGTACTGTAATGAGATGTCAAAGTTCTTCATCAACTCTAACCACCTCCTTTGCCTCATGTTCAGCTCCTTCTGTGTGAATACGTACTTCAAGCTCTTGTGGTCTGTGAAGATCTCCACACGCTCTCCGTACAGGTAATGTTTCCACAGCTTTAGAGCGAAGATAACCGCTGCCAACTCCAAATCGTGGGTGGGGTATTTCTCTTCATGAGGGCGTAACTGCCTGGAAGCATAGGCAATTACCTTTCCGTGCTGCTGAAGAACACATCCCAGACCCTTACCTGAAGCATCACTGTAGATGGTGAAACCACCTGTCCCTGCTGGCAACGTCAAAACTGGAGCTGTTGTCAACCTCTTCTTTAGCTCATCAAATGCAGCCTGGCACTCCTCCGTCCAGACAAAATCTACATCCTTCCTAGTCAATCTGGTCATCGGTGCTGCAATCTTGGAGAAGTCTTGTACAAACCACCTGTAGTATCCTGCTAGCCCGAGAAAACTCCTGATCTCAGCTACCGAACTGGGGGTAGCCCACGACTTCACTGCCTCGATCTTCTGTGGGTTAACCGAGATTCCGTCACCCGATACCACATGCCCAAGAAATTCAACCTTGTCAAGGAAGAATTCACACTTAGAGAGTTTCCCGTACAGCTTCTACCTCCTGAGAGTCTCTAAGACCAACCTCAGGTGCTCTTCGTGCTCCTCCGGGGTCTTGGAATACACAAGAATATCGTCGATGAACACCACTACGAACTTGTCAAGGTACTGGTGGAACACCTTGTTCATCAGGTTCATGAATACTGCCGGTGCATTGGTTAAACCAAATGGCATCACCATGAACTCAAACTGGCCGTATCTGGTCCGAAAAGCTGTCTTTGGCGTGTCTTCTCTCTTCACCTTCACCTGGTGATAGCCTGACCTCAAATCTATCTTTGAAAACACCCTCGCCCCGCTCAACTGATCGAAAAGATCATCTATCCTCGGCAGCGGGTACTTGTTCTTGATAGTGATATTGTTCAAAGCTCTATAATCAATGCACATGCGCACCGTGCCGTCCTTCTTCGGTACGAACAATACCGGAGCTTTCCATGGTGATGAACTGGATTTGATGAAGCCTTTGTCCTGCAGCTCCTCGACTTGCTTCTTCAGTTCTGCCAGCTCACTGTTGTTGACTCTATAGACATGTTGTGAAATGGGCTCCGCTCCTGGAACCAAGTCTATAGAGAATTCAACATCTCTGTCTGGCGGCAAGCCTGGCAACTCCTCTGGAAATACATCCAGGAAATCCGCTATCAGAGGATGTGGCAACTCCTCTTCTTCCGCCCTGGCTCCGCAAAATGTGCTCCTGCTCTGTTCCGCTGCTCCTCGGACGACCTCAAACTCCGGCTCTCCTGGTGGTCTAAATAATACTCTGCCTCTATAACAATCTATAGTAGCATGATGCCTACTCAACCAGTCCATTCCGAGTACAATATCATACCCCGGAAGTGGCATGACGAGTAAGCTCACGCTCAACTCTCGGCCTCCTACTGACACCCTCCGGTCCTTGCAGTGATCACGGACTAGGATAATACCTCCACCAGTCATGATCTTGCAAGTCCTAGCTAATGGTTCTGTGTCTAAATGATGTCGAAGTGCATAAGATACAGACACAAAACTATGGAAAGCGCCAGAGTCGAATAAGGTAAATGCGGGAATACAATCGAGAAGAACCGAACCTGTGATCAAGTCTCCTGCTGGCTCGATCTCCTCGACTGCCATGGCGTACACTCGCCCCTGGGGTACACCTCTCTGCTGCTGGTGCTGGGCAAACTTCTGATGTTGTGGTGGAAGTGGTCCCCTCTGTTGTTGGCCTCCTGGTACGGTAGGTACCCTGTCTGGTCCTCTCTGGGCGGCTGCTCTACCCTGACCTGAACGAATCGTAGGGCAATCCTTCAGCTGGTGTGTCATCGATCCGCAGGATAGACATGAGCCCAATCTCTTCCTGCAGATATCTCTAGTATGTCCCATTTTCCCGCAGTACGCACACTGGATGGCGGGCTGGTTCTGTCTCTGTTGCTGCTGCTGGACCTGCCCTCGGGCTGGTGCCTGATGCTGCTGCTGAAAGGGTCTCTGCTGTTGCTGCTGAAAGTGTGGACGCTTGCCCGGTCCCGCACTACTGTTTGCTCCTTCGGAACCATCGCGTCCCCTCTTGGGCCTGAGGCCCAAGTCATCCTCGGCTATCTGGGCATCCATCAATATGCCCTCGTAGGTAGCTGTGCGACGTCCCGACGTGCGAGACTTGATCTCCCTTGCCAGTCCCTTTCTGAACTTCCGGGCCCTGTCCCCCGGATCTTTAATCATCGATGGCGCGAAGCGGCTCAGGCGGGAAAACTCTGCGGCATACTCATCGACGGACGAGCTCCCCTGGGCTAAGTCATGGAACTGACTCTCCAAAGCTCCCAGGGCAACATCAGGAAAGAACTTCTCCTTGAAGAGCTCCTTGAAATCCTCCCAAGTGAGTCCCCTGCGCAAGAGTCTCGGCTCCGTGCGAAACCACGTCAAGGCAATGTCGAACATCTGGCTGCCAGCGACCTCGATCTGGAGGGCCTCTGGAAGCTGTGCCAAGCGCAAGTTCCTCTCGATGTCCTCTAGCCAATCATCGGCGTAGAGTATCCCTTCTGTCCCCTTGAACTCCCGAGGCATCATCCTCTTGAAATCCACAATGGTGCCCGGCCTCTGGTAGTGCTGATCAGGACGCTGCTGCTGCTGAGTAACTCTCTCCACAGCCTGGAGAGCCACTTGATGAGCATTCTCCATGTTTACCCTCATCATCTCTGTCTGAGCCTGATGTGCCTCAGCCTGCACTCTCTGGGCCTCTGCCGACGTCCTCTGGGCATCGACCATGCCCTGAATCAAGGCGAACATCTGTGCCCCATCGACAGGCACACCTCCTGGATATTGAACTGGTGGTGGTGGTGGTGCCGTCATAGCTATGGGGACCCTCTGAACAGGTGGTGGAGGACCCCCGAATGCTGCAGATACTCCCACATGTACTGGAGATATAGGAGGTACTGCGGATGTCTGTCCGACAGGGCGAGAGGTGGCAGACCTCTCTGAAGCTGCTGCTCCGAGTCTCTGGGACCTCCTCGGCGGCATCCTGAAGACAGATCGAAAGATTTAATTAAGGCAATAGATACGATATCATCAAGGAAGGACAGTAAATTTCTAAAGGAAAAATTAGTAAGAGTAGTATCATAAGAATTCAGAATTCCTTAATTGTGATTGAGCATAACCTCGGCCTAATTCCTATTTCCTAAAACAGGCTCGTAGTAATACTCTAAGCGAGCACCACTACGATATCGCTCTAATGCGAATCTAGGACTCGACCTGCATGGGCCACCACTAAAAACGTGTCACGACCCGCACCCGGAATTTGGGCATGAGTCATGGATACGTCCAGCCTACGCCGCAGCATCGGCGGTAGAACGCTGTCTAGGTCTCAACATATAATGTATCCTGCCAATAGTCTCAACTCCGTACGGAGGACAATGATAAAATCCACAGTTCTATAATATACTCAATCACAAGCTATAAGAAATAATGGCACGATGGGAATAGAAAAGAGTTCTAATAAAAACAACCACAATAATCCAAATCAAATCCTGGTCTAAATGACCTCACAAAGTCACAAAATAAAAAATACAAATCAGTCTTGTCTAGAACAATAATTGCAGAAAAATAGTCTAAGTACAGCCAGGTACATTCTCCTCTAGGCTAGGCAACTCCTCTGGGGTTTCTGGAGTGAAATCTCCCTCTAATCCTGGGCCGTAATGAGTGGGGCAAAGATCCTCCAGGTCCTCTGAAAAAAGTTATCCAGTCAGGATTGGAGCGAAGCACAAGCACTAACAGCAGTTTCATTAAATTGACAAAGACTATAAACTGTGTAAGAAATACAAGATGGAAATAAATGTTAGAATGTAAAGTACTGGAGAAATGGAAATAGACAATAGAGCATATAGCAATGAACAATAGACAGTGAATGCTAGAACAAGTGAATCTGAATAAAATAGACATCTAGCTAAGTGTTTGAATTATCAGTTTATTATGTGATCGGCTAGGGACTTGATCAGGCTGGTTATATATGATTAACTATGATTCTTGTAGGTCAGGCTAACCATATGGTTAGCTATGATGCATGTAGTGGTCAGGTTAATCATATATAACAGCTATGATGCATGTAAGATGGTCAGGCCGCACCCAACGTGAGAATTGGGGTGAGCTATGATGCATGTAAAGGATTTGGATATGATCACATAATCTACTAATAGTTCTCCATCCCCCAGCTAGCACGATGGATTCCAAGCACGACTCCTCATGATGGGGATCTAGGGTGCTAACCCGTGTATCCATAGTGTCGGAATCAAGTATGTAATACAACTGCATTATAGAAATAATCAACAATGAAAACTTTCAGAGAATGTACTCACCTGTGGTCCTGAGCAAAGTGTGAGGATCGATGTCCAAGATGAAATCACAGTCACCTAATTATGGAAATTCAATGTTAAGATACTGAATTAGAGGAATAAACATGTTTAACTAATTAAATGCGAGGCTTCTAGGTCATGTCTAAGTCCATACTAGGTTAACTAGGACCATACTAGGTCTAAACCTTGTTACTCTAGGCTTTGTGTTGATACCAACCAATTTTACATACTAGGCAATTAACATAAATATACTCCTCTATAGATCCTAAGGTATTACCTAACTGTTAACTATTAATTTAACTAGTTCTCAATTTCTCATCTCAACTCATATACACTAAGATAACTCACACAGCTCTCCTAGACACTATACTTAATAGTCACACTGAAAAACACCCAGTACTACTACACTGACCCAGGTTCACTCACAGATTCTCATACACTGAAATCAGGAACTCACACACAAAATCTGACTGAAACCTGGAACACACTACACTCTCTAGTTCACAGTCTAAAATTGTTCAGACTTTACCTACAACCTACTGATACACTAACCACAGGCAAAACTCACACTGGTTAACTGATACTCACTTGTGAAGTGAAACCCCCAACTGAAACTCTAAGACCTACACACACTCTCATCCACATACAGGTGCCACTCATGTATCTCACAGGCATTCTAACTGACACACACTACAGTTTCAGACTCAGATAGTCATATTGCTCACCCCTAACACCCACACAGTTGCATTATTGAACCTGGAAAATTATCATCTACACACCTACACATTGGTATGCCACAGCTGCACACTGAAAATACACACACTGACTACACCTTACTCTACACACAGCAGACACTTAGATACTCATCACTCACTGACACCCTATATGGAACACACAGGCTATACACCTCTCTCTCTCACTCACTGAATTTACACAGCCATGTACACACAGAATTCCACACTCTCAAGCACACAGATTTCTTACTGACACTGGTATCTAACTGATACACACAATATTAACTACTCACAGACTCCCCCCCCCCACACATACTAACACAGTTACACAGTTTCACACAGCCATTTAAACCCCCCACCCATCTCACTGATACTAGGATACACTCTACACTGGTCAGGATCTTCCTGCTCCCTAAGAAACACACACACAGGTATTAGTTTCCCTCACACAACCTTACCCATCTCAGGTTATGCAGAATCGAGAAATTAGACTGCAACAGTCCCCTAATCTACACTGAACCTTGCTACCTTACCCGGGCATACTGACTCACAATACTGCAGTCATTGACACTACACTCGATCCAACTATACCCTATAATCCCAACTGCACAATGGTGTGCCCGATCTGCTACTGCTACACGTCTCTCACCCCTTGTTGTGCACCCCTTTCTTAATACGATACTAAACATACCCAATTCAAATATCTCACAACCAAGGACACTACTCACTGCAAAACAACATGAAGCAAACACTGTACTGAATTCCCTCAATTAGGCACTTATACATCACTGAGATACTGAACTCTTACATCACTGATACACAAAACTCAGTGCATAGGCACCTGAAGAATCACTACACAGTCAGGTAGCTACACACAGAATTACATAGGTTCTATTATACACATACATACACATGAACCTGCAATATCTGAGACACTACCCTGTCTCACAGGCTCTATTCACACACAGGTTTACCCACCGTGTCTGACATCCCAAGACACGGGGACACAAGTTACACATATAATAACACACAGCACAAAAATTTCCCCCAATCGAAACCCTAAATTCGAGATCTAGACTAAAAGTAGGAGGGGTAATCAGGCTATATGCAAACCTTAATGATCTAGGGTCCACGGATTTGGGGAAAAACCCTCGTTGGAACACCAAACCCTAGAATTTCCTAGGTCTTCATGTAGGACCTACGAAATTGAGATCCATACAACAAAGGGGTTTCCTAATGGGCAAAAATCGACAGAAAATAGAAATAAAAGAATTAAAATTCGGATTTACCTATGGGAGATGATTTCTCCAATGAAAGTTCTTCTTCTCCCAGGCTTCTTGACCCCAAACTCCTTGCTTCTCTTTGCTTTGGAGAGGAAAAATGGAATCCCTAGGGTTTGCTCTCGAAATTTGGGTGGGGAATTGGTTTCCTGGATGGAGGCTAGGGTTTCTCCTTTCTACATGAAGGAAGAGAGGGTTCCCTTTTATATTAAACTAGGTTAGGATTTCCAATGAATAGTTTTAGGTTAAACCCCCAGGTTAGGTCCTGTAGAACCTAATTTACTAAGGTTTAGTCAGTCTAGGGTTTGAGGGTTCACCCTAAAATTTTAATTCTAGGGTTTCACTAGAATTAGGTTTTCAAATTAGGGCTTAGTCATTAGGGTTTGTCCTAATGAGTTCTAGGGTTTGACCTAAATCCAATATCACTAACAATGTATAAATAGTTTTAAAAATCTCAGCAGGTTAATTAAACACATAATTATCCAAAATAGTGAAATTACCCAAATGCCCTTATCTGGAAATGTGGTAGTGACATCTCCTCAAAGTCTCTAGAACAATCCGCAGGTGCTCCTCGTGCTCCTTGTGGCTCTTCGAATAGACAAGTATATCATCTATGAAGACGACCACGAACTGGTCCAAGTACTGGTGGAAGACTCGATTCATCAAGTCCATGAAGATCGCTGGAGCATTGGTCAATCCAAATGGCATGACCAAAAACTCGTAGTGCCCATATCTTGTTCTGAATGCGGTCTTCGGAATGTCCTGCTTCTGTGCCTTCACTTTGTGATATCCCGATCTCAGATTTATCTTCGAGAATACCTTAGATCCACTGAGTTGATCAAATAGGTCATCAATACGTGGCAATGGATATTTGTTCTTCACTGTCACTGCATTCAAGGCTCTGTAGTCAATGCACATACGCACTGACCCATCCTTCTTGGGTACAAACAACACTGGTGCTCCCCAGGGTGATGCACTCGGTCGGATGAAACCTTTCTCCTCTAGCTCTTTTAACTATGCCTTCAGCTCGTCCATCTTCTTCTTCGCCAGTCTGTAAACATGTAATGCTATAGGTACTGCTCCGGGTGCTAGTTCAATTGAAAACTTTACGTCTCTGTCTGGGGGTAGTCCTGGCAAATCCTCTGGAAAGACGTCTTGAAATTCTAAAATAATAGGGTGATAGACCACATCGTCCATCGCGAGCTGCATACCATCAAGAATTTCTGTGGATCCTCAGGCAAACTCAAGTTCAGGCTGGCCTGGTACCTTAAAAAGAATGCTTCCTCCAAAATAATCGAAGAAAGCATGGTACTTGCTTAGCCAGTCCATTCCAAGCACAATATCAAAAGATGGCATAGGAAGGACTAAGAGTTGGGCGTTCATCTCTCTGCCACGTATCACTATAGGGCCCGATCTACAAACTCGACTAACTGATACAACTCCTCGTCCGGTAAGAATTCTAACACAACTAGATAATGGTGTAGAAGCAATGTTGTGTTTGGCAATAAAACTAGATGATATGAATTAGTGGGTGGCTCCCGTATCAAATAATGTCACAGCAAGAAAAGTAAAAGCAAGGGTAATACCTGCTATGACATCCACCTCATGATCCAGGTCATCTACCTCCAATGCAAAAGCTCGCCCGTTCCTCTGCGGCTGTCCATGTCCGATCCTCATATACTGCTCCTCCTGAGTGGGTAGCGGTGGTCCTCTCTGAAATCCTCCTGCTGCTGGGGGACGGGGTGCTCCCGGTCCGGTCATCTGCTGGGCTGGCTTCGGTGCTGGAAGCGCTAGTCTCTGAACTGGTGGTGGGAGTGTCGATGTCTGCATTGGGCAGTCTCTCGCCATGTTCTGCCCGGAGCCACATCTCAAACACTGGCCCAAGCGAGTCTGACAATCTCTCGATACATGTTCGCGTTTCCTACAATAATTACAGTAGGGCTTCTCTGGATTCTGGTATGGTCCAGCTCTGTGTTGCTGATGCTGCTGTGCTAAGGGACGTCTGATAGGTCCTCCCTGTTGTATCCTGGCTGGTCCTTGCTGTATCCTTGCTGATCCTTGTTGTGTCCCCAGCTGACCTCCTTTTCCTCTGCTAATGGTTTCCTGAAATCTGGCCTCTGTCAGTAGTTCAGCATAAGAGACTCGGGACTGCGAGCTTGTATAATGTTGTAGCTCCTGGGTCAGTCCTCGATGAAACCTCTTAGCCTTAGCCAAGTTATTTGGTATCAAAGCAGCGCCATATTTGCTGAGTCGACTAAACTTGGCATCATACTCGTCCACTGTTCGGTTCTCCTGCTCCAAGTGAAGAAACTGATCATACAAGTTGTCCCTGACAGTGTCCAAAAAGTACTTTCCCTCAAAGCACTCCAAGAACTGCTCCCAAGTCTGGTAATTACCCAACTGGCGCTCCATGGATTCCCACCAGTGATGAGCATTACCATCTAGAAGCGTCCGTACATCCGTCATCCATAGGTCCGTAGGTAACTATGATGCCTCCAGTAGCTTCTGCGTGTGAGTGATCCAGCTGGTGTTCTCCTCCGGGCTCTCAGTGCCCTTGTACTGCCTTGCACCCATCTGAACAAAATCCTTTACTGATCCAACCCTAGCTCGAGGTACTGGAGCTAGTGCTTGGGCTGGTACAGTAGCATGTGCAGCCATCCTCTCCAGTGCTGCCAAAAATTCTTGCCTCTGCTCGGCTGTCTGCTGCCTCTGCTCGACTGCCTGCTGCCTCTGTTCCTGTATCATCATCTGAAAGAATTGGAACATCTGCGCTTGGCCATCTTGCGGTACTGGGATAGGTAGAAGGTTCCCAATAGGTGAAGTGGGAAGATCAGATGGAACTGGGGTGTGAGTCTGTCCATCTGGTCCCGGAAGCCTAGGAATCGTTGGGGTCCCTCCTTGAGTCTGACCATTGACTCCAGAAGTTGCGTCGCTATCGGCGACAGTACATCCATTCTGCAAATCCATCTCTCTGCAGTTGATATACGAAACGATTAGAAAAAGTACAGGAATCAAACAGGATGCAAGTATTAAATAGGAAGGATGAATTTCAGTCAAGCGTGGATGAGATCCTTATACTCTATTCCTATACGCAGGCTTGTTCGGTACAGTTACGTAACCGAGACAATATATTCTTGACCTGCATGGGCCACCACAAAAATATATCACGCCTCAGTCCCAAAATACGTAGGACTAGGAATACGTAACACGCCAGCCGTATGTATACGAACTCCAATATATGGAAACCATATACACACGTACGTTGTACATGAATATCCAATCCACTGTGGTAATATATGTCACAACAAGTCACACGCAGTTCTATATCTCATCCACAGCACAAATAATAGAATAATGGAAATCAATAAATGAATATCAAAGAAGCAGTCTCAAATAGTAATCTCAAAGTGTGATAGTCGGGTGGAAACAAATCCACTACAATCGACTATAATAAACTACTAAAGAGAGAAGAGAATAATTCTAATATAAGAATAAATGTCTAGAAAAGAATAGCAACTAGAATCTCTAAACAGCTGCAATGAATCACATATAATCAGAAGGTAAGATCTCCTCAGACTGATAGGTAGCGTCAGGTCCAGGTCCATACTCCTGCGGGTACTCCTGCTTACCTATATCTGGAAGGGACCAGGTCCTCAGAGGGACGTAACAAGATATAAAAAGCATATACCAATAAAATACTAAAAATAAACATCCATTGGGGTCGCCTAACCATCTATGTGAATGCAGTTTGAGAACAACTTTCTAACAAGTGGGCTATCTGGCCATAAATAGGATTGGCATGGTTCTCTTGGAGATCCAGGGGCCTACAAAGACACGTCGTCTTTTGAACGGCGGAGGTCCGCCAAGTAGTATAGGTGTCATCATGACCGCGCATCTCCGGCGGAGCGTACGGGTTACACAAGGAAAGTGCAAAGGAGCCCAAATGCCTTACTTGTTGTTCTCCCCACCCAATGCTCTAAGCATGTCATGTCCATGACACGATAATACCTCTAATAACCGCCATGTCTACTAGCATGCAAAGTTTCTATTGGCAGTTATCCCTATCCGTCGTACGACCTATACGTACCGGTGGCCAGCCGAGTACGCAAGTCCGTGTCCTACATGTGACTCACACTCGTGTAAGAATAGTGTCATGGCCAATGAAACATAAATGCATCATAAAAATGGGGTAGTCTCATAAAGTAGGTCCAATGTATATACATAAATAAAAATATAGTACGACGACACCGTCGTTGCACCCAAGTTTTCTTGGACGCGCAGTTTATATAAAAGTTAAAATAAATGAAATAAATAAACAGAAAGTAAACATGCATGTCTCATATAGAATGTAAAAATAGTACAATGGCAAGGTATACTTGCCTGGCAAGAAATCTGTAAAGTGTACGCGCCCAAATATCAAGGACACAGAACCTGGAACTAAGGACTCCGAACAAACATCTCCGGATGCTGAAATAAACATCACCAACATTTCCGGAATGAGCAAAATAGCTAAAAAGCACATCCCTTTCGTCCAATTTGGACACAGGGGCAAAACGGTAATTTCGGCAAAAGTGGGGTCCACGTGTGGCCCACTTTGTACCGAAAAGTGTGCCGAGGGTAACGGTCTCTAAATGGGACAAACTATAGGTCAAACAACTCTAGATGTCAATACGAACCCAACGGTATGTCCAAATGTGGATTCCGATGGGCCGAACAGAATTTTGTCCAAAAGTCAACTGTGGGGCCCGCCAATTGGCGATTTGGTCAACCGTCTAAGAATTGCGTAAAAATTGGGTCACAGGACCAGCGCGTTACCACGAGTCCGGTGGCATAAGTTTCGTCACAATCTGACAAGCGTGCACAAAATACGCGTGAGTTCCACAGAAGTTGCGATACGGTGTGTGTCCGCGGATACGGTCTGATTCCGGCGCGCACACGCTTCCGAATCAGTCTCCACAAATTTTCATGAGTCCGGTTATGCTGCGTGCACCATTCGGTACACTTGGCACACGACGAGACGGTCCCGTTTGGCGGGGCGCGCTCCGTTTTTCAACTTTTAGAAATCTAGAAAAAGTGGGTGCACGCAGTTTTGTGACGAATATAATTCTGTCCACAGCAACTAATAGCATAGGGTTATTTAACAGAAAATAAACTAGGTCAAGTGTTCTACAGGTATCAAAAAAATCACCAAATTCGGATCTCTGTGGTGGGAGATACGAACTCGATAATATAGGTGGTCACCGCAGTTTTTGCGATTTCAGAATTGGGTCTGTTCCGCCCACTTTGGACGCTGTTTTTCACCTAGGGGCACACGTTTTTCGAGGTTGGCTATAATACAACTATGGAAGAGGGTTAAGGGGTGAGCGTACCGGTGAAGACGGAACGACGTTTGGTTGAGCCAGTCGACAGAAAATTACTCCGGAGCGAAGGTGCTTCGAGTGGGATTCTGCAGGACGCGAGGTCGGAGTCGTCGGGATGGTTGGATGGCTTGGTGGGGCTTCTCTGGCTGCGGTGACGGCTCTAGATGGGAAGAGGAGGTCTGGAGATTTAGGTTAGGATTTTGAAATAATATATATATATATATATATATATATATATATATATATATATATATATATATATATAGGAAGAGAGGGAGAGAAGTGGGTCCGCGAGGCAAGGGGCGGGTCTATGCTGCGGGATGGAATTGGTTTTGCTTAAAGTTGCTGCTGGCTGTGCTTTGCTTCCGCTGCGCTAGCATTTGCTAAGTTACATCTAACTTGCTTTGCTAGCATTTGCTAAGTTCCATCTAACTTGCTGTGTATTTATTAGTATAGTATTATTATTATTATTATTATTAGTTTAAGTATTATTAGTATTATTAATTATTTTTTTATACTTTTCCTTTTTCTTTTCTTTTCTGAATATATATATAGATATATATATTTGTGTATACAAATATATTATATATATATTCATAAGAAAATTCATGGATTAGAATAATGCACACCATTAGGCTAGCAACTGCTCAAGGGGTCTCCTACATGAAATAAATTCCGAAAAATTCCTGATGGTCCCATAAGTCCTCTAAGTGCCCGAACACCTAACATAAAAATTATTAAAAATCTATTTCTCCTATTTAGACCTAATTACTATAATTTAATTAATAATTAATAAATAAAAAGGCTATATACGATTTTCTAGGAAGGGAGTTTTATACTTCCCACACATACGGATGATAGGAATATATAGCTTTCAAGAATCTTTGTGCTATAGGTTCTATATCGTTATGGGGAGAGGATTCCTGATTCAGAATTCGAGAGTCAATGTACGGAGAAAGAGGATCTTTATTATCGTCAGAAACCATGTTCCTGGTTATATTTACATCAATCGGCTGCTTGTTGCACCGAAGGTTGAAGACCAAAGGTGGAGGCTTCTGGTTCAAAGTAATCACTAGAGGATCACCTTATTTTTCTGACTTGGTTTTGTTCAGGTGGATAGCCAGGGGTTCCATGACTTTTGGATGAGTAGTTTGCCCTTTCACCTTGATTGACAGAGGTTGCTTGGCAGAGAGTTCTTCTGGTTCCCGGTGGGATTCCCCCTCTGTTTTGCCTGACACCTCCTCCATGTAGTCTTTGGTGTATAACATGGCATCGGAGTAGTAGGATTCTACTCCTTTGAACGGGTTAAGATCAGCAAACTCCGTTTGTACTGTTCCTTGGGCATCTATATATTTGAAGCATTGATGTAGAGTCGAAGGAACGATGTTGTGGTCGTGGATCCACGGTCTGCCCAGCAGAATATTGTAGGACACCTCTGAATCAATGACATAGCATATAGCCACTGATCTGAGGTCCCCAATTTGGATCCTCAGACGAATCTTCCCCAACGGCTTACTTTTTCTGGCGTTGAAGCCCACGATTGTAGTAGTGGTGTAAGCCAATTTGCTGGTAGGAATCCTCAGCGGTCTGAGCAGACTATGAGGAATGATGCTGATCGACGATCCCGGATCTATGTGAATCCGGTCAACCTCCATGGAACCGACATATCCGGTGTAATAGAGGGGTCTGTCATGCTTGTTGTGTTTCAACAACATATTATTTTGGGTGAAAGTGATATTTGGGATCACCTCCATCACACTATGGCATTGAGGACATGCCATAGGTTCTTCATCAGGGGACTTGAGCTGGATCAAGTATGCATTCGCCTGCATTAATGCTTCACTCAGGGCTTGACGGATGTCTTTAGAAAGCCTGAGTAGTTCAAATATGGACAATCTGGCTGGTGTATTAGCCAATTAGGCCAGGATGTCGAAGTTATATGGCTTATCCAAATCTTTGTTTTGAATATTTTTTAAAGGTTTATCAAAGCGCACTTCTTTTTGCTTGCCTTTGTCCACCGAAGTTGGTCTAGAAGGACCTGCCTCTGGTACGACGGATTCAGGCTCTGAAGGCTTGGCTGCTGAAGCGTCTGCCGATGCATCTTCCTGACTTCCTCCATAGTCTTTGAGGTAGGCTTTCCCTGAACGGGTTCCAGTAGCCAATACCTCTTCTTCTAATGTTGAGGATATAGCAACCATATGACATGGTTTATGCTTCGAGTTCTTTCTGGACTTAGCCTTAGCAGCTTGAGTCTTTTCCTCGATCTCTGACACCAGATCTGGATGAACCCACATAATCTCACCGCGCTGGGTAGTCAGGGGTACCAGGTCATGATTTTGACCTCTGGTTGGAGGAAGATTAACGATGTTCATCGTTGTCCGAAAAATAGGTATAACACCATCCGAAACTTCTTGAGGAGGCAGATTGCCAAATTGAAGAGAGATCATGTTTGGCTGTGACCGTCTTCTCGCTGTTGCGCAGAGTGATGGCCTTAGCATCGATCAACTCCTGGATTTTCCTCTTTAGTACATAATACGCCTTTGTGGGGTGCTGTATGTATCTATAGAAAATGCAGTACTTGGGATTATTGGTACTGTCGACTTCATTAGGCCACTTTACCTCAGGGAGGGTAATCTTGCCACTTTTGACGAGACACTCGAATATGCTCGAAATATCGTCGTCGTCAAAAGAGTATACTTCAATGGGCCTGGAAGTCCCAGATTTTGTTTGTGTGGTCGCCGCAGTCTTTTGCCTGGATGTATTGATCGCCAGAGCTTCTTTTTCTTTGGAACCACGTGGATGGTCGCTGTTGGAGGATGACCTCTTGCCTTTATCAGAGGCAGATATCATAATTCTATTATCACGCGCCTTCTGACTGTTGTCTTCAGCGGCTACCGCTGAGATGATGAACGAGGGCCAATCATGGAACTGATATGGTCCTGTGAATACCGAGATTACTAGAAGAAGATTCTTCCTACAAATATCCACCAATGCCGAGTCTAGAACTCCTGGAGGCATTTACAAAGTGGCTTGACAAAAACGTTCGATGAAAGTACGAACATTCTCTTTCTCCTTCTGCTTTACTTCGATGAGAGAGGACATAGACATGTCCATCCCTCCTTCGTAGAATCGCGCAAAGAACAAAGTCTTAAAATCTTCAAAGGAAGTAATGCAGTTGTCCGCAAGACTACGGTACCACTGATAAGCCACTCCCGAGAGACAGCCTTTGAATACTTGAGTGAGAAGGGCATCGTTCCCTTGTAGCAACACCGTCATCATACTGAAGTAGTTCATGTATTGACTTGGTGACGTCTTTTCCTCGAACAAAGCCATAGTCCGTGGCTTGTATTTTGGAGAAAAAGGAACCTCGTCCCATATAGCTGGGTACGGCTGGTTGATTCCCAATTTCTTTAGCTGATCCTTATGTTTTAAGGCATCAAATTGGGCCTTCAATTCTCGCACTGCCTGCATTGGATCTTCAGCCGGTAGAAGAACCACAGAGTGGTGAGAGATCAGTTGTATCGTATCCCCAACAGGAGGCAATATATTCTCCGAATTAGGAAGTGAAGGGGCTGCTGTCTCCTGATCTAGAGCAAGCTCCTGATTCGCATTGGATGGTGGTAAGTCCACCCCCCCACGTATCTAAGTCGGAGGGACCGATGCTTGAGCTATAGCAGCTGTGTGTTGAGTCAGCATTATCTGGTCCATATTCTCCATCATGGACTGTATCTCTTTCAGAGATGTCTCTAGCACAACGATGCGTTGCTCAGTACTTCCTGACGAGGAAGCCTTTTCGTGTTTATCTTCAATGGCATAGACCCCATTTCTCTGGATGTCCTTGAAGGGCTAGTATGGGTCTTTGTAGAGAATAACTCTATACTTTCAGCATCTGATTCGGGAGACTGGCGACCCCAGTATCGGAATCAGAAGAATACGAAGCCGGTGTCGTGACCTTGAATGGGTGTTTTGGAACACCCCAGCTTCAATGTTCTCAAGGAGTTTGTTGAATCTCCTTTAGCTTGGATTTCTAGCGGGATGACATCTTGAATTCGACCGTCTTCTAGGAACGTGTGAAGCCATGTTCACTGATGCGTATGTAGGTCCTTCTTCCTTTAAAGGCACAGAGTAGTTCAACCGGTCAAAAACCGACCGTTATGCTTCAGAACAACAATAATTAACTACAATCCTATGGCTATTACAATGGTACTCCCTAGGAGGCGTAATAGACATGTCAGGAGATCCTCTCTCTTTGCGCTTCTGTATCAGATATTCACGCAAGTCAGGAGGATTAATAGAAGAAGAAGAAGGCTTATTGTGCCTTTTTACATCAGTTGGCATGCGGATATTGGGAACCCCATGTCACGACCCGCACCCGGAAAATCGGGCATGAGTCATGGGTACGTCCAGCCTACGCCGCAGCATCGGCGGTAGAACGCTGTCTAGGTCAACTATCTAGATAATAATCTCACACAAAAATTGGCCATGACCTCTCCAAAAGGAGGGCGACCACACAAACAATATAAACCTGTCAAGATCTCAATTCCAAACGGAGGAGCAATATCAAATGATAATCTCAAGTACTCAATCACGAATCTAAGTACGATAAGATAACAAAGAAGACTAACAGCTATAAAGTCTAACCAACAACAACTACTACAACAACCACAACATCCATAATAATAATACATCATCCAAATCATCCAAAATAATATACAATACAAGGTCTCAATCCAAAACCGAAGACAAATCCGGTGCTAAAGCTAATAAAACAACAATAAGGTCCTAGTGATCCCGGCTACCAACCCGGAAATTACTCCTAAACTAGAGGGTCCCTGTCTGCACCATCGACAGGCTCAGGTCCATAAAACGTCAGACACCACTCCTCCGGATACTCTGAAAAATATGTCCAGTCAGGACTGGAGCAAGTACATCTCTAACAACAGTTCCATTTAAATAATAAAAACTATAAAACAGTTATAGCAAGTAGCAAGAAGAATAAAATAAAGTATGGAGCAAGAAATATACATATGTCACTGGTGCATAAGGTAAAGATGCATGGATATCAGAGCAAAATAGTAATAACTGCAAGATACAGGAAATCTAAGCTAAGATCAAGTCCGTGCACATGAACGTGTAGTGAGTCCAGCATGAAAAACATGTAGTGAGTCAAGTCCAGAAACATGTAAGTGAGACAAGTCAAGAAATGCATGAGAGTCCAGACTATAAAGAATGAACTCGGTGTCTTTGAAATACTTGTTTCGACATGTAAACGGCTAGGGGTAAGTACGACTCACCGCGCACTGGGTGCGCGGCTGCTATCATTCCAGATTAGACCAGAGGGAGTGATTCCTGATGATGCCAGATAGGAATGTTTACATGTCTACTCGAGTATTTCCCCGCCCCGACTAATACAAGTGGATCCAAGACCCGACACGCAAATCAAGATGAGTCCAGCCTGAACATGAATGATGCCAGTAGTGATTCCAGAATAGAGGCCAGAAACATGAAATGTACGTGTCACAAGTAAATAAATCCAGAAATACCAGTCAGTGTCCCGTGTTGTGCCAGAATAATCAGATGATACTATACTAGAAGCTGAATCATAATAATCATCAGATAATAAAAACTATCAGAGAATGTACTCGCCTGACGTATTGAGCAACTGGTGATCCGAACTGGTGTCGCAAGGACCTAATGTGAAAAGCAAGGTTAAACAGGGTTCTAATGAGTTAAACAGACATAAAATAACTAAAAATAGGCTTCTAGGGTCGTTCTAGGTCAAACGGGTCAAACCGGTGAAATCTGGGTCCAAAAAGTTAACTCTGGGTCAAAACTAGGTCAAAAGTTGACTTTGGCGGTCAACCGAGTCAACTACGGTCAAGTCTGGATCAAAGTAGGGTGCTCCTGAAATTCTAGGTCAAACCGAGGTCATTAAGCTAGAAAACTCACAAACTCGCATCCTTGAGATACCGGGATACCCTCGGTATCCGATACCTCAACCTACGCCATATATCCCGCCTATACCCTCTAAAACCTATGCTAGTACGCGTAAATATATACACATAAGCATATAAAAATCACTCAAATACTATTTCTAGGCTATTGCTCAAAAACCCCGCTCGAAACCCAATACCTTGGTTATCTTAAGGTATTGAGATACCTCGGTATCTCAAGGTATTGAGATACCGCTCTAAACTCAACCCGACTACCCCTCTAGCTAGCTAACTATGCATAAACATATATACCTAGCTATAATCTAGGCTAAAATATATATATATCTAATACATATAGGCATATACCTATATATCTTCATATATACACATACCTTACCTTACCTTACCTCATAATATATAAATATACCTATATCTAGATATCTAAACTATCTACCTAGCTATATGTAGATATCTATATATAAATCTATCTATCTCTCTCTCTAGATATCTATAGATATATATATATAGCTATAAGTATATATATATCTATACCTAGGTATACCTATCTAACTATATAACTATCCATATAGATATCCATCTATCTACCTATCTATGTATCTATCTATCTAGCTAGCTATATAACTATATATCTATCTATCTAACTATCTTTCTATCTAACAATCTATATATCTATCCATCATCTATCTAATTACCTAACTATCATTTAGTTATCAACCTATCTAGTTATCTATCTATCTAGTTATCTATCTATCTATTAATCTCTCTATCTATCAACCTATCTATCCACCTATTAATCTATCTAACATAGATATATATATCTATATATATCTCTCTCTCTCACTAAACCTCACTAACCCTCGCTACTAGCCGCTAGCCAATGCCACGCCTCGCTGAACACTGCGGCTGCTCCTCCTAAAAACTGCTGCTGCTACTGCAGCAAAATGCTGCTGCAGCTGTGCTGTTCCTGCTGCTGCTGCTGCTGCAGCGCAAGCGCTGCAGCGATCTGCTGCCGCGGCGCGCGCCGCACGCCTGCGCGACTGCAGCTGCTCGTGCATTCTGCTGCAGCGGCTACTGCTGCGTGCTGCTGTGGCTGCTACCTGCTGCTGCAGCGGCTGTGCTTCTGCTGCTGCTGTGTTCTCAGTCCCCCCCTCTCATCTCACACACACACACACGACCACATACCCATATACATATATATATATCTATATATATATATACAAACATATATATACATATATATAACTCTATAGGTATATATATACACACTAACATATATATATCTAACACACACACTCAACACAAATCAACACACACACACATAATTATATACACGTATCTATATATATATATATATAAACACCATCTATATATATATATATACACACATATGTAACTACACTCATATATCTATATATATATATATATATACACATACACACTCACACACTCAAACATAAATACATATACCCTCACACACACTCACACTCACACACCCTCACACACACTCTCACACACACACTCTCACAAACACACAACCCCACACACAAACACTCCTACATATATATAAATATATATACATATATACACACTCACTAAAACTCATATATATATATATATATAGGCACTCACTCACACTCACACACACTCACCTACGCACTAGCACACACTCACACAAGCACTCACCTACACACATACACTAGCACTCACTAACACACTCACAAACACATAACCACACATATATATATATATAAATAGAAATATATATATATATATATATAGCAACACACACACAAATAAATATATATATAGAGACATATACACAAACACAACACTACCACAACGATGCACACAACGCTCACAACGCTCACAACGCCCCACCTACGCACGCCCAACGACCCCGACACTCAACAACGCCCTAAAATATATAAAATATAACTCAAAAACTCTAGCACACACTCCTCGATTCTAACCCAACGCACGCACAAGCCCGAAACGAGGAAACCAAGTCGAAATGGCTGTTCGATCATTTCGACGAACACGTGGTGCGCGGTTCGGAAAATCTCCTGAAACACACAACAAACGAACTCGGAATCGGTCCAAAATTTACTCACGCACTCTAAACGATGCCTAGATCCTAGAAAATGCGCTCCCGCATCGATTCTAGGTCCGTGGCGGAAACGCACACGCACTTAGAATCGGCGACGACGAAAAGCCCCAATTTCGCCCGAAACGCCCGTTTCTCCGCGACACGGCTTCCCGTGCCCGAACGAAGACACGCACTCACTCTCAAGACACCCGACAACGTCTACCTAGGTCCGTCTAACCTAGGACATCACCCAAAATTGGGCCAAATTCGGATTTTACCCGAAATTGACACAAAATCTAGTGTTAAAGTCTCTAAACTCAACCAAACTAGTTCCAACTTCCTCCCACGGGTAGCCTAAGGGTCTAGGAAGGTTCTAAAATATTAATTACACTATAAAAGAGTAATTACAAGGAGAAAATTAGGGTTTACCTCTTGGGAGTTGGAATCCCAAGCCAAAATCTCCAAAATGCTCCAAATCCTCCAAACCAAGCTTCCAAGCTCCCAATCCAAGCTCCAACACAAAATCTAGGCTCTACCCACCTAGGTTAGGGAAGAATGTAGGGTTAGGGTTCAAACAAATGAAAGAAATGGAAGAAAGAAGGAAGAAAAATAAGGAAACTTACTTTGGAAGAAGTGGAGAAGAAGAAGAAGAAGTGGAGAAGAAGAGTGGAATGGGAGGTGGCTGTGTTGTGGCTGCTGTTTTGGTCGGGTAGGGGGATGTGGGAACCGGCCATAACATATAAAAGGGCTCCACAAGTTCCAAAATACCCAAAATGCCCCTACATGACTTGGTTTCGGGTTCCGGGTTCCAAAAGCACTCAAACTAGTTCCAAATCTCTCCAACTAACTTCCTAAAAATAAAATAAATATTCTAAGCCCACAAAATAATTCTCACAAGGGTGTGGGCTGGGTCGGACATGGGTCCACTAGGGTCTGACATGGGTCCAGGCTAGCCAAAATCCTAAAACATACAATAAAAATATAATACAATCAGTAATTAATTATAAATACAATTAATTAAAAATAATGCACAATTAACCAAATTAAAAATAAAAAAAAAATGCTCGACTTTGGAAATGGGGTGGTGACAAGCCTATCCTCCTTAGAAAATTTCGTCCTCGAAATTTAAAGTCAATCACACTCTCTCTAGGTCAAACCCCCAACAATCACAGTCAAGAAATTCTACCTAAATAACATACAAGATCAGGGTCCTACTGGTCGTGTTATCACAGTCTCAATCAGGGTTACTACACTATCTACAACAGCACAAAGAAAAGTCTAACAGGTACTAATGAAGCACACCACAGGAATGGAAAAGGACAGGAAGAAGAAACAAGAGACAGACCTGCTAACCCGACATCCGTAGCATCGGCCTCCTCGACCGTCAACGCATAAGCCCTGCCCTGCTGGGGTATATCCCTCTGCTGGTGCGGGGCATGATGTTGTGCCACAGATGGCCTAGCTCCAACTCTCTGATCCTGTGCTCCACCCAATGGAGGTGCAGTGGGGCAATCTCGCATCTGGTGAGCAGCGGATCCACAAAACAAATACACCTTCAGCCTCCTCCTACAAACATCCCAAGTGTGTCCTGCCTTCCTGCAGTAGGCACAAGTGGGCACCCTCTGATCCTGACCCTGTTGCGCTGCCTTCTGCACATAGGGACGCTTAGCTGGTCCCGCACTACCACTGGCACTGCCTGAATCATCCCTGTCTCTCTTAGACTTGAGCTCCAAGTCATCCTCTGCTCTCTGAGCATCTCCTACTATCTGCTCAAAAGTCGCCTCGCGATCGCTCCTGGTCAAAGACTTGACCGCCATAACCAAGCCCTTGCGAAACTTTCTCGCCTTGGCTGCCTCACTCAAGCAATCTACAAATCTGCCCAGACCGCAGAACTCCGCTGCGTAATCGTCCACCGTCATGCTCCCTGGGACGAGTGCCTCAAACTGGCTCTCTAAAGCACTGAGCGCCACATCTGGGAAAAACTTCTCCTTGAAAAGCCTCTTGAAAGCCTCCCAAGTAAGCCCTGGCGCCGCAATCCTCGTATCTGTACGATACCATGTCAAAGCGAGGTCGAACATCTGACTGCCCGCTGCCTCTATCTGCATATTGTCTGGAATCTGCGCCAGCCTGAAGATGCCCTCGATCTGCTCTATCCAGTCATCCGCGTACAGGATCCCTTCTGTACCACGGAACTCCTTGGGCCGCATCCTCTGAAAGTCGATAATACTGCCCGGCCTCGGATGCTGAATCTGATCTGCCTGTGGCTGAACCTGTGCCACCCTATCCACTGCCGTCATGGCCACCTGGTGGGCGTTCTCAATGCCCAGCCTCATCACATCCACCTGACGGTGCTGCGCGTCCATCATCTCCCTGAAGAACGCAAACAACTGCGCGGCATCTACTGGAGCAGGAAGCGGTGGAGGAACCACCGGAACGACTGGGGTAGTCCTCGGATCGACAGGTGAAGGAGAATTCCCGAGAGAAGCAGATGCTCCCTCAACCGCAGGAGTGGTGAGTGGAGCGGTAGCAGCTGCTTGAATACGAGCTGGACGAGAGGTAGCAGACCTCTCAGTGGCAACTGCTGGAACGGTACGATGGGATCGTATCTTCGGAGGCATCCTGAACACAGATCAAAAGAAGTCAATACGGCGCAAGATACGATATCATCAAGAAAGGACAGTAATATTTTAAAAGAAACAATTTCAGAATAATTAGATTAGAATTGTTCCTAGTCGTGATTGAGTACACTCTCATCCTAGATCCTAGATCCTATAGCAGGCTCGCAGCAGTACAACTAAGTTATTGTACCACCACGACAGCGCACTAATTGCGAATCGAGACCTGCATGGGGCCGCCACCAAAAACGTGTCACGACCCGCACCCGGAAAATTGGGCATGAGTCGTGGGTACGTCCAGCCTACGCCGCAGCATCGGCGGTAGAATGCTGTCTAGGTCAACTATCTAGATAATAATCTCACACAAAAATCGGCCATGACCTCTCCAAAAGGAGGGCAACCACACAAACAATATAAACCTGTCAAGATCTCAACTCCAAACGGAGGAGCAATATCAAATGATAATCTCAAGTACTCAATCACGAATCTAAGCACGATAAGATAACAAAGAAGACTAACAGCTATAAAGTCTAACCAACAACAACTACTACAACAACCACAATATCCATAATAATAATACATCATCCAAATCATCCAAAATAATATACAATACAAGGTCTCAATCCAAAACCGGAGACAAATCCGGTGCTAAAGCTAATAAAACAACAACAAGGTCCTAGTGATCCCGGCTACCAACCCGGAAATCACTCATAAACTAGAGGGTCCCTGTCTGCACCATCGACAGGCTCAGGTCCATAAAACGTCGGACACCACTCCTCCGGATACTCTGAAAAATATGTCCAGTCAGGACTGGAGCAAGTACATCTCTAACAGCAGTTCCATTTAAATGATAAAAACTATAAAACAGTTATAGCAAGTAGCAAGAAGAATGAAATAAAGTATGGAGCAAGAAATATACATATGTCACTGGTGCATAAGGTAAAGATGCATGGATATCAGAGCAAAATAGTAATAACTGCAAGATACAGGAAATCTAAGCTAAGATCAAGTCCGTGCACATGAACATGTAGTGAGTCCAGCATGAAAAATATGTAGTAAGTCAAGTCCAGAAACATGTAAGTGAGACAAGTCAAGAAATGCATGAGAGTCCAGACAATAAAGAATGACTCGGTGTCTTTGAAATACGTATTTCGACATGTAAACGGCTAGGGGTAAGTACGGCTCACCGCGCACTGGGTGCGCGGCTGCTATCATTCCAGATTAGACCAGAGGGAGTGATTCCTGATGATGCCAGATAGGAATGTTTACATGTCTACTCGAGTATTTCCCCGCCCCGACTAATACAAGTGGATCCAAGACCCGACACGCAAATCAAGATGAGTCCAGCCTGAACATGAATGATGCCTGTAGGTGATGCCAGTAGTGATTCCAGAATAGAGGCCAAAAATATGAAATGTACGTGTCGCAAGTAAATAAATCCAGAAATACCAGTCAGTGTCCCGTGTTGTGCCAGAATAATCAGATGATACTATACTAGAAGCTGAATCATAATAATCATCAGATAATAAAAACTATCAGAGAATGTACTCGCCTGACGTCTTGAGCAACTGGTGATCCGAACTGGTGTCGCAAGGACCTAATGCAAAAAGCAAGGTTAAACAGGGTTCTAATGAGTTAAATAGACATAAAATAACTAAAAATAGGCTTCTAGGGTCGTTCTAGGTCAAACGGGTCAAACCGGTGAAATCTGGGTCAAAAAGTCAACTCTGGGTCAAAACTAGGTCAAAAGTTGACTTTGGCGGTCAACCGAGTCAACTACAGTCAAGTCTGGGTCAAACTAGGGTGCTCCTGAAATTCTAGGTCAAACCGAGGTCATTAAGCTAGAAAACTCACAAACTCGCCTCCTTGAGATACCGGGATACCCTCGGTATCCGATACCTCAACCTACGCCATATACCCCGCCTATACCCTCTAAAACCTATGCTAGCACGCGTAAATATATACACATAAGCATATAAAAATCACTCAAATACTATTTCTAGGCTATTGCTCAAAAACCCCGCTCGAAACCCAATACCTTGGTTATCTTAAGGTATTGAGATACCTCGGTATCTCAAGGTATTGAGATACCGCTCTAAACTCAACCCGACTACCCCTCTAGCTAGCTAACTATGCATAAACATATATACCTAGCTATAATCTAGGCTAAAATATATATATATCTAATACATATAGGCATATACCTAGATATCTTCATATATACACATACCTTACCTTACCTTACCTTATAATATATAAATATACCTATATCTAGATATCTAAACTATCTACCTAGCTATATGTAGATATCTATATATAAATCTATCTATCTCTCTCTCTAGATATCTATAGATATATATATATAGCTATAGGTATATATATATCTATACCTAGGTATACCTATCTAACTATATAACTATCCATATAGATATCCATCTATCTACCTATCTATGTATCTATCTATCTAGCTAGCTATATAAATATATATCTATCTATCTAACTATCTTTCTATCTAACAATCTATATATCTATCCATCATCTATCTAATTACTTAACTATCATTTAGTTATCAACCTATCTAGTTATCTATCTAACTATCTAACTAGTTATCTATCTATCTATTAATCTCTCTATCTATCAACCTATCTATCCACCTATTAATCTATCTAACATAGATATATATATATCTATATATATCTCTCTCTCTCACTAAACCTCACTAACCCTCGCTACTAGCCGCTAGCCAATGCCACGCCTCGCTGAACACTGCAACTGCTCCTCCTAAAAACTGCTGCTGCTACTGCAGCAAAATGCTGCTGCAGCTGTGCTGTTCCTGCTGCTGCTGCTGCTGCTGCGCAAGCGCTGCAGCGATCTGCTACCGCGGCATGCGCCGCGGCGCGCGCCGCGGCTCCTGCGCGGCTGCTGCTGCTCGTGCATTCTGCTGCAGCGGCTACTGCTGCGTGCTGCTGTGGCTGCTACCTGCTGCTGCAGCGGCTGTGCATCTGCTGCTGCTGTGTTCTCAGTCCCCCCCTCTCATCTCACACACACACACACGACCACATACCCATATACATATATATATATATATATATATCTATATATATATATACAAACATATATATACATATATATAACTCTATAGGTATATATATACACACTAACATATATATATATCTAACACACACACTCAACACAAATCAACACACACACACATAATTATATACACGTATCTATATATATATATATAAACACCATCTATATATATATATACACACATATATAACTACACTCATATATCTATATATATATATATACACATACACACTCACACACTCAAACATAAATACATATACCCTCACACACACTCACACTCACACACCCTCACACACACTCTCACACACACACTCTCACAAACACACAACCCCACACACAAACACTCCTACATATATATAAATATATATACATATATACACACTCACTAAAACTCATATATATATATATATAGGCACTCACTCACACTCACACACACTCACCTACGCACTAGCACACACTCACACAAGCACTCACCTACACACATACACTAGCACTCACTAACACACTCACAAACACATAACCACACATATATATATATAAATAGAAATATATATATATATATATATAGGAACACACACACAAATAAATATATATATAGAGACATATACACAAACACAACACTACCACAACGATGCACACAACGCTCACAACGCCCCACCTACGCACGCCCAACGACCCCGACACTCACCAACGCCCTAAAATATATAAAATATAACTCGAAAACTCTAGCACACACTCCCCGATACTAACCCAACAAGCGCACAAGCCCGAAACGAGGAAACCAAGTCGAAATGGCTGTTCGGTCATTTCGACGAACACGTGGTGCGCGGTTTGGGAAACCTCCTGAAACACACAACAAACGAACTCGGAATCGGCCCAAAATTTACCCACGCACTCTAAACGATACCTAGATCCTAGAAAATGTGCTCCTGTGTCGATTCTAGGTCCGTGGCGGAAACGCACACGCACTTAGAATCGGCGACGACGAAAAGCCCCAATTTCGCCCGAAATGCCCGTTTCTCTGCGACACGGCTTCCCGTGCCCTAACGGAGACACGCACTCACTCTCAAGACACCCGACAACGTCTACCTAGGTCCGTCTAACCTAGGGCATCCCCCAAAATTGGGCCAAATTCGGATTTCACCCGAAATTGACAAAAAATCTAGTGTTAAAGTCTCTAAACTCAACCAAACTAGTTCCAACTTCCTCCCACGGGTAGCCTAAGGGTCTAGAAAGGTTCTAAAATATTAATTACACTATAAAAGAGTAATTACAAGGGAAAAATTAGAGTTTACCTCTTGGGAGTTGGAATCCCAAGCCAAAATCTCCAAAATGCTCCAAATCCTCCAAACCAAGCTTCCAAGCTCCCAATCCAAGCTCCAACACGAAATCTAGGCTCTACCCACCTAGGTTAGGGAAGAATATAGGGTTAGGGTTCAAACAAATGAAAGAAATGGAAGAAAGAAGGAAGAAAAATAAGGAAACTTACTTTGGAAGAAGTGGAGAAGAAGAAGAAGAAGTGGAGAAGAAGAGTGGAATGGGAGGTGGCTGTGTTGTGGCTGCTGTTTTGGTCGGGTAGGGGGATATGGGAACCGGCCATAACATATAAAAGGGCTCCACAAGTTCCAAAATACCCAAAATGCCCCTACATGACTTGGTTTCGGGTTTCGGGTTCCAAAAGCACTCAAACTAGTTCCAAATCTCTCCAACTAACTTCCGAAAAATAAAAAAATATTCTAAGCCCCCAAAATAATTCTCACAAGGGTGTGGGCTGGGTCGGACATGGGTCCACTAGGGTCTGACATGGGTCCAGGCTAGCCAAAATCCTAAAACATACAATAAAAATATAATACAATCAATAATTAATTAAAAATACAATTAATTAAAAATAATGCACAATTAACCAAATTAAAAATAAATAAAAAATGCCCGACTTTGGAAATGGGGTGGTGACAAGCCTATCCTCCTTAGAAAATTTCGTCCTCGAAATTTAAAGTCAATCACACTCTCTCTAGGTCAAACCCCCAACAATCACAGTCAAGAAATTCTACCTAAATAACATACAAGATCAGGGTCCCACTGGTCGTGTTATCACAGTCTCAATCAGGGTTACTACACTATCTACCACAGCATAAAGAAAAGTCTAACAGGTACTAATGAAGCACACCACAGGAATGGAAAAGGACAGGAAGAAGAAACAAGAGACAGACCTGCTAACCCGACATCCGTAGCATCGGCCTCCTCGACCGTCAACGCATAAGCCCTGCCCTGCTGGGGTGTATCCCTCTGCTGGTGCGGGGCATGATGCTGTGCCACAGATGGCCTAGCTCCAACTCTCTGATCCTGTGCTCCACCCAATGGAGGTGCAGTGGGGCAATCTCGCATCTGGTCAGCAGCGGATCCACAAAACAAATACACCTTCAGCCTCCTCCTACAAACATCCCAAGTATGTCCTGCCTTCCTGCAGTAGGCACAAGTGGGCACCCTCTGATCCTGACCCTGTTGCGTTACCTTCTGCACATAGGGACGCTTAGCTGGTCCCGCACTACCACTGGCACTGCCTGAATCATCCCTGCCTCTCTTAGACTTAAGCTCCAAGTCATCCTCTGCTCTCTGAGCATCTCCTACTATCTGCTCAAAAGTCGCCTCGCGATCGCTCCTGGTCAAAGACTTGACCGCCATAACCAAGCCCTTGCAAAACTTTCTCGCCTTGGCTGCCTCACTCAAGCCATCTACAAATCTGCCCAGACGGCAGAACTCCGCTGCGTACTCGTCCACCGTCATGCTCCCTGGGACGAGTGCCTCAAACTGGCTCTCCAAAGCACTAAGCGCCACATCTGGGAAAAACTTCTCCTTGAAAAGCCTCTTGAAAGCCTCCCAAGTAAGCTCTGGCACCGCAATCCTCGTATCTGTACGATACCATGTCAAAGCGAGGTCGAACATCTGACTGCCCGCTGCCTCTATCTGCATACTGTCTGGAATCTGCGCCAGCCTGAAGATGCCCTCGATCTGCTCTATCCAGTCATCCGCGTACAGGATCCCTTCTGTACCACGGAACTCCTTGGGCCGCATCCTCTGAAAGTCGATAATACTGCCCGGCCTCGGATGCTGAATCTGATCTACCTGTGGCTGAACCTGTGCCACCCTATCCACTGCCGTCATGGCCACCTGGTGGGCGTTCTCAATGCCCAGCCTCATCACATCCACCTGACGGTGCTGCGCGTCCATCATCTCCCTGAAGAACGCAAACAACTGTGTGGCATCTACTGGAGCAGGAAGCGGTGGAGGAACCACCGGAACGACTGGGGTAGTCCTCGGATCGACAGGTGAAGGAGAATTCCTGAGAGAAGCAGATGCTCCCTCAACCGCAGGAGTGGTGAGTGGAGCGGTAGCAGCTGCCTGAATACGAGCTGGACGAGAGGTAGCAGACCTCTCAGTGGCAACTTCTGGAACGGTACGATGGGATCGTGTCTTCGGAGGCATCCTGAACACAGATCAAAAGAAGTCAATACGGCGCAAGATACGATATCATCAAGAAAGGACAGTAATATTTCAAAAGAAACAATTTCAGAATAATTAGATTGGAATTGTTCCTAGTCGTGATTGAGTACACTCTCATCCTAGATCCTAGATCCTATAGCAGGCTCGCAGCAGTACAACTAAGTTGTTGTACCACCACAACAGCGCACTAATTGCGAATCGAGACCTGCATGGGGCCGCCACCAAAAAAGTGTCACGACCCGCACCCAAAAAATCGGGCATGAGTCGTGGGTACGTCCAGCCTACGCCGCAGCATCGGCGGTAGAACGCTGTCTAGGTCAACTATCTAGATAATAATCTCACACAAAAATCGGCCATGACCTCTCCAAAAGGAGGGCAACCACACAAACAATATAAACCTGTCAAGATCTCAACTCCAAACGGAGGAGCAATATCAAATGATAATCTCAAGTACTCAATCACGAATCTAAGCACGATAAGATAACAAAGAAGACTAACAGCTATAAAGTCTAACCAACAACAACTACTACAACAACCACAACATCCATAATAATAATACATCATCCAAATCATCCAAAATAATATACAATACAAGGTCTCAATCCAAAACCGGAGACAAATCCGGTGCTAAAGCTAATAAAATAACAACAAGGTCCTAGTGATCCCGGCTACCAACCCGGAAATCACTCCTAAACTAGAGGGTCCCTGTCTGCACCATCGACAGGCTCAGGTCCATAAAACGTCGGACACCACTCCTCCGGATACTCTGAAAAATATGTCCAGTCAGGACTGGAGCAAGTACATCTCTAACAGCAGTTCCATTTAAATGATAAAAACTATAAAACAGTTATAGCAAGTAGCAAGAAGAATGAAATAAAATATGGAGCAAGAAATATACATATGTCACTGGTGCATAAGGTAAAGATGCATGGATATCAGAGCAAAATAGTAATAACTGCAAGATACAGGAAATCTAAGCTAAGATCAAGTCCGTGCACATGAACATGTAGTGAGTCCAGCATGAAAAACATGTAGTGAGTCAAGTCCAGAAACATGTAAGTGAGACAAGTCAAGAAATGCATGAGAGTCCAGACTATAAAGAATGACTCGGTGTCTTTGAAATACTTGTTTCGACATGTAAACGGCTAGGGGTAAGTACGGCTCACCGCGCACTGGGTGCGCGGCTGCTATCATTCCAGATTAGACCAGAGGGAGTGATTCCTGATGATGCCAGATAGGAATGTTTACATGTCTACTCGAGTATTTCCCCGCCCCGACTAATACAAGTGGATCCAAGACCCGATACGCAAATCAAGATGAGTCCAGCCTGAACATGAATGATGCCTGTAGGTGATGCCAGTAGTGATTCCAGAATAGAGGCCAGAAACATGAAATGTACGTGTCGCAAGTAAATGAATCCAGAAATACCAGTCAGTGTCCCGTGTTGTGCCAGAATAATCAGATGATACTATACTAGAAGCTGAATCATTATAATCATCAGATAATAAAAACTATCAGAGAATGTACTCGCCTGACGTCTTGAGCAACTGGTGATCCGAACTGGTGTCGCAAGGACCTAATGCGAAAAGCAAGGTTAAACAGGGTTCTAATGAGTTAAACAGACATAAAATAACTAAAAATAGGCTTCTAGGGTCGTTCTAGGTCAAACGGGTCAAACCGGTGAAATCTGGGTCAAAAAGTCAACTCTGGGTCAAAACTAGGTCAAAAGTTGACTTTGGCGGTCAACCGAGTCAACTACGGTCAAGTCTGGGTCAAACTAGGGTGCTCCTGAAATTCAAGTTCAAACCGAGGTCATTAAGCTAGAAAACTCACAAACTCACCTCCTTGAGATACCGGGATACCCTCGGTATCCGATACCTCAACCTACGCCATATACCCGCCTATACCCTCTAAAACCTATGCTAGCACGCGTAAATATATACACATAAGCATATAAAAATCACTCAAATACTATTTCTAGGCTATTGCTCAAAAATCCCGCTCGAAACCCAATACCTTGGTTATTTTAAGGTATTGAGATACCTCGGTATCTCAAGGTATTGAGATACCGCTCTAAACTCAACCCGACTACCCCTCTAGCTAGCTAACTATGCATAAACATATATACCTAGCTATAATCTAGGCTAAAATATATATATATCTAATACATATAGGCATATACCTATATATCTTCATATATACACATACCTTACCTTACCTTACCTCATAATATATAAATATACCTATATCTAGATATCTAAACTATCTACCTAGCTATATGTAGATATCTATATATAAATCTATCTATCTCTCTCTCTAGATATCTATAGATATATATATATAGCTATAGGTATATATATATCTATACCTAGGTATACCTATCTAACTATATAACTATCCATATAGATATCCATCTATCTACCTATCTATGTATCTATCTATCTAGCTAGCTATATAACTATATATCTATCTATCTAACTATCTTTCTATCTAACAATCTATATATCTATCCATCATCTATCTAATTACCTAACTATTATTTAGTTATCAACCTATCTAGTTATCTATATAACTATCTAACTAGTTATCTATCTATCTATTAATCTCTCTATCTATCAACCTATCTATCCACCTATTAATCTATCTAACATAGATATATATATCTATATATATCTCTCTCTTTCACTAAACCTCACTAACCCTCGCTACTAGCCGCTAGCCAATGCCACGCCTCGCTGAACACTGCGGCTGCTCCTCCTAAAAACTGCTGCTGCTACTGCAGCAAAATGCTGCTGCAGCTGTGCTGTTCCTGCTGCTGCTGCTGCTGCAGCGCAAGCGCTGCAGCGATCTGCTGCCGCGGCGCGCGCCGCGGCGCGCGCCGCGGCGCCTGCGCGGCTGTTGCTGCTCGTGCATTCTGCTGCAGCGGCTACTGCTGCGTGCTGCTGTGGCTGCTACCTGCTGCTGCAGCGGCTGTGCTTTTGCTGTTGCTGTGTTCTCAGTCCCCCCCCTCTCATCTCACACACACACACACGACCACATACCCATATACATATATATATCTATATATATATATACAAACATATATATATACATATATATAACTCTATAGGTATATATATACACACTAACATATATATATCTAACACACACACTCAACACAAATCAACACACACACACATAATTATATACACGTATCTATATATATATATAAACACCATCTATATATATATAAACACATATATAACTACACTCATATATCTATATATATATATATACACATACACACTCACACACTCAAACATAAATACATATACCCTCACACACACTCACACTCACACACCCTCACACACACTCTCACACACACACTCTCACAAACACACAACCCCACACACAAACACTCCTACATATATATAAATATATATACATATATACACACTCACTCAAACTCATATATATATATATATAGGCACTCACTCACACTCACACACACTCACCTACGCACTAGCACACACTCACACAAGCACTCACCTACACACATACACTAGCACTCACTAACACACTCACAAACACATAACCACACATATATATATATAAATAGAAATATATATATATATATAGGAACACACACACAAATAAATATATATATAGAGACATATACACAAACACAATACTACCACAACGATGCACACAACGCTCACAACGCCCCACCTACGCACGCCCAACGACCCCGACACTCACCAACGCCCTAAAATATATAAAATATAACTCGAAAACTCTAGCACACACTCTCCGATACTAACCCAACGTGCGCACAAGCCCGAAACGAGGAAACCAAGTCGAAATGGTCGTTCGGTCATTTCGACGAACACGTGGTGCGCGGTTCGGAAAACCTCCTGAAACGCACAACAAACGAACTCGAAATCGGCCCAAAATTTACCCACGCACTCTAAACGATGCCTAGATCCTAGAAAATATGCTCCCGCATCGATTCTAGGTCCGTGGCGGAAACGCACACGCACTTAGAATCGGCGACGACGAAAAGCCCCAATTTTGCCCGAAACGCCCGTTTCTCCGCGACACGACTTCCCGTGCCCGAACGGAGACACGCACTCACTCTCAAGACACCCGACAACGTCTACCTAGGTCCGTCTAACCTAGGGCATCACCCAAAATTGGGCCAAATTCGGATTTCACCCAAAATTGACACAAAACCTAGTGTTAAAGTCTCTAAACTCAACCAAACTAGTTCCAACTTCCTCCCACGGGTAGCCTAAGGGTCTAGGAAGGTTCTAAAATATTAATTACACTATAAAAGAGTAATTACAAGAGGAATTTTAGGGTTTACCTCTTGGGAGTTGGAATCCCAAGCCAAAATCTCTAAAATGCTCCAAATCCTCCAAACCAAGCTTCCAAGCTCCCAATCCAAGCTCCAACACAAAATCTAGGCTCTACCCACCTAGGTTAGGGAAGAATGTAGGGTTAGGGTTCAAACAAATAAAAGAAATGGAAGAAAGAAGGAAGAAAAATAAGGAAACTTACTTTGGAAGAAGGAAGGAAGAAGAAAGAAGAAGTGGAGAAGAAGAAGAAGAAAAAGTGGAGAAGAAGAGTGGAATGGGAGGTGGCTGTGTTGTGGCTGCTGTTTTGGTCGGGTAGGGGGATGTGGGAACCGGCCATAACATATAAAAGGGCTCCACAAGTTCCAAAATACCCAAAATGCCCCTACATGACTTGGTTTCGGGTTCCGGGTTCCAAAAGCACTCAAACTAGTTCCAAATCTCTCCAACTAACTTCCTAAAAATAAAATAAATATTCTAAGCCCCCAAAATAATTCTCACAAGGGTGTGGGCTGGGTCGGACATGGGTCCACTAGGGTCTGACATGGGTCCAGGCTAGCCAAAATCCTAAAACATACAATAAAAATATAATACAATCAATAATTAATTATAAATACAATTAATTAAAAATAATGCACAATTAACCAAATTAAAAATTAAAAAAAATGCCCGACTTTGGAAATGGGGTGGTGACACCCCAACCCTCTTACTGCCATATGTATATAGCAGTCCAGCCACATAAGCAGCAGCTGATCCATGCGAAGCAAATCTATCGACCAACTGGGCCTTCTTTACGCCGAGGGGCTTAACCTGGCATAATTTGGAGCTCTGCTTAGGCTGGCGTAAAACCGAGGAAGTCCTTAATCGGCCATCAGCTTTACGCGTAATCTGGATAGCGGACAGATTCTTCTCTTGCTGACGTAAAGGTCGAGAAGTTGAAAAGTATGCCACGCATTTTCCTTTGCGTAGATTGTAGGGACCATCTGCTTTTCCATGGAGGACAGATGCATTTTTATGCGCAGAGCGCGTTTGGAATTTCTGATTTGGCGCTGAGGTATTATCAAAAATTTTGTCTGCCATGTCACAGACGGGAGACTGAATTTTATGCGCAGAGCGCGGAGTAGACTTCTGGACTAAAGCTGAGGCATTGCCAGAAGTTTTGTCTGCCACGTCACAGACGGGAGACAAAGTTTTACGTGCGAGGCATGGAGGTTGCGAAGCTACAACCTTGCTGGTCTGTGAAACCAGAGATTCTGGGTTCGGTCCCCAGCAGAGTCGCCATCTTGTGTTTGATAATAAACGGAAGAAATAAAAATAGGTTTATACGAAACCCTTTCTTAGGTTTACAAACAAGAAGTACTATTAATCCTATACGAGGATATTAAGTACCAAATTTAATCTGGGTAAATATTGCTATAGGAGTCTGATCTGCGGTCGATCACTTTGTCCCATGGACCACACGATGATGAAGAAGTGCTGTAGAAGAAGAAGAAGCTTCAAAGATTGCAAAGGGGAGTGGATGCTTGATGTCAAAATCGTCGATCACTACTCTCTGTCTGTGCTCTAGACTCTTCTCTCTCAAAGAAAATTAATTTTTGACCTTTCAACCCTACCTTCGACCCTCTTTAAAATCTTTGACCCTGGACCTCTGTCAATAGAGGTCTCTATTTATAGGGTTTTAGTGACAGTAACCGTCCAGTCGACGTAGAAGTCGGACAGTGGAGAGTATGGTACTTTTTACGCGGCGATTATAATAACTGCCACCCACGTATAGATGATCTTCTGAATCTGCGTGTGACGCGTGTCCCATAATGAGGTAACGCGTATAACTGCTGCGAGGGTCACGGCATGCAAGCCACGTAGGTAACTGCCCCTTGCATAGAAAAGGTTCGCGTAGAAGCCAACAACTGTCACCATGGCATAAAAGTCCAATAGTTGTTAAGTTGGCGTAGAAGCCAAGCAAGCGTAGAATCTTGATGCTGCATGGATAGGTAGCTAGCATAAAAGATAGCCGATCTTCCTTCCTTGACTGAGGTCTTGAGCGTATTCTGGACCGAATAGTCTTGTCACTCACTAATGCAAAATATATAGCCCGAGTTGGCGTATTCCGAGGAGATAGCATACGGCGTACTCCTTATAGCTGAAAATAGCCAGGTCGACGTATTTCAAGGAGATAGCGTACAGCGTGCTCCTAAAGCTGAAAATAGTCTGATGGCGTAACATATAAAAGAGATGACGTGGACGTATTAGCCGTAATCATGACTCACCCAGTCTTCGGAAGTAAAACCAAATCTCGTGCATTAAATGCAGAGATCTGCCCCCATTCTGCGCATTAAATGCAGAGACGTACCTCGAGCTCTGTACGAAGAGCAGCTTTTGACGTGGCAGTTCGTTTTGTCTTATGCTGAGCGTAAAAGCTCCCATCTGCCTGTATAAAACTAGGCAGCGTATTTCCTTGAATGAGTAAAAGCAGTTTATATCAAAAAAATGTCACTAGACGACGGTTTGGGTCTCTGTACCGCATCATCATTACAGCCGTCGTCTGGATAGTCGTGCTGTACCCTTTATCAGGAGTCAGGTTTATTGTACTGTCTGACAGGTTCATTCGCAAAATTTGAAGTGTTCCTCGTACAGCTCGTTTGAGGAATACGAGGCGTTCCTCGTATAATCTTCCCACTGCATTAAAAAGCAGATGGATTTTATGCCGTAAAGGCGAGATAGCAACCTTTATACGCTGAAGTAGTCTGAAAATACTGTATTATACGCGGGTTGTCTCTGGAGCTTATATTTTACGTTGTACTAGCGATGGAGCTCTGTTGTACGCCAATGGCTCTGAAGTCATGTCTTACGCCACACAGTATTGAACTACTGCGTATAACTTTACAGCGTATTTTTCATGCTTCTACAGCCAACAGCACACAGCGATGGACAAACCCAATTTAATGGATCCATCAGGGTGTACTTAAGCTGTAGTACAACAATAAAGGTCCAATGATATAAGTCACAGTCTATTCTAATCTCATCTACAGAATATAAACACAAATCAAATGCCAGAATAAATTAAAATAAATATAATCTAACATGTCTCAATAAAAGTGTCTCGGAAAACAATCCGAGAATAAGTCTGATACATCAATGCAATAGACAGGAAATAAAGTAACTAGAAACAGAAATAACTGAGTATATAAAGCAAATACTCAGGAGAAGTCCTCTTGCACGATCTCGTCCCCGGGTTCTGGTACTGCTCCAATGTATGCTCCTGTCCCGTATACCTCAGGATAGATCTCTTCGGCTATACCTGGGGACACAATCCGGATCCAGGTCCTCAGGGGACATAGCAAGGTACAAGAATAACTCAAGCCAATATAAATGCAGTGCAATAAAAATAAAACAAGAGGGTAAACTATGTAACCAGCTTTGTGATATTCAAGTGAGAGCATTAATCATACTCAGGCTGAGACTACTATAGGCTCTGTGTTGGGGAAACCCATAGCAGCATTCTCTCGAAGGGCCAGTACATGTGCCAAAGCTCTGTGTCAGATTCTAAGTCACCTCCAAATAACTATATATATATATATATATATAATATAATCAGTCTTTCGTATGGTAAGTCTCTCCCCACCCAATGTAATCACACGTCTCATGTCCACGATGTCTCATGTCCATGTCACGCACGATCATGACCTCTAACTGATGCAGCGAGTCATAATGATAGCTAAGCATATGTAATATCTATGTCACAAGTCCTGTAGCCTATACAAAATTACCATGAATAACTCAGAAGATTCTGTCATATGAAAAGTGTCAAGTGTCCTAAGGTTTGACGTACTTGATTATGCAAGCACGATAATATATAAAGTGTCTTGATATCCATCTCTAATGACGTTACCCGACACCGCATACGGCATCGACACCCAAATATTATTCAGACGCTAAGCAATATCACACGGTCCTAGGTTAAACATTTATATCAAGATTATATATGTATGTACAAAGAACTCAAGCAAATACTATAACAGGAATCACTGTGAGTTGGCAAGGTATACTTGCCTGGTGTTTGGTTTCCAACTGCGGCTATGGTATTCGTAAAATCTCCAAGAACGACTCCAGATGCAGAAACAAATATTACCATCATGCTCAGAAGATATCAAATAGCTAGAATTGCCTGTCCTTGAGTCCAATTTGAACACAGGGGAAAAAGTGACAATTTCTGGTTAAAGCGGGATCCATATGTGGCCCGCTTCGCACCGAAAAATGTGTCAGAGATAATGTTTTTCAAATTCGTCAAACTTAGTTTCAACAAGTCCAGAACGATGATACGAACCCAACAGAATTTCTAGAATTGGATTCCGATGAGCCGGTCACAAAATCGTCCGTTCAAGTGGAGCCGTGGGGCCCACGATACGCGATTTTGGCAACGTTCTCAGAATCGAACCAAACTTGGGTCACAGGACCAACGTATTGCTACGAGTCCGATGGCGCAAGTTTTATTTCGATCCGACGTATGTATACGAAGTTACAACGAGTTCCAGAACGGGGCCGATACGGAACGTTGTTGACGGATACGCGTTGATTCCGGTGTGCACGCACATCCAAATCAACTTTCGAAAAATCCCACACGTCCGTATTAACGGTGCGCACCTTTAGGTGAAGTTCGCATGCGACCAAGTCATCCCGTTTGGCGGGGCACACTGAGTTCCGGGGAAAATAGGGCATTATTTTTACTGATTTTGGGTCGCAGTTCGCAATCACCACATGACGCGACACACCGAGCGGGTTGCACGGGTATCGAGAGGATCACGCAGGGTTCGCATCACAACAGACGGAACGAGAAACAGGACAACGAGGAGAGAGAAACAGCTACCTGAACATGGCTCCGCAGAAGGCTGAAACGCGCGCTTCGCGAGATGTCGCGATACAGCGACGGAGGCTAGGGTTAGGGTTTCGGCCTGCTGCAGCCGGGGGACGGCGGAGGTGGCATTGTCGGAGGCGGCGGAGCGCACTGGGGGCGGGCTGAGCGTTGTCGGGGGCTTCGCCAGAGGAGGGACGGCGTGCTGGCGGAGGCGGAGCGGGTCAGGCGAAGTCGGTCGGAGCTGCGCTCAGGCGGAGCTGGCCACGACTGCTGCTGCTGCTGCTGTCGTCGGTGAGAGGAGGCGGGGCGAGGGCTGCGGGTGAGAGTCGGGGCTGGGACGCCGGGGTTATGGGGACGACGGAGGGCGACGGGGCTGGGGGTTCTGGTGGCGGAGGCGGCGGGTGAGATGGCGGTGGTAGCGGGGTTTAGGGCTGGGGTTATATAGTGAGGCGGAGCGGGGACGAGGGCCGAGCGGGGCGGAGCGTCGTGGCGGGGGAGGCGGGGACATGGCGGGGGAGGCGGGGACGTGGCGTCGTGGCCGGGCGGGGCGGGGCGAGGCCGGAAAATACGAGGGTTCGTGGGTGAGGGGAAGGTGAGCGGGTCGGATCCGGGTCGGGTCGGGTTTGGTTAGGACCCGACCCATTAGGTTCTAGGGGCGGTTCAGGCCAGTCCGGTTTGGTTGGACCGGGTTCAGCCCGGTTCAACCCGGTTTGAGCCCGGTTCAACCCGGTTTGACTTGGTTTTTATTAAAATAGGGTTTTTAGGTCTTTAAAAATTGTTCTGGGGTCCAATAAATTCCAAGAAAATTATCCTATGTCCAATATTTTATTTTACATCAAAAATATTATTTTAATAATATTTTAATATTGTTTAAAAATATTTAATTTTATTTAATTTCAAAAATACATAATTTTAATTAGTGAAAAATCACCGAAAAATTTCCAGAAAATTGCAAAAATTTATTTTTAAAAATCCTGAAAAATCAGGGGTTTACACCAACGGCCGGCCACCCATACCCTATTTAAACTCGCCGATCACAGCCCCGGCCACCCCCATCACCACGACTCCCTAGCCACTGCCACGACTCCGCCGTAACCTCGACGGCTCCGCTACCTCCGCCACTTTCTCCCCCGGCGACCTCCGACGACAACCCTCCATCGCCGCTAGCGACAATCACCAGCAGCCAGCAGCCGCTGCCACCCAGCAGACGTCGCGCCGCGCCGCCCTGCGCACGTATAGACGATTCAGACCCCTGTTCAGGTATAAATTTTTCTCTCCTCGTCATGCCGATGTTCGAACAGACTATTGCGACATATTCGCTACGTGACCCCCTCGAACCCCGTACAATTAGACTGGGGTATCGAGTCTTGTGTCGGTTGCAAACTGCGACGCGAAAACAGAAAAATATTCCCAATTTCTGAAATTCTGAATTTGGTCCCGAACTCACAAGTTCACGACCGTTTTGCGTGCAATCTGTTAACTAATTCTAAAATTTTACTTGAACAGTAATTTAGACCATATAACCAAGTTTTAGAACTCTATTTTAATTTATTATATGCTGTTGTAGATTGAAATTTATTCGAGGGTAAAATTGACCAAAAAACTTGGTCTTTAAAAATCTATTTTTTTCTAAAACTGGATGCGCCCCGCTAAACGAGGTAACTTGGTCATGTACGAATTTTATCGAAAGGTGCGCACCGTCAATACGGACGTGTGAAATTTTGCGAAAGTTGATTTGGATGTGCGTGTACACCGGAATCAACGCGTATCCGTCGACAACGTCCCGTATCGACCATGTTCTGAAACTCATTATAATTTTTTGTGTGCTCGTCATTTTGAAACAAAACTTATTCCATCGGACTCGCAGTAATACGCTGGTCCTGTGACCCAAGTTTGGTGCGATTCTGAGAACGTTGATAAAATCCCATATGGTGGATCCCACGGCTCTACTTGACGGGCAATTTTATAATCAGCTCATCGGAATTCAATTCTGGACATTCTGTTGGGTTCGTATCATCGTTCTGGACTTGTAGACACTAAATTTGACAAATTTGGAGGATTGTCTCTGGCATATGTTTTGGTACGAAGTGGGCCACATGTGGATCCCGCTTTAACCAGAAACTGTCAATTTTGCTCCTGTGTCCAAATTGGACTTATAGGTAGGCGATCCTAGCTATTTCATATCTTCTGAGCATGATGGTAATGATTATTTTAGCAATCGGAGGAGTACCTGAAGATCTTGCTATTACAGGAGCAATTGGAGGAGTTCAAACCCAGGCAAGTGTACATTGCCAATCTTGCAGTACTTACTTTATATTATTCCCTTGATATATTTATATGTTGTATCTGTTCAACCTAGGACTGTGTGACGTTGCTTAGCGTCCGAATAATATTCGGGTGTCGACGTCGAACGCGGAGTTGTGTAACGTCACTAGAGATTGATATCGTGACCCTATATATCTCCGTGCTTGCATTATCAAGTACGTCATACCATATGACACTTGACACTATTCATGAAACAGAATATTCTGAGTTATTCATGGTGATTCTGTATAGGCTACAGGATGTATGACATAGATATTACATATACTTAGCTATTATTATGACTCGCTGCATTAGTTAGAGGTCATAATCTTGCGTGTCATGGACATAAGACGTCGTAGACAAGAGACGTGTGGTGGAGAGAGACACACAGGCTACAGACTGATTATATATATATATATTTATTATTGTGAGGCCGTAGACTCTACATCATAGCTAGGCACATAACATGATATTACTGCTACCGGCTCCCCGACACAGAGCTTGTAGCGGTCTCAGCCTGAGTCTAGTGATGCTCTTATTTTTGTATATCACTTAGATGGTTACATAGTTTATCCTATTGATACACTTTATATGCTGTATTTATTTGGCTTGAGTTATTCTTGTACCTTGCTATGTCCCTTGAGGACCTGGATCCAGATTATGTCCCCAGGTATAGCAGAGGAGATCTATCTTGAGGTATACGGGACAAGAGCAGAAGCAGAAGTAGAAGCAGGAGCAATACTGATACCAGAGGATGAGGTGACGGCCGAGGATTTCTCCTGAGTATCTACTTTATCTATACTCAGTCTTTGCTGTTGTTAGACTCTTTTATTTCTTGTCTATTGAACTGCTGTATCAGACTTATTATCGGGTTGTTTCCCGAGATACTTTATTGAGACTTGATGTTGGTTTATATTTTATTATGCTGATATTGATCGTATTTATCTTCCATGGATGAGATTAGATTGTGACATATTTAGTGACCTTTATTGTTGTTTTACAGCTAAAGTACACTCTAATGGGTCCATTAAATTTGGTTTGCCCATTGGAGGGTGCTGGTGGCCATTGCCACGTGTCTAGTCCCTCGGTATTTTGGGACTGGGGCGTGACAGAGGGAAGCGTACAACAGAGAAGATAAGAAGCAGCAACAGCTGTGAGCAGCAGGGGCGCTCGGTGGCGCGTGCAGTGGGGTTGCCTGCAGGATCATGCTACAACACGCACGGAGTCGAGTGGCGGCGCTCTCGGGGTCGAGTGGCGAACACGCGGCTGGGGCTCGCTGCAAGTGCTTGCGGTGCGCGGGGGAAGCTCGGCGCAAAAAGGGGGCTGAACGCGGCGGGATCGAGCGGCGGCACGCGTAATGAGGGCTTGCGGCGCGCGAGGGAAGCTTGGCAGAGGAGGGGGGCTGCGCGCGACGGGACTGCGCACGACATTTTTGAACAACCAAGGAATATGCCTTCTATCCTTAACTACTTGGGCAATAAATATTTAATTATAACTAAATCATATTAGGCAGTTAAATAATTAGTTATTTTTTTAAATAATTAATGGAGTATTTACAAACAACTTAAACGGTTCAATTTTGAACTATTTGTAAGTCACCTTATATTAGTAGAGATATTTAGGGTCTGCTTGGCAATTGCAGGAGTACATGTTATGAGGTATTTTTAGAGTACCGGTTATGAGTGGCTATGAGGGATCCAATTTTGGGTGCTTTTAAGTAACGACTTTTAAACTAGTCCAACTCATACTTGGTAATTCCTTAACGAACGGTTTTGAAAATTTTTTTACACGAATAAATTACTTATAATATGCCTATAAATAAATAAAATAATAGAAATATCTAGATGAAAATAGGAGAAAAATTTTAACTTACCAAAAAATAGTCATAGTTTCGAAGAAGTATCATATTTGATCCAAATAATAGAACCACATGAAATAATAGAAATGCATGGATGAAAGTATTAGAGAAAGATTTTAAGAACTTACCAGAAAAAGTAGCGGTAGTTTGAAAGAAGTTTAAGAAAAACACAGATGAGAAAGAAAAAATAGGATATTATATTAGCAGTTATAATTATATAATTATGGTCTGGATAAAAATAGAATAAAATAATAAAATTCCTCAAAATCCGTCAGTTGTTTATAAAGACACCCAAAATTATATTACATAAAAATATCATTACCAACCAGACCTTTAGTTAAGACAATATCAAATAAGTTATTAGATAAAATAATACTATTTTGTACCTTCAATCCGTAAGGAGGAGTAAATTGAAGAGATAATAATAATCTCCTCTATATAAAGCCAAAACTATGCTTCACCGTGAAAAAATTTCGTTCCAAAAATACCCTTCAACATATTTAGTAATTAAAAGAATACCTACAATAAATTTCACTAACAACCATTTAAGAGATGCAATAATGACAATCATTTAAGGAAATCAAAGGGTTCATGCTACTTGCTAAGTCTTTTAAATTGTTACCAAAGAATTCGAAGAGTTGAACCATTAACCTATATAATTAAAAGCAGTAGAAATTAACTAACTCATCAACATTATTCACTCCAATATACGTGCAAAGCACGTGCATATATACTAGTAATAATAATTTAGAATTTTCTTAGTTTGTTTAATTACCCAGTAATGATAACGTTTTGAGTATATATAGAGAGATCTGATAAACGGCTTGAATCCCAACCAATCCCAACCAATCCGGATACAATCCAATAGTAACACAGAGAGTTGATCTATAAACAGACTCAGACTCGACCCAAATAAATAAACAAATAAATAAATAAATAAATCTGAAATGGTGATCCGGCACGTTGACGGCGGTGCTCCGCCACCCAACCTTCCCTTCCCCTATTTAAATCTGATATGGCCATCGGCTCGTCGGTCCGGATACTGTTGCGTTCCTTTCTTCAGGGCCAGGGGTGAGCCCGATCCAACTGCCGGTGGTCGCGGGAGGGCTCCTCTCTTGTTGTACGGGTCGGCTCCTCCGCTGGCAGCAGCCCAGACCTACAGGAGCCCTTTCGCATCGGCTCCTCCGGGCCCGTCGGCCTTCCCGCCGGGAACGGACCCCAACTTGGTGGCGTGCTTCCAGTTCGCGGACGCGGACCGGACCGGGTTCATTGACGACAAGGCTCTCCAGAGAGCTCTTTCTTCTTACGATCACAGGTTCAGCCTCAGGACCGTGCACCTCATCATCTGCCTCTTCACATCCTCCAACAACGTCCGCAGAATCATCGGTGAATCAAACCTCTCTCTCTCTCTCTCTCTCAATTTCTTCAATTTTGGTGGCGGGCGTAGCAGCCTCCTATATTTATATTTATATTTATATTTATATTTAAGTCATAAAATCAAAATTCAAACAGCCGCAATGCGCTGAATAGGTCCGCTTAGACGCCGAAAATGTCCAAATAGGACCGAACAACCGTCTAGCCAGGCCGAACAGGAAATTTCCGGTGCAGCGGACGGCCGCCTAGCACCTAGGCGCCTCCTAGGCAGACACATTGGCCGAAATTTAGAACACTAGGATTGGGATGAAAAAGTAGAGTTGTTGCTCTTATAAGTTATACCGAGGTTCGATGGTATTACATTCAAACTATTAGACGTGAGGCAAGTTATCAATTCCGTTTAGTGTTGATGAATCATAATACTTGATAATTTGATCATTAGGTACATACTGTTTTGATGTGTCTTGACGTGTTGAATCTTATTTTTTTTTTAGGCTCTCTCAAGTCACCATGTTGCCCAACCGTTCAAGATTCATTGTATCTAGTGTCCTTTGTGCTTTCATGTAACGATTTTCCTAACATTCCTACTTTTTCATAACATAACAAATATCCTGATTATTATCCAGTATCAACTTACTCAAAATAAAATTTTGAAGTCTACATAGTTCTCAACTTTATTTCAAGTAACTGCAGCCACACACACACACACACACACATATACACTCAAGAATATTGTAAAATTAATTATTAGTTTTTGGTAATACATATATTCTTTGTTGAAATTGCTTAAATTTTTTAGCCTTTGTGTTAATAGAGTTTGGAAAGAAATTTTACGGTTCTGTTTTACTTAAATTTCAAGAATGAAGCATGTGGCTTCATGACTACTTCACAAATTTGATACTCTTTTATTATTGCTTAATATTGTTGTTTGTTGAGAGTGCAATATGACATTACTGTCATTTTCTCATTTTTTAATTATCTGCTTTAGGAACTAATATTTTCTCCCTTTGTCAGATAGTCCTTACTCTAAGTCTTTTGCAAATTCTAGGCGAATCCTCCTTAGATCCTTCTATTTTCATATATTGAAGTTCAATGAAATGTTCGCTAATGTCCTGTTTTCGACTTCGATTACCACTGCACTGAAATAGCATCGACAGTGAAGTTGCTTTTAGTAAAATTAGCATATAAATAAAGCTTGATACAATAATGTAGTGCTTGAGTTATAGGTTCACATTTGTAATACAACAAACTAATATTATCTTGAATAACATCAAGCTAAGCTTGACTGCTTAGATCAATATTTACCTGGTAATGCCACTAGAATCGGGTAGAGCATCATAATGGTCTTATCATCATCATCCAACTTTCTAATCCTTCTCTCATTAGAATGTTGTCAGCTATGGAGCACAAAAGCTCCATGAAAGAATTGATGGAAGTTTTATGACTTGTTGTCAAGTGTCGACCTGACACCAAACCTTTTGTGTTGGTGCCAATTTCCAAGGCAAGGTATCTATGAACAAGAGAGGGTCTTGCCATAAAACCATTAACGTCAGTTGACTGGCAGGTGGATCTACCTTTTTGATAACATAGTTTAAGCTCATGCAAACAAAGAGCATCCTCCAACTTCCCATAGACTAGAAACCTCTGTGTGCTACTTTTGGATGAGACGAGATCTTGGTCTTGTCTTCCTTGATTGCACCCTTATGGACATCAGCTTTTGTTCATATTATTCTTTCGTGGAAATTTGCTGATTTATTGAACCTTTCTTTTCTGCATGAGTACTGCCAACTGATTCAAGCATCTTTCTTTCACATTTACTTATTTAGGTGTCATGTTTGAATCATCTTTATTTCTCTTACTTTTCAGGACCAAAAGAGTTCATCTCAGTGTTTTACAGCCTTCAGAGATGGCGAGTAAGCGAGGCACCACTCTTTTACATGTTATGGTTTTTAAGGAGAAAAAAACTTTATCTAATGATTTTATGGGGTTTTCCCATTAAATTTTGCGTAATTTTTTTCGCATTCTCCAGGCCATATTTGAGAGGTTTGATCGCGATCGGAGTGGGAGAATTGGCATTACAGAGCTGCGGGATGCTCTTGTGAGCCTAAAATTTTATGTATCACATTCAGCCCTCGATTTGCTTGTCTCCAAGTTTGATAATAGCGGAGGCAAGAATAAATCCATTAATTATGATCACTTCATAGAGTAAGATTCCTTCTTCAATTATCTTTAGGCCAACCATTTATAATAAGTACTTATTTTCCAAAAAAAGAAATCTTCAACGCTCATATCTACAGTTACTGATTTTTCAAGTTTGGTCTTTTAAATGATATGCAGGTGCATCCTCATTGTTAAGGTATGTTATATCTTTTATTAATGCATTATGTGTTGCTCTTTATTATGATTTTGATTTTATGTTGTCAATTTTTGTTTTCTTAAACTGAATTGTTTTTTTTTTTTCTTCCTACCATATTGTAGGGCCTGAATGAGAAGTTCAAGGAGAACCTGAATGAGAAGTTGGAGGAGAAGGACAAGATGGACACTGCATCCGCAACTTTCACCTTTGAGTCATTTATGATGTCTGTTTTGCCCTTTCTCATTGCTTAGTTAGATGAATTATTCTCCTTCCTGCCTTGGTTCTTATTGTTAGTGTTACTGTCAAATTTTAGTGTTTTTGTTGACGCAAATAAATTTTAGTGTTTTTGGTGACTCAAATAATTGACGATGAAATTTTATTTCGAGGAGAAGGACAAGATTTACACTAAACCTTTATTGTGATTATAGTGATGCAATTTTGGCATGCCGCATAATGAACAAACTGCTTATAGGTGTGTTGTTCAATAATCTTCATAAACACTCATTATGTAAATTTTACTTAATTTAAGGTGTGCCATATTCTTTGACATGGCAAATATGTTCACTGTTCATCTTTTTTTATCTTAACTTGCATATTTTGATTTTGATTGTGCTGGGAATATCATTGTCAATTGGTTTGTATTGTTGGACTTTATTAGAATTTTGTTTTCTTGGGTACTAAACTGTCAGTTGATCAAATTATTAATATGTTTTTACAATTATGTGGTGCATTTTTGGTTAAGTACAGTTTTGAAAAATTAAGGTTTGATGGAACAAAATAGGCCGAATCGTACTACTCGGACCCATAGAACTGACCAATAGTTTCGAGAGTCCAGCAGTACTCAAGACTAAATTATTTACTAATCTTGAACTGCTTTATCACAAGTGAAAGCACTTCATGAAAATGTTTGAATTTTATAAATCCAGTGAATGACATTTAAATTTGATTAGATTTCAATTTTGGATTAGAATAAACTAAAACTATACTTGAATATAAACACTAAATCAATAGAATAAAGATTATATATTTAGTGGGCCAGTACAACTGGTGCGACGGAACATGACTCGGCCCTTATTTTTTTTCTATTTAAGTCTAGGTATTTAAGTCTAGAGGAGTTAAGAGTATAATAAAATATGTAATATTTTTTAAACAACAATCAAAGTTAGTTCAACTGTTAAAAATGGAGGATTGTAGGTTGTTGATTGTTGATTGTTGCTCCCTTTAGAGTCCCATGTTCCAATCCTGTGTTAGCGAGATTATTTTTTTTTCATTTTTTGGTTAAATTTTTGTTTAAAAAATGATTATTAAAGGAGTGTAGAATAAAAATGTGCTACTAAATCTAATAGTTTTTAATAGTTGATTATTGATATAATTACTTCTTATGCTGGCACTTTAGTTTTTGTTTTGTAAATGGTTAATAATAAACTTAAAGAAGCCACATTTTAGTTAAAAAATAAAATATTATTAGAGATTAATACATTTTTTAACTATTGATGATTAATATCATTAATTTTTATTTTATTATTTTAATTGTATTTACAGTTATGTGTTCACTACATCCATTTGTTCTTTATATTTTTATGGATGGTTTTGTACGATAGTTTTTACGTAACGTCTCTTATATATTAAGATTATTAATTTTGAATGGATTAACCTTATTATATATTGAGAATGATTTTCTTGATAAAGTTAATAATTTTTCATCTAAAAATGCAAGGAGGGCATTTTATTGTTGGTGTTCGTTACTTTTGCTAGTTAATGCTTAATTCATACCTTTTGATGGTAAGTACATTTTAAATTATATACTGATTTTATTTTTTTCTCTTTTGACTTCCATTCATTTTTCGCATCTATTATATTTTGATTTTGCTAATTTACCTCTCCTTTTTCAGGTTTGCACTCATATAATTGCTAGAAAGTGTTGGTTTTGGAGACGCCAAAAAGATAATTGGAGATTTTACAAATTTGAATAGTATTTTTTTCTAATATTTAGACCTTATAGTCGTTCGATTAGTACAATTCTTATCATTCATGGAGGTTAATCTATATTATCTTTTTAATTTTTTACTTATATACATGTGTTATTTAAAAAAAAATTTGCATAATTAATTCATGACATCGGCGAAAAAATTTTATGTTATACAAGCTCTAGACGATTCATGTATTTTCAATAAATTTGGATAATTTTTTTTATTGAAATCAATTATCCAAATTTGTTGGTGCCAGTTTAGGAGTTCAATTAGGGTTTTCTTAGCCACTAATTTATATTGGAGGTAGAGGGGGTTGCGGTCATCCATTGGAGTAGAGGAGCTGATCGATGTATACTTCTATTCAATCTTTTCATTATGTAAAATGCTGAATTTGTCCGGTTGGCCATAGCCACAATATATTGCTTGTTGAACGTGTCATTGTATGAAGGTCTAATTTGTTGGAGTTTGTGGTCGACGCTTCTGTATTGTACGTCTTGGATTCCAACAAAGTGATATCAAAGCTCTCGATTCGATAGGACGAATTAAGGTACGACCATGGGTATAGAGAGGATCAACTCGCGTATGATTACCCTCACATGAATTTTTTTTGGGTAATATGGAAGCCAAAGATAGAGGGTTTATTCAGGTCCATCGACTTGCATGATCCACTGGGGGGTGACAATGCCTAGCCAACAAACAAATTTGTTAATGACTAGATGAGGACCGATCAGGAGATCATTGGATTCATCAGTCAATGATTGAAAGACTCGAGGTTTACCATATTTCCATGGAGGGAGTTCATTGAAGACACTATGAGAGAAGTTGCACTATTTTTATGAACCTAAATGATTTGGAACAAGACGTTCCTTATTTGCTAACTTATCAACTTGAAATACAAGAAGGACGTCCTGGTGGTAGCACATTTGAATGAGGTTCAGAAGATTATCAATCAACTATCCGCGATAAAGATGGTGACTAAAGTGATGCATGTCCTACTTCTCGAGTTCTCTACTAGATAGTTGGAGACATTGGTGGTATCGATTAGTAACTCCGCTCCAAGGGGATTCTTATGATGGAGTTAAGTCAAAAATAGTTATTGAGCGAGAAGATCTAGCGTAAGCAACATTGATCGTCTTGACAAAAGTCCATCCTAATTAATTTCTTTTGATCGCTCTCATTTATCTCAAAAGTTACATTCTTGCCTAAATACAAATGATTATATAATGACAACAAGATATGGAGTTTATATATTAACTAAGGGTTACACTCATGTAAGAGCTTAGTAGTATATATATTTAAAAACTTGATATGTGCGATAACATACACCCAACACCCTCTATTAAGAAAATAAATTTTGTGAAACATCAAATACGTATATATTACCCCCATTGTCTTACATATAATACAAAGAGTGTAACAGAGTTATATTAAAACTAAATTAGAAAACACTATTTCACGAGTAAGAAAACAAGCTTTCTGCCAAAACCTCGTTCCTAGTGATTCAAATGCATGCACGAACTACTATAAAAGAAGAGCACCATGCACTCTTTCCACCAACAACAAGAAGAAGCTCTCTCTCGACCAAAAGAACTCCAACAACAAGAAGAAGAAGATGGTGATCTTCATGCAGATATTCCACTGCGGCCAGCCTGGTGTTCAACCCATGGTGAGGAGAGTCTTTCAGTTGGGATACATGGACATCAACGATTACTTTCCCCACCACGCGTCTACTTCCACACTTAGCTAATTGATAGGGGAATGTTTTGCACACATTCCCCTATCAATTATGCTGCCAAATTTTGTTGGTGTTTTCCAGGTAGCTTTGGTAGTTTTAGTCCCAAATTAAAAAACCATCAAGGTATATATCCCAATATATAGCTAGGCTTAGTATTGGTATATCCACTGGGGTGGTGGTCCATGTGGGTTGACTTTTCTAAAGAGATTAAGTGAGACCTCCATTATGACAATCTTTGTTTTGTCACCACCTTTGGGATATTCCCTTAGGAGCTAAGCATGTGACTCAGACTTGGACTCGGACGTAAAGTGACGCTTTGTTGGTGCACTTTGCACTCTGCATCGTCGCATGACGCTCATACGCATGCGTCGAGTCGGTATGCGGCTAGGTCGCTATGTGGCCGGATGCTATGCGGCCAGGTCGTCATGCAGCGAGTTAGTATGAGCGGGTCTTATGTGGAGGGAACATAGTCTGCTGTTGGCGGCGTATGCGGAGCATGGTTTTCCGTGCCTTCCGAAATATGCGGCGTGAGGTTGTCTGTGCTTAGCGGCTGCTTTCGGCGTTTGCCGGCACTGTATGCAGGTGCCACATACGGCGCAGGCTGGGCATGCGGATCTGGTCGGACAGTGCCCATGAGGGATGCGTTTTCATATTGTCACGTCCCAGTCCCAAAATATCAAGGGACTAGACACGTGGCAATGGCCAGCAGCACACACCGATGGGCAAACCCAATTTAATGGACCCATCAGGGTGTACTTAAGCTGTAATACAACAATAAGGGTCTAATATACTAATCTCATCAACATAAATGAATATAACAATATCATAATCATAATGCAATATCAAGTCTCAATAAACATAACTCGGGGAACAACCCGATAATGAGTCTGGTACAATAGTCAAGAAATAAAGATAACAATATCATATACTGAGTATGGATAAGACATATACTCAGGAGAAATCCTCCGCGATTACCTCGTCTTTTGGTTCTGGTACTGCTCTAGTGCCTGCTCCTGTTCCTGCTTCTGCTCCATATACCTCTGGATAGAACTCCTCTGCTATATCTGGGGACATAATCCGGATCCTAGTCCTCAGGGGACATAGCAAGGTACAAGAATAACTCAAGCCATAAATAATGCAGTGTAGCAATAAATGAATCAATAGGGTAAACTATATAACCAGCTATGTGATATGCAAGATGAGAGCATTAATCATACTCAGGCTGAGACTACTATAGGCTCTGTGTCAGAGTCTAAGACACCTCCAGATAACAAATATATATATATATATAATATAATCAGCCTTTGATATGGTAATACTCTCCCCACCCAATGTAATCACACGTCTCATGTCCACAACGTCTCATGTCCATGTCACGCAGGATCATATCTAATGCAGCAAGTCATAATGATAGCTAAGCATATGCAATATCTATGTCATGAATCATGTAACCTATACAGAATCACCATGAATATCTCAAAAAGATTCTGTCTCATGAATAGTGTCAGGTGTCCTGGGTTATGACGTACTTGATGATGCAAGCACAAGAATATATAGGGTCTCGGTATCCATGTCTAGGTGACGTTACACAACTCCGCGTACGGCGTTGACACCCGAATATTATTCGGACGCTAAGTAATGTCACACGGTCCTAGGTTAAGCATGTACATCATATAAATAAATCAAGATAACAATATGAAGCAGGTACTGCAAGTTTGGCAAGGTACACTTGCCTGGGGTTCTGACTCCAACTGTTGCTCTAGTATCGGCGGGATCTGCAGGTACTCCTCCGGTTGCTGAAATAAATATTACCATCAGGTTCAAAAGATATCAAATAGCTAGAATTGCCTATCCTTGAGTCCAATTTGGACACAGGGGCAAAAATGACAGTTTCTGGTCAAAGCGGGGTCCATATGTGGCCCGCTTCGCACCTAAAAATGTGCCAGAGACAATGTTCTCCAAATTTGTCAAACTTAGTGTCCACAAGTCCAGAACGATGATATGAACCCAACAGAATGTCCAGAACTGGATTCCGATGAGCCGATCACAAAATTGTCCGTCAAATGGAGCCGTGGGGCCCACGATACGCAATTTTGTCAACATTCTCATAATCGTACCAAACTTGGGTCACAGGACCAGCGTATTGCTACGAGTCTGATGGTGCAAGTTTTATTTTGATACGACGTACGTACACGAAGTTACAATGAGTTCCAAAACAAGACCGATACGGGGTGTTGTCGACGGATACACGTTGAGTCCGGTGTGCATGCACATCCAAATCAACTTCTGCGAAATCTCACACGTCCTTATTAACAGCGCGCACCTTTCGGTGAAGTCCGCACACGACCAAGTTGTCCCGTTTAGCGGGGCGCACCCAGTTCCGGGAGAAAATATGGCAATTATTCGCCGCCGGCAGCGATTCCCTTCGGCGGTTACGACGCCCCGCACCGTTCGCCTCTCCACCTTTCCTCAACGGCAGCCGCCTCCGTCTATAAAGGACCCTCTTCTCCGGTCATCCCTACCACCGCCATCATCCCCACTGCCGCCACCGTACCCCGGCCTTCCCTTCGTTCTACCACCAACACCACCACCGTAAGCCTCCAGCTCCACCGTACCCCGCTGCTGGCCATCCCTCTCCGTCCGAGCCTCGACAACCCCGAGCTCCATCGGCCATCGGCAACCCGAGCCTCCAGTGAAGACCCTCCGCCAGCACGTCGCCACTCCAGCTCCGGCCGCCTCCAGCTCCGGCGAAGCCTCCAGCGAGCCACGAAGAGCTCCTCCGGCCGCCCTGAGCTCCGCCAAGACCAACAGCAGCAGCGGCCCGCCGTGCCCTAGCTGTCGTGCCCTATCCCCCGGCCGAGAGTCGCGTCACCTCGCGGATCGCATTTTTTCAGCCTTCTTCGGGGCCATGTTCAGGTAGCTGTATCTCTCTCTCGCTGCCCCATTTTCCGTTCAGTCTGCTGTGACGCGTAGACTTCGTGACCCTCTCGATACTCGTGCAACTCGCTCGGGGTATCGCGTCATGTGGCAGTCGCAAATTATGACCCAAAATCAGGTTGTTTACTATTAAAGTTTAGAGTATCAAGTTAAAAAACTTTAATAATTAGAAGGTATCAAGTTGTAATTTAGCCAAAGAAAAATAAAAAGAAACACTAAACTCTCATTCTGTTCTCAAGTGTCATGATTCATTGTATCTACCAATGGAAGAAAATGTTTCTTTTTTTATTTATTTTATTTCTCCCATACTCTGATTTCTTCTTTATTTTTATTTTCTTCTCACTATATGCCATTTGGTTTTCTTTTCATGTTTTCCCCCAATTTTGAATAATTTTTTCTGATCACTTTTTCTTTTTATTATTTTTTTTCTTTTTTCTGTTTTCCATTCTCTCATTTCATCTCTTCTTTATCTTTATCTTTTTATTATTTAGTCATTGTCATTATCGTTATTACATTTTTTGCTCTATTTTTTCTTCCAATTTTGTTCTATTTTTCACGCTATGATTTCTCCTTATGTTCTGCCATACTCTCAAGTTCTGTTGGTGTTTTTCACTTAGCTTTGGGAGTTTTAGTCCCACATTGTGCAACCACCAATGCGTATGTCTCAAAATATAGCTATGCTTAGTATTGGTATATGCACATGGGGTGGTGGTCGATGTAGGTTGACTTTCCTAGAAGGATTAAGTGTGAACCCTATAGAGAATCTTAATTTTGTTACCACCGTTGGAAAGTTTTCCTTAGGAGCTAATCCCCTTAGGGGCTTAGCGACTCAGACTCAGGAACAAGGGCGCAAAGTGGCGCTTTGATGGCACACTTAGCACTTAACACGTCAGCATCGTCGCATGGCTATTCGTCCAAGTGTTATGCTGCCAGGGGCTATGAGTCCAGATGCTATGCGGGCATCGAGTTTGAATGAGCGAGTCGATTGTGGAGGGGACATGGTCTGCTATTGGTGGCGCATGTGGCACATGGTTATCCTTGCCATCCAAAAAATATGGCACATACGACACAAGGGTGTCTATGCGTAGAGGCTGCTTTTGGCGTTTGATGGCATTGTCTGCCTTGTAAAGTACAATATAGAGGCGACACTGGCAGCGCATGCGGCTCTGACACCCAAATTTAGGAGATTTGGTCGGATAGCGCATATGTAGCATGAGTTTTCTCATGCCGCACATGTGTTAATTTTCTCTATATAGAGAGGAGCTTCTCTTTCATTTGAGTTGTTGAAAAAATTGAGAGCACCAGAGCTCATATGCGGCCCAAAGAGCACCCCTTCCACATAGTATTTTTTGAGTGATCCGAAGGTGACCTAGATCCTGCGGGCAGATCATCGTGTAGGGCAAATTTTTCCTTGAGCACCGGTGGTTTTGATCACCCCAGCAATGACTTCTTTTTTTCTTATTTCTTGTGCTCGTTCTTTCTCATTGTAGCGCCTGTGAACGCAAAGAGAAGAACATTTTCTGCTTATTGCTGTATTTTTATTTTCTTTGCTTAGTCAGTTTGTAACCTGTTCTTGGTAGAGTGCTTCTTTGGAGTTGTGTGTCACTATAGAGAAACTCTTGTGTGAATCTCAGTGCACCAACTTTTCTTCTCGATTTAATAGAGACAAAATCATGAGTGAGTCTCTACTTTGTGGACCTCTTCTTCTTTGATCCGACTTCGGGACTAACAATCTCAAAGTAAGATCCGAGTTAGAATGGAGAACCGATCAAACCTTCTCGATACTAGATTTTACAAACTTGAGAAGTTTGATGGCGAATACTACAACATTTAAAAGAAAAAGAATAAGAAAAAGAAGAATGAGAAGGCAAGAGATGTCTAGGAATCTCTTGAAAAGTACTACAAAATTGACAAGAAAATGTCTAAAATTTATCTCGTCAAAAATTTCTTCATTCTACAATTTGAAGACGAGAAGGTGAAGCTACCACAAGTAAAAGAACTTCTAAAGATGCAACATAAACTAGAGGAAGAGGGCATGGAGCAGGAAGATAAGTTCATAGTGGGGGCTATCCTCACCAAGATACCTCCAGGCTGGATCAAGCTCAAGACTGACATGTACCGTAAGAAAATGGAGATCCAGCTCGAAGATCTCTTTCACTGGATTCACATAGAAGATGAAGCCAGGGGGCAATTGAAGTTTGACTCCTTGTCCAAGCAGTTGGCTAAGGCCAACATGGTATATGCTAGTGACTCTAAAGGGAATAAAAAAAATTCCTACAAGAAAAAGAATGACTTCAACCAGCTGAAGGTGAAGTCAGCCCAATTTAAGCCAAAGGCGAAGACTGATGTGACGTGATATAACTGTGGCAAGAAGGATCACTAGAAGAACGACTGCAGATTAAAGCCTAAATCGAAAGAGCAATGTAAGCTTAACCTAGTTTCTATGATTGTGCAGGTTGAGTCACATGGCATGGACACTGACTGGTATGTGGACACCGCTATTTCTTGCCATGTGTGCTCTCTCATGCCCCAGTCCTGTAAGGGCCGATCATCCTCGCTTGGTCCCTACGGAACCGATTGTCCTCACTTGGGCGCAATATCGTGCAAGCCTAAGTTGCGCTTGCACCAGGCATAGTACCTGCACAAGACACAAGTTAGACAAAAATATATATATATAGGCACCGAATAAAATACAAAGAACCAAAGTTGAACACATTTGATAGGAACACAAAATACTTTCTTTATTGATACTTGTAGATTGGATTATAATGTACTTTCTTGGCTGAGTTACAAAATATGACATAGAAGGTTTACAACTCTTTTTACAAACCCAAAACTAGCCACAGCGTTCACACATCATATTCTTTTAGTAGGACCAAAATAAAACACCTAGCAGAAATAGAGCTTGCACACTGGAGAGAAAAGTTATAGAAGCAGTACGAGTACGGTTCTTCTGGATGGCTGCGCTAAGACTGGTACAAAATGCTCGCCAAGCTCTCCCTACCATAACCTGAAGATTTGTCCATAAACGTGGGTCAGTACTACAACATCTACTAGTGAGCGACCGTGGCTAAACTCACCTTAAAATTCACACTATGTAAATAAGTGAAGCTAGCATTATTAGGTGATCTTTCTAGTTGTCTAGTTTCTTTTTAACAATTCATGCAAGAAAATATTGACAATAGATCGACTATGCATATGATAAATCTTACCCACGGCGGAGCGGTTATCCCTTCAGCAAACACACAAATTAGCCACAATTTGCATATATGGATAAACTTACGAATTAATCTTGGGATCAGGTGTTAGGTATACAATAAGGTAAATCTAGCATACGCCCTACTATATGATGGTCCATGGGTAGCCCCATGATTAGCAGCGGTGACTCAAGGTTCAGCTTTGCACTAGCACGCGTGTGTATTGACAGCTGTGACTCCAGGTTCATCTCTTCACCAACACACACGAGTACTAGCAGCTGTGATATCATGGGTTCTGCATAACACTAATAGACATATCATCCCACTAGACCCCGTAGGACCGTATCCTCAGGGCAAAAAAAAAAATCTCTTCTTTACCGAGCGATTTCCAGTGCCCCAGGAACCGTTTGAGAGACAGAACCTTGTGCACAAGTTGTCTGAGACTAATGCATGACATGAAACATCTAGCAGATATAACACTATAATGTACAGATCTGAACAACAAACACACGATTTCCATCTTCTTATTCTTATCTCACATATCATGTTCAAAACACAGGGACTTGCCATAAATAAGGTTGCGCAGCATAGAAACGAGGAACATGCAACATAATTGATAGCAAATGCATAATTATATTACTTCAAGCATACGGTTTATTTCTTTTGACTTATCTTTTTAGTGAGCTATCATTTGATATAAGCAATTCAAGTGAACTAGAGATCATTTTATTAGGCGTGCAGACTAAGGATTCATCGAAGGAACGATGTCACGCCCCAGACCCAAAATACCGAGGGACTGGACACGTGGCAATGGCCAGCAGCATGCACCGATGGACAAACCCAATTTAATGGATCCATTGGACATACTTAAGCTGTATTACATCAGTCAGGGTTTTACTATTCTCATCCACAATTATAAGATAGCAATATCAGCAAAAGAAATATTAAACTACAACCAGACAAAGTAAAATAAGATCGGAGAACAATCCGATAATAAGTCTGTTACAATGTTCTCAGAATCAGGAAATAAGAGTTTAATATAAACAGGAAATAAGTCTATTTGCCATTAATACTGTGCATGGCGAAGCAATTGTTCATGAGAAGTCCTCAGCAATCACCTCGTCTTCAGGTGCAGGTACTGCTCCAAGTAGTGCCCCTGTTCCGTACACCTCAGGGTAGATCTCGTCTGCTAAATCTGGGGAACAAAATCAGGTCCTCAGCGGGACGTAACAAGGTACAGAAGAATATGAGCCAAAATACAGTGAATGAACATGCAAGTCAACCAAGATGTTAAATACAAGAGAAGCACAAGAAATTACTAAGTCTAAGACAGTGGCATGCCGATGTTGCTATCAAACAAATCTGGATAAATAATTAAACCAGCTAAGTGATAATGCAAGTGAGAGTTATTAGTCATACTTAGGCTGAGACTACTACAGGATCAGTGTTGAAGAAACCATAGCAGTATTTTCTCGAAGTGCCAGTACAGGTGCCAAAGCTCTGTGTCAGAGACTAGGACACATCCAGATTACACAATATATTATATATTCAGCCTTGATATGGTAATACTCTCCCCACCCAACGTAATCTCACGTCACAGTTCTCAATGTTCATGTTACGCAAGATTAAACTAATGCAACTAGTCAGGATAAAATGTAAAGCTCAAGTCATGAAATCTATATCTTATACAAAACCCCTTTGAATAATCAGGAAGATTCTGTATCATGCTCTGTGTCAGGTGTCCTGAGTATAAATTATTTGATAGGACAAGTACAACGGTCACAGAAATTAAAGCAAGAGAATCAAAATGAATCAATAACTGCATTTTATGGCAAGGTACACTTGCCTGGGTTTCCTGTTCCAATTGTAGCTCGGGCTTCAGCTGGTATTGCGGGCAGTACTCCGGCTGCTGAAACAAACATCACCATCAGGTCCAGAACATATCAATCAGCTAGGAACGCCTGTCCTTGAGTCCAATTTTGAGACAAGGGCAAAAACGTCATTTTTGGGACAAAACGGGGTCCAAATGTGGACCGCTTTGCACCGAAAAACGCGTCAGAGTCAAAGGTCTCCAAATTAGTCCAACTTAGTGTCAACAAGTCAGGAACGATGATACAAACCCAACGGAACTTCCAGAATTGGATTCCGATGAGCCATTCTCAAAATCGCCGTTGGGTGGAGCTTGTGGGGCCCACGACACGCGATTTTGTCAAAGTTCTCCGAATCGAACCAAACTTGGCTCACAGGACCAGCGTATTGCTACGAGTCCAATGACACAAGTTTTGTCTCGATCCGACGTGTGTACACTAAGTTACAACGAGAATCAGAATGGTCGGATACTAGGCGGTGTCTGCGGATACGCACTGATTCCGGTGTGCACGCACATCCGAATCAGCTTCTGCGAAATCCCACACGTCCGTATCAACGATGCGCACGTATCTGTGAAGACCGCACGTGACCAAGTCGTCCCGTTTGGCGGGGCATACTCAGTTCCGGGGTGAATCAGGGCGTTGGTTTTCCTGTTTTTGGAAATAGGTGTGCGATCATCACAGGACGCGATGCCCCGAGCGGTTTGTCCGGACACCGAGAGGGTCATGCAGGCTACGCGATATAATTCACGGAATCGAAATCCGAGCTACGAGCAAAAAGTTAAGAATATCTGAACAAGGCATGAAAATCAGCGAATACTCGTGTCCGACACGACACTGTGTCCTGTGTCAACACTGTTCCTGTGTCCGGCTGAGCTGAATCGTGTCCTGCTGTGTCCTCAGTTAGGGTTTACTGTGTCTGAGGCTTCTGATGGCCGACGGCGGCTGAGATGGCCGGAAGGAGGCCGGGGACGGCGAGTACTGGAGGCGGCGGTGCTCAGGGAGGCGGCACAGGGGCTCGGCGTCCGAGTGTTGCTGGCGGAGGCGGAGGAAGTGAAGGAGGAGGAAGAAGAAGAGGGGCTGCGTCTGCGGCGGAGCTGGGCGGGAGGCGGTGGCAGTGGCGAGGTGGCGGGACGGCGAGGGCTCGGCGAGGCGGGGTCTGAGAATTACTGCGGGTGGCTGGGATATCCGGCGGGTAGGGTTTATATATAGGAGAGATGGGGAGGGGGATCGTCGGCCGGCGAGGGGGAGCCGGAGCGAAAGGGTCGGGGTTCGGGGAGGCGAAGGGGAGGCGACGGGAGGCTAGGCGACGGCGGGTGCGTAACGGCCGGCCGGAGGGAGGCAAACGGTCGGGTGCTGAGCGGGTTTGGGGGAGATCAGGAGATGCGGGTCGGGTCGGGTGGACGGGTCGGGTCCTAGCGGATCCGGCCCGATCCGAAACCTATGCGGGTCGGGTTACGGGTTAATGGGTCGGGTCTGGGTTGGACCCGGATCCGACCCGATAGGAATTTGGTTTTATTAAAATAAACCGGTTTGGTTCAGTTTGATTTGGTTTGATTAAATAAACCCGGTTTATTTAGGGTTCAATTCGGTTTAATTTTAAAATAGTTTTTAGGACTTTAAAAATCCATCTGGGTCCAATAAATTCCCAGAAAATTATCCTATGTCTGGTTTTCTATTTTACACCATAAAATATTATTTTCATAATATTTTAATATTATTTAATAACAGTTAAAAATCTTTTAATAATTAAATAACCTGAATTTAATTAGAGAAAATTCTCAGAAAATTCCAGAAATTCCAGAAAATGTAAAAATCCAATAATTAAAATTCTCTTAAAAATCAGAGGGTTTACAATCTACCCCCCTTAAGAGGATTGCGTCCTCGCAATCAAAGAATAACCGGTCAACAGAGATGACACGGTTACCAATTTTATTCGAATCACAATACAATAAAGAAAATCAAGGTTCACGGCTTGAACACATAGGAAAAATCATTTCCCTAAGCAGTGGAATTTATGCAATTCCCCAAATATGGGAAATCTAAAAAATTAAAATTTTAGAAAACAAATTTTATCCTTTAAAACTTATTTGGTTATCAGTTATAGAATATTCTAGGTTATTCTTTAAAACATAATAGATTAACAATTCTAGGTTATTTAGCAAGTTCAAAACTAGGTTATCAATTTTTAGCAAGTTAAAATTATCAGGTTAAGGTTATCAGGTCAAGTCTGGGGTCACGAACCAGCAGGCACAACTAAAGCAATGCTAGAAACGGAACAACTATAAAGACTTACTCGCATTAGCAACTCCATGGTTCTGCGCGTCTCCCACAGTCATTGCGAAAACTTGGCCGCGTCCTTGAGGTGGTGCTCTCTGCTGTTGCTGGGCTTGCTGGTAGGGTGCTGCTTGAAGTACCAAGGGTGGCCTTGGTTGATGTCCTCCTGGTGCTGGTAGAGTTTGTTGGTTCGCTCTTGGTACTTCTCTACGCTCAGGGCAGTCCCTCACTGCATGCTGTCTGGATCCGCAACCTAAGCACAGTCCGTGTTTACGTCTACACTCCTTCTCCACATGGCCTGTCTTGCCGCAGTAATAACAAGTAGGAAGAGTCAGGGTTTTGGATGCAGATCCCTGTGGTGCTTGATGCAGATGAGGTTTCTTGGCAGCTTCTCCATTGTTTGCTCTGACTGGTACTGATGTGGAAGGCCTCTTCAGACTGGTTTCTCTCCTGGTGACGCGCTCCATGCGTCGAGCTACAGCAAGGACGTCCGAGTACGAAGTTGGTGCGACGGATCCAATCAGTTTCTGTAGCTCGATATTGAGTCCGTCGAAAAACTTCTCGGCCTTCTCTACTTCTGTCGGGATCAAGGTAGGAGCAAAGCGACTTAGACGAATGAACTCGGCGTTGTACTCTTCCACCGTCATAGCTTCCTGAGTGAGACGATTGAACTTGTCCCGAAGTTCTGATCGAGCGATAGCCGGTATGTACATCTCCTGGAAGAGTCTGGAGAACTCTTCCCAAGTAATTCGGTCTGGTCCGAGCCTGGTCTCCTCGGATAGCCACCAGTGATGAGCATTGTCCGTCAATTGCATTCTGACGGCAGTCATCCAACGTTCCTGGGGAAGCTCAGCTGCTTCTAATTGATGCCGAATATTGGTGAGCCATTTATGAACTTCTGTTGGTCCCTCCTTGCCAGAAAATGTACGGGGTTTCAGTTGGCGGAAATCAGTGATAGAGCCTGTCGGTTGCCGTCTAGCTGGTAGGTTGGCCTGCTCCAGTGCATTTACTAGACTGTTCCTCAAATACTCAGGTTCTCGACGATGGGCCTCAGTTTGGACTTGTTGCTGAGCTTGCATCATTGCGTAGAACATTTGGAACATCTGCTGTCCGTCCATTGCTTGGCCTGGTGGAAAGACAGGCATCTGTGGAGTGAACTGGGGCGAAGGTGGAATATCATTACGCCAAAATCTAGAAGATTGCGGATCTACTTGGCTGCTTCGGTGAGTCGAGGGATCTACACTCAATAGCGTCACTTCATCTTCTCCGTAGGTGGTTTCAGCACCTATTGGAGTTCTTGCTGGAGTTCCGTCATTTTCTCGTGAATCCATTACTCTGCATCAACAATAAACTATAAGAGGTGAACAGGAGTCAAGGCAAGATGCAAGTCAAAATTAGTTTGAATACGATACAGATATCAAAAACGATTCAAGCAAGTGGATGAGATCCTAAAAACTGATCCTATTCTTATTGCAGGCCTGTTCGGTCCCTAAGTTGAAACCGAACAATTTTAGTCGTAGATCTGCATGGGCCACCACAAAAACCATGTCACGCCCCAGACCCAAAATACCGAGGGACTGGACACGTGGCAATGGCCAGCAGCATGCACCGATGGACAAACCCAATTTAATGGATCAATTGGGCATACTTAAGCTGTATTACATCAGTCAGGGTTTTACTATTCTCATCCATAATTATAAGATAGCAATATCAGCAAAAAAAATATTAAACTACAACCAGACAAAGTAAAATAAGATCGAAGAACAATCCGATAATAAGTCTGTTACAATGTTCTCAGAATCAGGAAATAAGAGTTTAATATAAATAGGAAATAAGTCCATTTGCCATTAATACTGTGCATGGCGAAGCAATTGTTCATGAGAAGTCCTCAGCAATCACCTTGTCTTCAGGTGCAGGTACTGCTCCAAGTAGTGCCCCTGTTCCGTACACCTCAGGGTAGATCTCGTCTGCTAAATCTGGGGAACAAAACCAGGTCCTCAGCGGGACGTAACAAGGTACAGAAGAATATGAGCCAAAATACAGTGAATGAACATGCAAGTCAACCAAGATGTTAAATACAAGAGAAGCACAAGAAATTACTAAGTCTAAGACAGTGGCATGCCGATGTTGCTATCAAACAAATCTGGGTAAATAACTAAACCAGCTAAGTGATAATGCAAGTAAGAGTTATTAGTCATACTCAGGCTGAGACTACTACAGGATCAGTGTTGAAGAAACCATAGCAGTATTTTCTCGAAGGGCCAGTACAGGTGCCAAAGCTCTGTGTCAGAGACTAGGACACATCCAGATTACACAATATATTATATATTCAGCCTTGATATGGTAATACTCTCCCCACCCAACGCAATCTCATGTCACAGTTCTCAATGTTCATGTTACGCAAGATTAAACTAATGCAACTAGTCAGGATAAAATGTAAAGCTCAAGTCATGAAATCTATATCCTATACAAAACCCCTTTGAATAATCAGGAAGATTCTGTATCATGCTCTGTGTCAGGTGTCCTGAGTATAAATTATTTGATAGGGCAAGTACAACGGTCACAGAAATTAAAGCAAGAGAATCAAAATGAATCAATAACTGCATTTTATGGCAAGGTACACTTGCCTGGGTTTCCTGTTCCAATTGTAGCTCGGGCTTCAGCTGGTATTGCGGGCAGTACTCCGGCTGCTGAAAAAAACATCACCATCAGGTCCAGAACATATCAATCAGCTAGAAACGCCTGTCCTTGAGTCCAATTTTGAGACAAGGGCAAAAACGTCATTTTCGGGACAAAACGGGTCCAAATGTGGGCCGCTTTGCACCGAAAAATGCGTCAGGGTCAAAGGTCTCCAAATCAGTCCAACTTAGTGTCAACAAGTCAGGAACGATGATACGAACCCAACGAAACTTCCAGAATTGGATTCCAATGAGCCGTTCTCAAAATCGCCCGTTGGGTGGAGCCTGTGGGGCCCACGACACGCGATTTTGTCAAAGTTCTCCGAATCGAACCAAACTTGGCTCACAGGACCAGCGTATTGCTACGAGTCCAATGGCGCAAGTTTTGTCTCGATCCGACGTGTGTACACTAAGTTACAACGAGAATCAGAATGGTCGGATACTGGGCGGTGTCTGCGGATACGCACTGATTCCGGTGTGCACGCACATCCGAATCAGCTTCTGCGAAATCCCACACGTCCGTATCAACGACGCGCACGTATCTGTGAAGACCGCACGCGACCAAGTTGTCCCGTTTGGCGGGACGTACTCAGTTCCGGGGTGAATCAGGGCGTTGGTTTTCCTGTTTTTGGATCACGGTGTGCGATCATCACAGGATGCGATGCCCCGAGCGGTTTGTCCGGGCACCGAGAGGGTCATGCAGGCTACGCGATATAATTTACGGAATCGAAATCTGAGCTACGAGCAAAAAGTTAAGAATACCTGAACAGGACTTGAAAATCAGCGAATACTCGTGTCCGACACGACACTGTGTCCTGTGTCAACACTGTTCCTGTGTCCGGCTGAGCTGAATCGTGTCCTGCTGTGTCCTCAGTTAGGGTTTACTGTGTCTGAGGCTTCTGATGGCCGACGACGGCTGAGATGGCCGGAAGGAGGCCGGGGACGGCGAGTGCTGGAGGCGGCGGCGCTCAGGGAGGCGGCACAGGGGCTCGGCGTCCGAGTGTTGCTGGCGGAGGCGGGGGAAGTGAAGGAGGAGGAAGAAGAAGAGGGGCTGGGGCTGCGGCGGAGCTGGGCGGGAGGCGGTGGCAGTGGCGAGGTGGCGGGGCGGCGAGGGCTCGGCGAGGCGGGGTCTGAGAATTACGGCGGGTGGCTGGGATATCCGGCGGGTAGGGTTTATATATAGGAGAGATGGGGAGGGGGATCGTCGGCCGGCGAGGGGGAGCCGGAGCGGAAGGGTCGGGGGTTCGGGGTGGCGAAGGGGAGGCGACGGGAGGCCAGGCGGCGGCGGGTGCGTAACGGCCGGCCGGAGGGAGGCGAACGGTCGGGTGCTGAGCGGGTTTGGGGGAGATCAGGAGATGCGGGTCGGGTCGGGTGGACGGGTCGGGTCCTAGCGGATCCGGCCCAATCCGAAACCTATGCGGGTCGGGTTACGGGTTAATGGGTCGGGTCTGGGTTGGACCCGGATCTGACCCGATAGGAATTTGGTTTTATTAAAATAAACCGGTTTGGTTCAGTTTGATATGGTTTGATTAAATAAACCCGATTTATTTAGGGTACAATTCGGTTTAATTTTAAAATAGTTTTTAGGACTTTAAAAATCCATCTGGGGTCCAATAAATTCCCAAAAAATTACCCTATGTCTGGTTTTCTATTTTACACCATAAAATATTATTTTCATAATATTTTAATATTATTTAATAATAGTTAAAAATCTTTTAATAATTAAAGAACCTGAATTTAATTAGAGAAAATTCTCAGAAAATTCCAGAAATTCCAGAAAATGTAAAAATCCAATAATTAAAATTCTCTTGAAAATCAGGGGGTTTACAAACGAAGCCACTCACCGATTGAATCGAACGAGATGATAGAAAAGCCTTATGCAATGGTTACTCCTTGGTTATGCGTCCTAAAATTACAACAATACTTGGTTAGCGTTCTTCGATCTCTTTCCCTTACGATTCGAAAAGAATGCGCAGGCGAGAAAAGTGAATCATGAAAACCAAGTCATCGAAAGCAAGAAAAAATATAAAGCAATACAAAATCAAGAAGCAAAACAACCAACAAAAACTCTTGGACTTATTTCAATAGAAGCCGTTCCATCAATTTGAAGGATTTATTGCATTTCATCCGTGTTGATTTGGCGGTAAGGTTTACCCGAGACTCGATTTTCAACCGAGTCAAAGTAACAAGTGTTCCATAAGTAACCCGCTAGGAGCAGGGCATTACATGCTCTAAGAAGGAGTTGTTCACCAAGTACGAGTCCACTTATGAGAAGGTCTCGATGGCGAACAAGTCTCAAGGTGATGTTCAGGGGATTGGTATAGTAGTGCTGAAGCTGACATTGGGAAAGTCACTCACACTGGAGAACGTGAAGCACGTACCAATGATTGCCAAGAATCTGGTCTCTGGGAGTCTCTTGTGCAAGGCGAGCCTAAGGATGGATATCAATGTTAATCAGATGGTGATGTCCTGCAAGAAAACATATATACTTCAAAAAAGCTTTCTGTGCCGAAGGGATGTTTAAACTGCAACTTGTAACTCATTTTGTTTGTATCAATACCGTCTCTACTTCTAGTTATTCTCTTGAGTTGTGGCATAATAGTCTAGGACATGTACATTATAAACGCATTAACAAGATGTCTATTCTAGGACTTATCTCCAAATGAGAGGGTAAGGAGGTAAAAAAATGTGAAGTCTGTGCGCAGACAAATATCGTCAGAAAACCGTCCAGAAGGATGAACCGAAATACAAATCTTCTGGAGTTGGTACACTCAGATATCTATGACTTCAAGCAATTCTCCATAAAAGTCGGGATGAAGTATTTCTTCACTTTCATCAACAATTTCTCAAAGTACGCGATCGTATATCTTCTCAAGTCGAAAGATGAAGCGTTCGAGAATTTTATGGACTTCAAGACTGAATCAGAACGTCAAACCGGTCAACAACTCAAAAGACTCAGAAGCGATCGAGACGGAGAGTATCGTTCTATAAAAAAATAAAATTGTCAACGAAATGACTGTTCTGTATTCTTTCCAATCTAATGGAGTGACAGAAAGAACATGACGCTGACAGAGATGATGAACTCCATGTTACTGACAACAGGACTTCCAAAGTGCTTCTGGGGAGAAGCTGCACTTACGGCTATGTTTATTCTGAATAGAGTGCCATTCGTGACATCTAAAATTACTCCTCATGAACTCTGGTTCAAGGTCAGATCCAACTTGAATGTTATTCGAGTGTAGGGGTGTCTGGCATATGTGAAACTTCCAGACCTCAAGATAGAGAAGATAGGTACAAGGACTACGAAGACCATATTTCTGGTCTATGCTGATAAGAGTGATGCTCGAAGGTTTCTTGATATCGAATCTAATCATATCATAGAATCTTGCGACGCAGAATTCTTTGAAGACAAGTTTGCTAGGCACAAGAATATTGTTCTCACGGATGTTCTGGAGAATGCTGCTAGCACATACGTGGCAAGAACCTCTCAGAGAGAATTAGTCCAAGAAGAAGTTGTCATTGATGAGACAATATTTGAACCAGAACCCGCTGAACCCGCTGAGCCGATAGCAAAGTGAGTGAGGAGGCCAAAAAACTTCGGAGAAGTCTTTGTTACCTACCATGTGGAAGCTGATCCGCTTACCCATGATGAGGTAATGAAGACCAGAGATGCTATTTTCTGGAAGGAGGCTGTCAATGACGAGTTTGACTCGATAACTTCTAATAATACTTGAAAGTTAGTCTATCTGCCTAAAGGAACTAAACCCATCGAATGCAAATGGATCTTCAAGAAGAAGATGAAAGTAGACAGAATTATTGACAAGTTCAAGGCCAGGCTAGTTGCCAAGGGATTTTCTCATATGTAGGGGATTGATTGCTTTGACACATATGCTCCCGTTGTGCGGATGACTACTATCAGGATGTTGATTGCTCTAGGTGCTATTCACAGTTTGGTTATTCATCATATAGACGTCAAGACAATATTTCTGAATGATGAACTGACTGAGGAGATTTACATGCAACATCCAGAAGGGTTTGTCGTCAAAGGTCTTAAAGACAAAGTGTGCAAATTGGTAAAATCTCTGTTTGGTCTGAACCAAGCTCCCAAATTGTGGCACGAAAAGTTTAACAAAGTTATCAGATCAAATGGCTACAAGGTCAGTGAAACTGATAAGTGTGTGTACACGAAGTTCGCTGGTGATAGATGTTTCATCATTTGTCTCTATGTAGACGACAAGCTAATCCTAGGTACGGATGTAGAAAGTGGCATTTTGATGGCGCACTCTGCACTTAGCACGACAACATCGTTGAATGGTGCTCATGCACTAATTTTATGCATGAGTTGGATGCACGATTGCTAGCTCTGGAGCATGCTTCATGGCGCATCCGTCGAGTCTCTATGCGTCCAGGAGCTATGCAGCCAGAGGCTATACGTCCAGGCGCTATGCGGCCAACGAGTTTGTATGAGCGAGTCGAATATGGAGGGGACAGGGTCTGCTGTTGGCGGCGCATGGTAATCCGTGCAAGTTGTAACTCTTGCTTTGAGCATATCGTTTGGGGCGAATCTTGTTTTGAGCAACGATGATCTTCATCACCCCAGTAAGAAGTGTTTCTTCTTCTTCTTCTTCTTCTTCTCTTCTGCAAGTTGTAACTATGTTTTGTCCGTTTGCAACTGTGATTGCAAGGAAGAACGAGAAGTTTGATTTTCTTATTCTTTTGTAATCTAGAGTGCAAGTTGTAATCAGAATCATTATATAGTTGTTCCTTGGATCGAGGTATATCAGTGAGAAAATATTTGTGTGAACTCCTGATCTCGACTTCAACTTTCGGTTCTTCCATCTTTGATTAAGCCTCGGGACTAACATCTACATCACCACAGTTCGTGTACATGGTTACGAGAGCATTCTCGAGAGATGTATCCGACTCGTACCCAACTTTGGTAACTAGAGAATGGCAAGTCCTTCCATGATAGAGATCTTCAGGATGGTTGAAGTTAGCCACCATGCTGATCATCGTGACCGAATCGAACTGGACCTCTTTCTGTTGCATCTGTTGAAACATCGCTACCGAAGCCTCGGTGTCTCCAATTTTAGCCCAACCGGATATTACAGTGGTCCAAGTGACGGAATTTCTTGCTCGCATCGTCGCGAACAACTTAAGAGCATCATCGAAGCAATCACAATCGGAATAAAGAGCCAAGAGGGTGTTCATCACTTTGGTGTTCGAATCGAATCCTCTCCTGAGACTACAAGCGTGAGCAGACTTTTGCGAGATCTCAAAGTCGTTAGACATAGAGCTCGCAGAAATGGCACCGATGACGGAGACTGCATCAGGAAGTAACCCTTCAACGAGGAGCATGTCACGGAAAAATGGCTAGTCCCATGTCAGGTAGCCAATTGTGAAGACATGCAGAGACCATAGAGTTATAGAGCCAATTAATCGAACAAACACTTGGCTGCATCCATCTCTCCAGACCTTCCGTACATCATCACGAGCGATGGACTTTTGGTAAGAAATTTTGCATTAATTAGTTCCAACTGTTTGGGCACATAGAACTTAAACGAGATCATAGGCGATGGACTTTTGGTAAGAAATTTGCATACTTCTTTGAAGGCCCTCTTGGAGTTCAGAATCATGAAATTATGACCATAAGTAAAGACAAGTTTTCCACAATTAAGTCACAATTAAGATTAGATTAATAGAAGAATGAAAAAAAAAAAACTCCAAAAGACTGAATGAGGAGATATTCAAATAAAAAGAAAAAAAAATATTGTATAAATCCATTTTTCTTTCAGTAAGTTTCTAATTTCAATAATGCAGAAAAAGAAAAAATATTAAAGATTAAATCCTAATCTATGTATTCTTTTATCTGTTGAAAATACAGAAAAAGAAAATTAAGTTAAAATCAACTGTTCTACCACCAAATCTGAAAAATTAATCAAAATTAATTTCTCAGGGTGGCTTTAAGAGGACTTGTTTTGTCATTATCACCATTCAAATTCTACCCAAAAAAATGAATCACCAAACTGTGACAAAAAGTAAATTAAACGTAAGAGAAATCGCCATTGCCAATGAGGAGCTGGAGACTAGGGAGAAGACTACTAGGGTTTTAGATGAGTGGAAGAGAAGAGAAGAAAGCAGCTAGAATTCTTGTTTCATTATAAGTAGCTCTAACAAATGAACTGAACTTGCATGCATACCAGATCAATCAAGAATGAATCCCTACCAGAGAGAGTAGTACCATCACCAACAACATTAATGGCAGCAGCTAATTAAGAAATATTACTAACTAAGAGATCATGAGCATCAACATTAATGCTAGCGTCAACGTTAACCTGCGCCCCATCTTGATCTTGATCTTGATCTTGATCTTGATGTCGACCACCATGACTGCCATGATCAGCATTGTGATTATTGTGAGCGTCAACGTTAGGCTGTGCCCCGGCCTTCTTGATCGATCTTGATTTTTATTGCCAGAGTCGCGACTGCACCGTTAGCCTGCTCATGATCTTGATCCTAATGACCAGCATTGGGAGGGTCGTGCATGAGGATGTGAGCCGCTGCCACTACACCACCATTGGGAGGGTCAAATCGGCAGAAGCATCTGGAATGTGAGAACTCGGCCAAGACAATGGAAGTACGGATTCGGCAGTGGTGGCAGTGCCTGACGAACAACATTTGCCGCATGCCACCTGCACCTGCACCTGCACCTGCACCTGCACCTGCAGGATCTCCATGTCCTCCGTCGGAAATGACAACAGAGGGATTCTCATCGGCGCGGGCATCATAAAGCTGATTGCTGATATTTCCGACATACAGACGAGCGAGTTCTCCATTGTTCAGCAAAACATCGTGTCTCGTGAAGCGGAGATGCGTCTCCCTGCACATTTGGCAGTCCCAGGCGATGAATTCTGATACGATCTCGGCTTCGAAGCTGTTTCCTCCGACGGGGAAGTGGTCCATTGTTCCAGTGTAAACCCAAGAATGAGGTGGAAGTAAGTGGTACTCTGCAACGACGCTTTGGTGGAAGGGAAAGAACACGTCCACGTCAACCCCTCGCCAACTGAACTCACTGAGCAAAGATGGTGCCACGCCTGGTTGACGATGGACTATGTTCAAGAAGGTCACCATCTTCTTTAGCTAGATTGTCTTAGTGCAAGAACCAACACGTATATAGCTAGAGCTTTCTTAGCCACTAATATATATTGGACGTTGACGACGGGATTGCTTATTGATGCTCTTCTAAGGTTTAAGAAGATCCATGGCGACTTCAACGGGAGATCCGTGCTCTCGTAAATTCTTGCTCTTTTCAAGAGAGAATGAGGTTTTCCTTTGGAGTGTCATCTACTTTGTCAGGGAGATCATTGTCGGATGAAGGGGAATCATTACTCAGTGAGAAACTTGTAAGGGTTGGGGTCTTAGCTTAAGATCTCATATATTGTGTTCTTCTTTTCTTGCGAATTTGTAAGTGGTCCTCACTTTACCTGTGTTCAATTTTTCATTATATAAAATATTGGGATTTGTTCGGGTGGCCATAGCCACAACATATTGCTTGTTGATCTTGTCTTTGCATTGTAAGAAGGTCTACGACTCATAACTTAAATTTGTTGGGGTCGGTGGTCGACGCTTCTCCATCGTACATATTGGATTCCAACAAATTGGTATCAAAACTCTCAATTTGAGAGGACGATCAAAGGTATCATCATGGATATAGAGAGGATCAGCTCGCGTATGATTACCCTCACATGAAATAATTGGGTGATATGGAAGACAGATATATAGAGGGTTTACTCCCGGTCCAGAGACTTGCAAGATCCATTGTAGGACAACAATGCCTAGCCAACAAACAAGTTTGTTGATGACTAGATGAGAACCGATGATAATATTAGAGTGGGTGGGGTTCCCAACCTATGTGGAGAATACCCCGGAGTGCGACTAGCGTCGTCTGTGGTCAGAAAAGCTCGGGGAGGTGACGAGAGTCATTCGAGAGGTCGAAGAAACTTGGGAAGAAGGAGCAGTCTGCTGTACAGGGGGAGACAGAATTCGGGCCGAACTCGGTCCGAGTTCGGTGTGGTGTTCCAGAACCTTAAAACCGACGTCGGGCTGAACTCGGTATGGCGTTCCAGAACCTCAAAACCGAAGTCGGTCCGAGTTCGGTCGGCGAGATGAATGAAATTTCAGAGATATTTTATACACCATTGGATCGTATCCTACGGTCCAGGATTAGCTGCGAGATTAGTGGATATATATTATGTTTTTCTAACTCTAATTTCCAATCTAACACATAACATATCATCTCAAGAAAGAGGAGAAAAGGAAGCAAGAGTGCCATTGCAACTTTGGGAAGAAGAAGGAAGGATTGTAGGCCATTTCGGATGAGGAGATCATTTAGGGTAATATCTTTGTATGCGAAAAAGACAGGGTAAATAAATTATTCCTGATCCGGATGATGATGGGTCTGCGGTACAAAGATGGGGCGTCTATTACGGATCACTTGAGTGAGTTCCAGGGCGTTGTTGACCAGTTATCCTCGATGGGAGTCAAGTTCGACAATGAGGTTCAGGGATTATGGCTGTTGTGTACATTGCCAGACTCGTGGGAGACTGTACGAGTGTCTATGATCACTTCTGCTCCGAAAGGCGTGGTCAGTCTGAAGTTTTCCAAGAGTGGGGTAATGAATGAAGAGATACAAAGATGTTCTCATGGCACTTCATCCACATCCCACTCAGAGGCGCTTGTTTCAGAGAGCCGCGAAAGGGTAAAAGCAGGAATCCGGGCGGTGGCAGAGACAAAAGCAGGAAAAGGTCCAAGGGTCTGTACGATGACTCAGAGTGTTACCATTGTGGCAAGAAGGGCCACATCAAGCGAAACTGTTTTGCTTGGAAGAGAGAGAAGAAGGGTGTGGTGCCCCGTTCCCCCTATTCGGGGAGCGCGGCTAAGAAATACAAGACGGTATCGTTCGATCAGGATAGATTGAATCAATGACTCATCCTCGTTATGGATTTGCTTTTTCGGAATTGATTCACATATTCAGTGGACCATGCCCCCAGGATCGACTTAGCGACAGAGTCAGGAGGGACCTCTCCGCTGCATCTTTTGTTGCCACAGTTTTCGCTGTCGCTTGTTGCTTTCGTGCTTTGAGTTGGTTTTCGGATTTGCTTGAGTTTTCTTAAACGGTTTCGATGGATTTCATTGTCTTCGTTCGTTGAACTGCACTTCAATTCCGATATTGAAAAGAGTAGAAGAGGTATTGATCAGCTGTTCGTGGCAATGTAGGTGAACCGGTAGTAGGCAACGCTCGAACGGACTCCTGAAGCACCTCTTTCCTTCTTCCTTCCAACAAACTAAGTGAGTGACTTATATTCGATTCAGTTGGCCCTTCTTCCAAGTCTTCACACCTAAAAATCTTGTATTCTTGCTTGCCCGATCAGACGATACCAAGTAATAATTAAAAGATATCAAGATAAAAAGGAATATACTTGGATTATTTGCTTGTCAATCAAACTTGTGAACGGTTACCTATGCATGCTAGTTCGTTTATAATGTTTTATCATATGCTTCAATTTTAGTTAGAATGTATACTTCTTCTATAAATTATACTATGCATATAGAACACTCTCTGCTACTCGATATATTGATCAGAAAGACTATGCAAAACTGTTATGTATGGAACTCGTATCGTGCACAAATTGCCTTAAACTGTATGAATTGATGGAAGACTAAATAAATGTTGTTGATCACAAACAACTTGTGCACAAGGTTTCTGGTTCCTGCGGACGGTCGTCGGGGCACTGGATTTGTCTTCACCCGACTATCATTCTCTGATACTTCATGTTGAGACTCAGTTATATAGTAGATTGGTTATTTATTCTTATTTGATTCTATGGATGAGATTTAGCTATTCTTGTGACTTGTGTCTATATAGATACCACATGTCTAACCCAAAAGACCCAACACCAACCCAAACCCCCACTCACACCCTCATGGTTCATACAAAATATCACACACCAATTTTTTTCACTACAACACACCAAACATGGCATTTTTCCACATCCAATCCACTTTTTTTCTCTTTGTGCAAGTCTTAAACTATTGGGGACTTTTGTGCAAATAGCTAGCCATGTGTCTACCTCCTATTGGTTGGAGCAAATAAAGAAGACCCATTATTGATAGCCTTGACCGGTCTTGGCACCCTCCTTTCTCACCTTTTTGCATGGCACTGTACAACAAAATGTGCCTACATATGCATCCCAACCCTCCATTCAAACCTTAACACATCACCACCCCTCATTTTCCTTCATGACAAACCACCCTCTCCTTGGGAACCTAGTTGGCCCTAATCCCAACGCTCCCTCCCTCTTCATTAAATACATCACTTCTCTCTCATTTTATTACACCTACTTCCACTCCTCCTTCATAAAATCCCCACCCTCACCATCACCATTCTCCTCCTCCCCCCAACCCGAAAACATCATCACCACCATCACCACCACCATCAGTCATCATTACCAACACTATCACCACCGCCATCAGCCAACCTCACCACCGCCATCAGCCAACATCACCACCACCATCAGCCAACCTCACCACCGCCATCAGCCAACATCACTATCGCCATCACCTTCCTCCCTTAACTCCATGACTGCTACTGCCTACTCCATCCACCACCCTCACCTCCACGACCACCACCACTGCCACCAGCTCCATCACCACCACCACCATTCCCATCTCCACCTCTGTCACCCTCACCTTCATGACCACCCCACTACCACCAGATCCACAACCACCTCCACTGCCACCAGCTCCACTACCACCACCACTGCCACCAGCTCCATCCCCATCACCACCGCCAACCACCATCACCTCCAACACCGCCACCACCATTCCCATCTCCTCCTCCTTCTCCACTATAGCCACCACCCTCACCCCCACGACCACTGCCACTGCCACCAGCTCCACGACCACCACCACTGCCACCAGCTCCATCACCATCACCACCACCAACCCGATCCTCACCACCACCACCATTACAACTGATGCGACTGTGTATGCTGCTGTTGTGGCTTTATCTACTGCTACTGCAAGTCTTCTTCTCCTTCTCCATCAGGCCAGACCCGAGCCCCTCTTGCACTCACACCCGACTGTGCACACCCTTACCCGAGAGCTACACCAAGTCCCCCTTGCACACTTGAACCTCTAGGTATTCTTCACCTCATCTTCTTCACCTACATTGTATACTCTTCATCACTAGTTAACTTGTCAACTTGTTAAAAACTCCATTGATGTTATATATGAAGATTAGAGTGTTAACTAGTTAGCTTGATAATCCCTCATTTAATAACATTTTTAACCTATCTGCTAACACCATTTTATATACATTTCAGAATATAATTATTAGTTAGAATTTTTTTAAGTGTTATATTATTGCATTTTTAAGGTTGTTAGTGATATACTAGTGGGTGTGAATGTTGCCTAGGTTATACACTAGTTTGACATATGAATAGTGCCATGCTAGAGAATGATTTATACCATGTTAGGAACAATATTTGTTTAGTATTTATTGTGCACATGTATAGAATGAGATTTTGAAATGTTACCATACTAGAGTGCCATTATAGAATAGATATAAACTTGAGGTGTTGTTGTATGCAAGTGTATAATAATTAGGGTTGATGATGGTATATATATTAGAGGTTGTGGTGATGATCTATATATATATATATATATAAAAGAGACACCCTAACCTAGTAATTAATGCATATGGTTAGAGTTACATGACATCTTGAGTTTTAGACCATTGTTAATAGTGTAGTTAGCAACCTTGACTTATTGTGTATAAATGTTAGTGGACCATTTTACATCCTTGTGCACGTAGACCTAGAGAGAGAACACTAGTAACATATGTGTTAGAGGTGCAACCTAACACATACACAAATCCTAGTTATGACTGCGATTGTGACATATGAGAAATTATACCTTTAGAAGACTTGTAAATATTGTGGGACTTGTAGACTAAGTGTACACATACTTCCTTGGTCTTTGACTAGTCAATATTAGCCGACCTACTTAGTTAGAACGCTTGTTTGGTCTAGACTCTACGTGACTCCTGACGTTGTGTATATTCTAATCTTGTGTACGCTGTAGTGTGATATAATTATTGATATATTATTATTATTATTATTATTATTATTATTATTATTATTATTATTATTATTATTATTATATTCATATGCATCCAGGATATTTTGACCTTGGCAATGGATTTCGGATCCTTACTTGTTCACATCGGAGTTTCAGGCAAGTATACATTGCCTTGTTGTTCTGTTTAAATTCAGTTATTATAGTTCGCATATTTTATTTCTTTAATATTATATAACTGTGCACGTCTGAGAATGACTCGGGTGCTGTCACGTCCCAGTCCCAAAATACGTAGGACTAGAAACACGTAAGCATGTCAGCCGTATGCATATGGCAACTCCAATATATGGATATCATAATACACACATACGTTGTAATATGAATATAAACTCACATGTGGTATAAATAGTGTCACAAGTCACAGATATACTAAATCCCGTCCACACAACAAGTCATAGAAAAGAAATAACTAAACTAGAATCATGAGTCTGAATAATCCAACAATGATAGTCGGCTGGAGACAAATCCACTACCAATGACTATATCAATACTAAAATAAGGAAGAAGGGTAAATCTCCAATATAAGATAAGGTGATGATATAAAGGTATCAGCGAAGCGATCCATCGCTAGAAATAATAGGGATGCCCAAAAGGTAAGACCTCCTCGGAAGAGATAAGTAGTACTTCCTGATCCGTGCTCCTGCGAATAGTCATGAACATCTACACCTGGAAAGGGACCAGGTCCTTAGAGGGACGTAATAAGATACATAGAAGCAAGCCAATTTGAATACAGTAAACATGCATAATATTTGAAAATAATAAGTACGTTGTACAAGACAATCTATATGAATGCAAATGAGGACAACTTTTCGACGTATGGGCAAGGGTAGGATACTCGATCTAAGCCTCACAACTCACACACCCGTCTAGAACATCAGAAATTGATATACCGCGGGGATAGCGACCAGCGTGTGACCCAAAAAATTGACATACTGTGGGGGTAGCAACCAGCGCGACACACTCTCGTAGTGCGAGCTAGATACTACGGTTAACCATAGTGGTTAAAACCCATACGCCTACTGATTGTCCTCCCATGATATTAAGTGTCATATGTGTGTCAACATATCTAATAAATAATAATGACTGAAACAAACTACACATGCAATGAATATACAAAAATATAATAAGCATGCAAAGTACTGTAAATAATTTGGCAAGGTATCTTGCCTGGTAAGAAAGCTGCAAAGTGTAACGTCCAGAAGTCAAGCACACAGGATCAGAAGCTACGGCCTCAGAATGAACGTCTCCGGATGCTGAAATAAATATCACCAACGTTTCCAGAATAAGCGAGATAGCTAAAAAATACTAACCTTCCGTCCAATTTGGACACAGGGGCAAAACGGTAATTTTGGATCAAAGTAGGGTCCACATGTAGCCTACTTTGCACAAAAAAGTGTGCCAGGAGTAAAGGTCTCTAAATGGAATAAATTATAGATCAAACAAACTCTAAATGTCAGTACAAACCCAACGTTATATCCAAATATGGATTCTGATGAGCCGAACACAATTTTGCCCAAAAAGTCAACCGTGGGGCCCGCCAATTGGCGACTTGGTCAACTGTCTCAGAATTGCATGAAAATTGGGTCACATGACTAGTGTGATACCACGAATCTAATAGCGCAAGTTTCGTCGCGTTCTGACGAGCGTACACTAAATAGTGCGGTATTTTACAAAAGTCGCGATATGGGAACTTGTCGCGGATACAGGTTGATTCTGACGCGCACATACGTCCGAATCAGTTTTCGTGAAATCCCATACGTCTGGGTATAGCGTGTGCACCTTTCGGTACACTTGGTACACGACGGCACGATCCCGTTTGGCGGGGCGCGCTCCGTATCACAAATTTGAAGGTTGGAAAAAATAGGTTTTTAGTGATTTTTAACCTAATTTAATTCTGCATATAATGCCTAATAAAATAATGTAATTAATAGAAAATAATCTAGGTTAGGTGGTCTTCGCATACCAAAAAGAAAAACCGAATTCGGATCTATGTGGTGGGAGATACGAGTCCGTGAACATGGGTAGTACCACAGTTTTCTGCGATCCAAAAGTTATCGTTTTTTGCCAACTTGGTCGCTGTTTTCGCCTAGGGTTACGCGTTGTTCGAGGTCAACTAATATACAGATATGGAAGGGGGATAGATCGTGAACGTACCGGTGAAGACGGGGTCGAGTTTGGTCGAGCGATGGCGCGGAAATCGGGTCCTGAACAGAGGTACGTCGCTGTCTAATTTTGCTGTCGCAGTGCGTGGTCACGCAGCGACGTGGACGGCGGGGTTGGTTGCGGCGGCGGGCTCCGCGGAGACTCTGGCGGCGCGGCGGCTCTGGTCGCAGGGAGGAGAGATCTTAGGGTTAGGGTTTGTGAGTTCGTATGATATATATATATATAGAGAGAGATACGCGGGGGGGGGGGTTACTGCTTCCGCGTGGGTTTTAAGTTACAGCCACTGCTGTTGTGATAACGCGGTGCGGGTTTGGTTGGGCAGCAGGTAGGGTAGGTAGGGCTATTGGGTAGGGTTTGGGTTTTGATCCTTTTTGTTTTCTTTTTCTTTCTCTTTTCTTTTTCTTTCTTTTATTCCTTATTTCTATTCTCATTTCTTTTCTAATTCTTTTCTTTTCTATTTCCTTTTTAATAACACTATTACTAAAATTATTAGTTTTACTAATAATAATAATAATAATATCATTACTATTATTATTATTATTACTATTATTGTTATTATTATTATTATTACTACTATATATTATTTACATATATTTTAAGGTATATAAAAATACATTAGTACCTAATATAGACTCTAAAAATCTATCACTCTCCCACAAATATTTTTAAAATAAAAATAATAGTTTTTGTACAACAATTCTAACTGATTAATTATCTAGGTACTTAAATCGCTACGTATATATTTCCAGATAACTACGTAATAATATAAATAAATTAAATAAATAAAATATTTTAAAAATATGGGGTTTTATATTCTACCCAACTTGCAAAACTTTCGTCCTCGAAATTGACACTAACCCATATTCATAATAATCACTATAGCTATTATACTACATTGGTATCTAGCAGGACTTCCTAAATGTCATGGTCTGCCATTCTAACACTTCCTCATTTATTGTCCATATATTATTCTATTTCTAACTCATCTACACTACCCAACTTACAAGAGTTCTACTAGTAGTCACAATCTCTTGAGGCTATTGTCTAAGTTGTAAGACGAATATATTTATTGGGTCGAGAATCTTGGGGTACTTGTCTTGAATCTCACAACCGTGATTTTTTTTTGTAACCGTCAAGTATCGTAGTCTAATACTGCCATGTCACCTGACCAATATATCTGCAATTACTTTGACTACTCTACTACAATGGTCTAGCTGCAGCTGTTGCTACTTTGCCAACGGTTTGTCATAGTTGTCAGTTCGTAACAAGTGCCTTCAACTCTTTCTAGGTTTAGTCTAGGTTTTAGGGTAACAATTAAGGTCTGGACTAACTTTATAAAACTATTGGAAGTATTAAATAATTCAACAATCTAACAGATTTCTATTAGGCTAAATGATGCTACTTAAGGGTTAAATTAATAAGAGAATACAAATATTGTTATGGTGCATATACATAAGGGTTATCATTAAGAACACATCCTTTAGTTATCAATCATTACTAACACATTTATGTTTTAACTAACAATACAAGGGTGAGGTTGAAGTAATTCAAATAATTTATGATGGCACGAAAGGATACGACTATAATATGAAGAGATAAGCACGAGATTTTTGTGTCTTCCTAATTAAACCCGTGCCTAACGCACAATACCCTCTTACCATGAAAATTTCTAAACATATTTTTTTCCGCAATTTTTGTGTCATTTTATGTGTCCATGTAATTTTCCGAATTTAAGGGGCTAAGTTACAATTATTGAATTGTGTGGCACCACCCTATTGGCCATGAACAATTGAGAGGGTCCCAAAATAGGGTCCCATTCTCACCCACTCATTCACCCTCATGAAGAAACCCTCTCCTCTTCATGATTAATCTCAACCATCCATTTTGAATAGGATGATCTCACCCATCCATCCCCTTTCACCAACCCCTATAAAGTAACACTTTCCCCACCCTCAACACATATACCAACCGGCCCTAATCCCAAGGAAGAACTCCACTCTCTCTCCTCACTCCATCATTTACTTCTCCATGCAAGCAACCTCCTCCCTCCATTCTCATTCTTCTTCTTCTTTTATTCTTCATCTTCTTCTTCTTTTTTATTCTCAACTGTGAGAAGCCCCGGCCTGACTGACCCTACTCCGGCCCGACTCAGGCGCTTCAGCCGTCCGGCCAGCCGCCCCGCCCCGGCCTTTCCCGGCCGCTGTATCCTTCCCGACGACTGTAGTGCATTCCCCGCCGACCCGACGACTGCAGTGCATTCCCCGCTAACCGACCAGTGCACTCCTCGCCGCACGCTGAGCAGCTGTCCCCGCCGCCGCTGTACAGCTCCGGTCGACGCTGTTGTGCAGAGACTGAGTCGACCCCGCGGCCTGTACTCCTTCGACAGCGCCGCTCCGGCCTGACTCTCACCCCCGACCGACAGTACGGTGGCCGACGCCGACTGTCCGACTTCCCTCCAGCCGTGCGACTCCTCGCTCCTCCTCGTCCGATAACACTACCACCATCATCACCACTACCACCATCATCACCACCACCATTACACTTCCATCTCCACCACCACCCTCGATATTCCCTGCCACCAAGCACCACCCTATTCCGGCCATCTTCTCCGGCCAGCAAGCCTCGTCGAGGTATCGACTCTTTCCCCCCTCTCTTTTGATGTATATATTAGTGTGTTGTAGTTGTTAGGGTTAGTAGGGTTGTTGGTATATATATTTTTGTATGAAAACCTAGCTAGGGTTTGGTTATATAATGTGGATATGTATGGCTAGTGTGGTGTGGTACTTGAAATATGTAATCGATGTTTATATAGATGGTGGTGTTTCGAGGATTATACGTAGATATAGTTGTTAGGGTTTAATTTATATAATGTTGGCATATATATGGTTAGTGTAGGTTTACTTTGAACTATGTGTTAAGGTTTACCTTGGTTAAGACGAATGAGGTTTAGTGTGAATGCATGTGGAAATTTAAATGACTTGAGGATGGGTTTAATGAGGTTGACATGGTTTAATATTTATGTAGTATAGTGAGCATGTATCTTGTGGTTTATGAAGATGAATTTGGAAGTGGTACTTGGATGGAAATTAGAGTTGGCTCCTACATAAATTATCGAGATTTAATTAAAGTATGTGCTCGAAAAGAATATACAGATGACTAGTTGTTGGACTGTCGTACCATTAGTCAGTTGTAGTCAGCCCTCTAGTATCGTACCCTTGAGAGTCATCGAATATATTATTAATTCGGGTTTGTATCTCTTCACTAGGTACTGCGGGACCTGAGGACTTGGACGCGGTACCAGATCCCCGCCATCAGCAGCCGCACGCAGGCAAGTGTACCTTGCCACCCCGTATTTCAGTTTACAGATATTGTTGCTCTTTATGTACTCGTGCGCGTATTTATGTTGATGTTCGATACTCCGTGTCCGGTTCACAACCGGGTGTTGACATTCGACTTAACGTCTTAGAATAATTACTGATGCTTCATAGCACCTCGATGCACGTACCTGAGTATATCGATGCCCCAGGACACACTCATACACTGTGATCGTGCCAGATTCCTGTATCCTGATACTGACATCATGACCAGAGACTGGGACGAACTTAGGGTCGTGTCTGTTGAGTTATATTCCGTGTGTCGAGACTGTAGTTAGAGGTTCAGGATCAACGCACAATCGTTGACCGCTTGGGAAGGGGAAGACAGTTACTAGATGTTTGGGCTACTCTGCACGCGCTTATATATATGTAGTATTTTGTAGTGATACATGTATCTAGTGTAGCTGTTTCACCCGTGTGACTCTTTTCCCGGAGCTGCGGTACGTGCCGTGTGTTTCCGTGTCCGGAGCTACGATTTTATATTAGAAAGCCCACGCGTCGAACATTGTCTTTAAACTGTGTCACACTAGTTTGGTTATGATAGATTACCCTGTTGTTGCACTTGTACTATCTGTTTACCTGGCTTGTTGTTTTTATGTACCTTGTTACGTCCCTCTGAGGACCTGGTTCCCTTCCAGGTGTAGGTCACGAGGATTACCCGGAGGAGTATGGACCAGGCACCTATCCAGCAGTTGTACTCACTGCCGAGGATGAGGTCATTCCTGAGGACTTCGCCTGATCGCTGGTAGTGACTCTTTCCTTGGGACGGTATCATTACCTAGTTACCTGCTGCCGTCCCAAGTTATCTTTTTGCTTACTTTCATTCCAGTCTATTTGTGCTAGCGGGTTTGTCCCCGTGTGACTACTCTAGTATTTGTACTTGATACTTATTTGGATATTTCCTTCCTACACATTAGTCGTTGTATTTACTTCTATTGTGCTCTTATATTGCTGCCTGTGGATGAGATTTAGATTGAGTATACTTGTGTTATGTGATGGGTTATTCCTTGTACTTCACAGCTTAAGTGTACTCCGACGGGACCATTAGATTGGAAAGCCCGTCGAAGTACACTGCTGGCCATTGCCACGTGTCTCGGTACCTTATCCATGGAACCGGGGCGTGATAGCGACCAACGTGTGACTCCAGAAATTGACATACCGCGGGGGTAGCGACCAACGCGACACACTCCCGTAGTGCGAGCTAGATACTATGGTTTACCAGAGTGGTTAAAGCCCATACGCCTACTGATTGTCCTCTCATGAAACTAAGTGTCATGTGTGTGTCAACATATCTAATATATAATAATGACTGAAAAAACTACAAATGCAATGAATATACAGAAATACAATGAATATACAAAAATATAATAAGCATGCAAAGTACTGTAAATAATTTGGCAAGATATCTTGCCTGGTAAGAAAGCTGCAAAGTGTAAAGTCCATAAGTCAAGCACACAGGATCAGAAGCTACAGCCTCAGAATGAACGTCTTCGGATGCTGAAATAAACATCACCAACGTTCCCAGAATAAGCGAGATATCTAGAAAATACTACCCTTTCGTCCAATTTGGACACATGGGAAAAATGGTAATTTCGGATCAAAATAGGGTCCACATGTGGTCCACTTTGTACCAAAAAGCGTGCCAGAGGTAAAGGTCTCTAAATGGAATAAAATTATAGGTCAAACAAACTCTAAATGTCAATATGAACTCAAAGGTACGTCCAATTTTGGATTTCGGTGAGCCAAACACAAATTCACCCAAAAAGTCAACCGTAGGGACTGCAAATAGGCGACTTGGTCAACTGTCTCAGAATCATGTGAAACTTGGGTCACAGGACCAGCGTGATACCATGAATCTAATGGCGTGAGTTTCGTCACGTTCTGACGAGCGTACACTAAATGGTGCGGTATTTTACAAAAGTCGCGATATGGGGACTTGTTGCGGATACGGGTTGATTCTGACGCACACACGCGTCCGAATCAGTTTTCGTGAAAGTCCACACGTCTGGGTATACCGTGCACACCTTTCGGTACACTTGGTACACGACGGAGCGGTCCCGTTTGGCGGGGCGCGCTCCATATCACAAATTTGAAGGTTAAAAAAAATAGGTTTTTAGTGATATTTAACCTAATTTAATTCTACATATAATGCCTAATAAAATAATATAATTAACAGAAATTAATCTAGGTTATGTGGTCTTCGCATACGAAAATAAAAAACCAAATTCGGATCTCTGTGGTGGGAAATACGAGTCCGTGAATATGGGTAGTTACCGCAGTTTTTTGCGATCCAAAAGTCGATTTTTGCCAACTTGGTCGTTATTTTTGCCTATGTTTACGCGCTGTTCGAGATCAACTAATATACAGATATAGAAGGAGGATAGATCGTGAACGTACCGGTGAAGACGGGGTCAAGTTTGGTCGAGCGATGGCGCGGGAATCGGGTCCTGAATAGAGATACGTCGTTGTCTAATTCTGCTGTCGTAGTACGCGGTCACTCGGCGACATGGACGGCGGGGTTGGTCGCGGCGGCGGGCTCCGGCGGAGAATCTTGCGGCGCTGCGGCTCTGGTCTCAGGGAGGAGGAGATCTTAGGGTTAGGGTTTGTGAGTTCGTATGATATATATAGAGAGAGAGATACGCGAGGGGGGGTTACTGCTTCCGCGTGGGTTTTAAGTTGCAGTCGCTGCTGCTGTGATAACGCGGTGCGAGTTTGGTTGGCCAGCGGGTAGGGTAGGTAGGGCTATTGGGTAGGGTTTGGGTTTTAATCCTTTTTGTTTTCTTTTTCTTTCCCTTTTCTTTTTCTTTCTTTTATTCCTTATTTCTATTCTCATTTCTTTTCTAATTCTCTTCTTTTCTATTTCCTTTTTAATAATACTATTACTAAAATTATTAGTATTACTAATAATAATAATAATAATATCATTATTATTATTATTATTGTTATTATTGTTATTATTATTATTACTATTATTATTTTTATTAATAATACTACTATATATTATTTACATATATTTTAAGGTATATAAAATACATTAGTACCTAATATAGACTCTAAAAATCTATCACTCTCCCACAAATATTCCTAAAATAAAAATAATAGTTTTTGTACAACAATTCTAAATGATTAATTATCTAGGTACTTAAATCGCTACGTATATATTTCCAGATAACTACATAATAATATAAATAAATTAAATAACTAAATAATTAATTAAATAAAATATTTTAAAAATATGGGGTTTTACAGGTGCAGTCGACGAAGGCGTTGACGTTAGGACCTGTGTTTGACCTAGTGTATAATGGACGCACCTAAAGTTGAGGAATTATCATTATGACTCTCTGGGCCTTGTCACGTATCATTATACATCACAGAGTGAGTTCATGTAGGGACACAAGCTTTATACTTGACTGGCCATCGGTGTGAGCAGCACGTGTGACAGTATTTAGCATAGTTGTATATTTTTTTAGTGACTTGCATTATAGTACGAGATATCCACATCGTATTCACGACTTGTACATTGACATTGGACGGAGAAGACAATTAGTAGACGTATGGGACAGACATTTGGCTACCGAAGTTTCAAAGTAAACTATGGGGTCGTGAGCCTCAGTGTTACCTAGTTATGGGCTATGTGCTACCCGGTTATGGGCGTATATGCTTGTCGATACATCCGGCAGAGGTTACTAGCTGCGTTCTATCATGATAGGTGATATAGTCAGCATATACTTCTAGCATCCAGTTTACAGCTAATGCCAGATACATAGCATCTGGCTTGACGCTACGCTTTATACCTTTTACCTACCCATACGTACAAAGGTTGTCTTCAAGTGCAATTCACTTAGCTGGTTAGTTCACCCTCGAGTTTACATATTATTTACTTTATGACATGTACTTTTTGTATCTTGTTACGTCCCTCTGAGGACCTGGTTCTTTTCCAGATCCGGACGAGCACTTATACCCGGCCATCTACGGAGCAGGAGTGGAGACCGGATTCGTAGCTGAGGACTTTAAGGCATTTCCAGAGGAGTTCCCATGATTTGTGGTACACTGTTGCTTTGGGCTAGAGCATCTTTATCTAGCTAGTCGATGTTCTAGTCTAGTATTATTATCTGTCCTTCCGAACTCTTATTTCAGTATTGTATTCAGTGGATTTGTTCCCATCAGACTTATTTGTGTTGTATTATGACATCCAGACTCCGTACTTATTTCCAGTATTTATTTCAGCACTTTTTATTTATATTCTGTGGATGAGATTAGATATTTACCTACTGCATGTTAGCATATTGGACTTGATAGTATTTTAGGACAGCGTAGTACGCTTCGTCGGGTCCATTAAATTGGAAAATCCTTCGGAGTCGTATTAGCTGGCCATTGCCACGTGGCCTGGTCTCGTGTATTTTGGGACTGGGGCATGATAGATGGTGTCTACCGTGTCATCGAAATACCTCGGGTTATGTCGACAAAACCTGACCGACGCTCCTGAATCAGCCCTTCCACCTCTCTCCAAGGCTTTCTGTAAACCCTGACTCAACAAGACATTCTACTCTTGTTGTTGAAATTGTTGATGTTGCTGCACTGCCATCTGATATTGTTGTGTAGCCATCATTCCCTGGAGGATCTCTAATAATGTTGGGGTGTCAAGTACCGCTGGAATTATTTGTACTAATAGGGTTACGGGGATTTCAGGGGTTGGTTGCTCAACATGTCCAACTCCCGGTTCCACGGTGCCAGCTTTCTCAACTACTGGCTCTATCCGGATCTGACTCTGAGCAGGTATTACCTCCCGTTGTTGCCCAGGGAAATCCTGTCCTGCCATTCCTTCTATTCAGCAACTGAAGAAGCCCTAAAAGAGGATAAGAAACATCAAGAACAGGACGGGAAGGATCAAGTAGGCAAGCAGTTTGAACAGTTCAAGCATTGTTATTGAGGAAGACGAAGCAATATATCAAAGGGAACATGTTTGATTGAGACTCATATGACCACAACACCCCACAAGTCTGAAAATACAGACCTGCATAAGCCACCACTCAAACTTTGTTACGCCTCAATACCAAAATACGGAGACGGACATGGCCAGCTCCCCCATACAAGGTATAAAACATCGTACGGCGGTCACGACTGTAACTAGATAAGAGGGTGCATACTACAAGTGAGTCACTTAGGGTCACATGAACATTTAATGTCTCAATCAGTCAAATGATGACAGTAAACATAGAATATATATGACAAGGAAGTAAGGCATCCCAAACGTCCTGTCAAAATATTCTAGGAACCAGCTGTACAAAATGAGAATCTGGCATAGTAGCAAAAGTATATGACCATGATCAGCTGTAGTCTGATTAATTACAATTATATAAGAAGAGTAAATGTCCAAATTTACAGCTAACAAGTGCCGGTGGCTAAGTGCCCAAAAGTGTATAATGTGCAATAATGAGCAGTAGTCAAGAAACCCACTTGTGTCCCTCAACGACCATCTGTCTGGTGTGTGCCATCGTTCAAGGAAAAGTACGCTTGACCCTCGGGTGTTGGCTCTAAACCTGTCCATGCAAAACCAGTGGGGTTAGACCCCAAATAGAAAGTACCACAAAGGAAGCACGAATGAAGAAACAAAACCAGGAAGATTAAACATACACATAAATATATAGTATTGTCTCGTAGTTTCGGTTCATAGCCTATCATGGTACAACAATCTAACCCTACAACCAAATAAGGATAAGGGTTAGACCATCGCACCATGATAGTCCATGTCCCTAAACTATTTAACAAAAGGTACAATGCACAATCAAGTTCAGTTACATAATCGGCCAATCACTTTTACGACTTACTAGGTGGAATCTGGGTTATCCCAAATATATTATGCATATGATAGGAATCATCAGGTCAAGCCATGTTCTAGTAGGGGCTAACGAGCCAAGAATCGACGTGTAGCACATAGTAGTATGCATCGGTCCCTCGGAAGGCCACCGTGCTAAGATCGCATAGAACACATAGTACAATATGATAATCGGATATTTTCATCCACTAATGAGAATTTAAACAATATCCATGGGGACCAGTCTTCACTCTCCATGTGATTGAGGGTGGCTAGTTAAGCACGATCTCGGGATTCCGTCCCTCTCAATGCTCTACATATTTTAGTTGCCTAATTAACCTTATGGTTAGCTAGAATCACATGGCGTGGTCATATGTTATTCCCCTTATATGTCGTATCGTAGTACAGGTACGCTAGATACAAATCTACTTTGTCACTTGGCAGTTCAATTTGTATTCACCCCAACGTGATGCAACAATCAACACAAGCCCTAGCCATGCTTGGTTATTAACCAACTATCATGTCCATGCTGGAAGAATTGTATTATATCGAATATCGCATATGTCACCCCCACTTTTTGGATTAGGGGTATTTTCGTCTTTTCGTAATTAATGAGTAAATGATTGCATAATAATCAATTTTAATTAATTTACGGTGACCTTAATTTATTATTGGCACTGTTATGTAAAAGAGCATTAAGTATACACCCGTTGGACACGATACGTAATATGAACCCATTTCTCTTTAATTATATTTTTTTCATGATTTTGAGAGTGTGTAATTTAACATCAACTCCTTGAAACCATGGCCTCCAAACCCTTAGACCAATGCAATTCTCGCAATTTCATTAAACTCATTCGAACCCTAGCCCATTGGAATATCTCCATAGCAAGCCAAGGCCTTTTTACCTAGTGTTGACCAAGGTCAATATATTCTAGGTCAAACCAAACACCAATATATATATATATATATATATATATATATATATATATATATATATACATATTCCTTTCCCTTTTTATTTTTCCTTAAACCCCCAACCCTAACTCAGCCGACCCCCCTTCCCATCACTATTCATCACCTCTCAGTTTTCGCCGCCGCCTGACCGGAGACTCGCCGGAGTCGTACCTGAGACCGCCGCCAATCCCTGCCAACCCGCTGTGACGACCGGTGATCCAACCGACCCGAGCACCTGCACTCGGTCCCCGGCTCGTCGACCACCCGCGCCTGACTGACCCACCGAAGCATCCCGCTTGTCCACCTCGACTCGTCCCCGTGGGCTCGACCGAACCGCCGAGCACCATCGCTGTCAACCGGAGCAGCAGCGACTCGACCCAATTGCTCGACCACCGACGCTTGGAGCTTGACCCCGCTGCTGAAGCCGGAGCCCGCCTATCCCGACTGCCGGAGCGCCTGAGCAGCGGTCAAGCTGCCCAGTCCGACTGTGCACCCCCGTGCACGACGATCGGCCTGCCTCGTCATCTCTACCCCGTCCACACGCGCAGGTTTGACGTGAACCTAATCTCGTTTGAGTACGCATGTACGTATGTATGCATTAGTATATGTATGTATCGGTATATGCATGTATGTACGTAGTTGCATACGTATAGGTATATAGATATTATATGCTCTCAAATAATATTTATACGTGCCCCTATATGTATTATAAGTATCCTAGTATATATACTTAATAAATTGTATACATGGTATAAGTTTGATAGTATATATGTACATAGTATAATTGATTAGTATGTATCAGTATACGCATATGAACATGCATAAGGTAAACTCTATTAAGCAGCTAAAAGCACATATCTATTAAATTGAAACTAGTAGTGTTGATGTTTATGATAAACAATAATAAGCATTATATGCCCGTGTACTAGGTGACCCCGTAGCATGATAACAGACTGCTAAATGTACACTGACGTACTGGCAAGACCGTACCATTGACTGTCTGTTATTCACAGCAACGACAGACGTGACCACCCCTAGCATAGCCTGTTGAGATCATTATGTTGATTATGAGCTAGAGTATTGTCTGATGAAGTATTGTATTATATGGTATGTCTATAGGACTGTTGGATCATCCAGACGACACCTTGGAACCCGGACAGTGGTATTGCCAGCTAAGGACCACAGGCGAGTACATTCTCTGACAGTTTCTATTATGTTGATTATCTCTATAATTCTTGTTGTATAGCGTACATGACTCTGACACTGTTATTTACACGAGTTACCATCATTGAGACCTATCACGAGGAGTCGTGATTGGAATCCATCGTGCTAGCTGGGGGAAACAGGGAAATATTAGTAGTTTATGTGATCATACCCAACTTACATACAGCATTAGCTCACCCACATCTCACGTCGGTGCAGCCTTACCCTTACATGCCTCATCGCTGTTACATCTGGTTAGCCTGACCTGTTGGGGATGACCGCTAATCCATGTAATGAGTCATATAGTCCCAAGCCGATCACATGATATACTGATGTTTCACACACTTAGATAGATGATTTTTGACATGTATCTTGATAGATTGATCTTGTATTTCCACATGTTCTAGTTGTTGTTATTATACACACTTACATACCAGTTCTTTGTACTTGCGTACACTTGTAGTTCTATTCCTTGTCAGATGCATATTGATGATGATGTTCCAGTACTTTATTCCAGTATTTCTTATTGCCAGTATTTCATATATGTCTTGTATTGCTTTACACTGTGTTATAGTTTTTGTCAATATATGTGGAACTGTTGTTAGAGGTGTATTTTTGTTCCAATCCTGACTGGATATTTTTTCCAGAGAATCTTGAGGATTTCTGTACCATGCACTACGGACCAAGTATAGATGCAGACTATGCACCAAAGATCCTAGAGGAGACCATGCCCCTAGATGAGGCATTGCCTACAGCTATCTAGATAGTATTTATTTATGCTTGAGACGTATGGAGGTTATTTCAGTTTATGTTTAGACTTATGTTAAGTTTAATTGGAGACTTGTGTTGGACAGCTAGACTGTGAGTTATCTTTATGTTTGAGACATGGTGTTTAACTATGTCATTTCCTTTATCTTTTATCGTGCCTTATAGTTGTTGTGATTGAGTTACATTGTGAGATTATTGTGAGATTTATATTGACCTCCTTATGGAGATGAATATCATTGACAGGTGTTTAGCTATATAGTATTACTGTGACCTAGACAGCGTTCTACCGCTGATGCTGCGGCGTAGGCTGGACGTACCCACGCTCTCGTGCACTTATACCGGGTGCGGGTCGTGACACATTTTTAGTGGTGGCCCATGCAGGTCTAGTTTCGCAAGTTATGCGATATCGTGGTAGTGCGACAACTTAGTTGTACTGCTGCGAGCCTGTGCTAGGATATAGGAAATAGGATCTAGGATGAGAATATGCTCAATCACACTAGGAAATTCTGAACTTCATATTGCTATTCTAATGGATTGCTTCCTTTAGCACTGTAGTGTCCTTCCTTGATAATATCACATCTATCACCTTAATTGATTCTTTGATCTGTATTCAGGATGTCGCCGAATACTAGATCCATGAGAATGGGAGCAGCCAATTCAGAGAGGACTGCCACCTCTCAACCTGACGAACAGATACCTGGAGATTCTCCTACATCTCCTGTTCGTGTGGGAGTGTCTGCAACTAACGGGATTCCTCTTCCACCTATACAGAGGATTTTCCCAGCTATGACAGACAACCTTCCACCACCACCGACACCGATTCCCGGAGGAGTGCCCACTGAGGGGGCACAGATATTCGCACTGATGCAGGGCATGCTAGAGGCCTAGAGAGTAACAGCAGAGGCTCAGCGTGTTCAAGCTGAGGCTCAGAGAATGCAAGCAGAAGCACACCAGGCGCAGACCGAACTGATGAGAGAGAGCATGGAGAATGCTCATCAGGTGACTCTCCAGGCTGTGGAGAGAGTAGCACGACAACCGCAACATCAAGGTTAGCAACAACAGAGGTCCGGTACAATAGTGGACTTTAAGAGGATGATGCCTCGAGAGTTCAAAGGCACAGAAGGAATATTATATGCTGACGAATGGTTAGAAGACATAGAGAGGAATCTGCGCTTATCACAGATTCCAGAGATTCTTCAGATAGAGGCCGCTGGCAGTCAGATGTTTGATATCGCACTGACGTGGTATCGTACAGAGTCGAGACTCGCCGCTGAAGGACTTACTTGGGAGGACTTTAAGGAACTCTTCAAAGAGAAATTCTTTCATAACGTAGCCTTGGGAGCGTTAGAAAGTCAGTTCCATGACTTAGTCCAAGGAGGCATGTCAGTCGATGAATATGCTGCAGAGTTTTGTCGATTGAGTCGATTTGCGCCATCGATGGTTCGAGACCCAGGAGACAGAGCTCGGAAATTCAGGAAGGGATTAAATAGGGAGATCAAGTCTCGTACTTCGGGACGACGTACTGCTATATTTGAGAGTATTCTGATGGATGCCCAGATTGCCGAAGACGACTTAGACCTCAGGCCCAAGAGAGGACGCGATACATCTGGAGCAACAGGAGGTAACACAGGACCAGCCAAGCGCCCACACTTTCAACAACAACATAGGCCGTACCAGCAACAACACCAGCAACAGGCACAAGTTCGAGGACATGCTCAACAACAGCAACCACAAAGACATAATCAACTCGTTGCCCCATGTTCGTATTGCAGAAAGATGGGACATACAAGAGACATCTGCAGAAAAAGGTTGGGCACTTGCTTATCGTGTGGATCAGCAGCACATCAGCTGAGGGACTGCCCAACTATTCAGACTCGCCAAGGAGGAGGAGCAGCTCAGAGAGGACCAGCCAGAGCACCTATTATACCAGGAGGCCAGCAGAGAGGACCTCCACTTCCATCACAGCAGGAGAAGTTTGCTCAGCAGCAGCAGCAACAGAGAGGAGCACCACAAGGACGAGCTTACGCCATGACCACTGAGGAGGCCGAGCCAGCTGGAGACGTGATTTCAGGTTCAGTTTTACTCAATTCTATTCCAGCACTTGCATTATTTGATTCTGGTGCTTTCTATAGTTTCGTATCTATATCTTATGCCCTTAAGCATCATTTTGAAATGGAACCATTAGATAGGACTTGCAAGATCACGACAGGAGGAGGCATTATCCTAGTCCGTGATTGTTGCAAGGATCGGAGAGTGTCATTGGAAGGCCGAGAGTTGAGTGTGAGTTTATTCGTCATGCCACTTCCGGAATACGATATTGTACTCAGAATGGACTGGTTAAGTAAACACCATGCTTCTATAGATTGTCACGGAGGAAGAGTAGTATTTCGACCACCAGGAGAGCCAGAGTTTGAGATTGCCAGAGGAGCAGAGGAGCGGAGCAGAGGCACTTTTTGCGGAGCCAGGGTGGAAGAAGAAGAGTTACCGCATCCACTTATAGCGGAGTTCCTGGATGTATTTCCAGAGGAGTTGCCAGGTTTGCCACCAGACAGAGATGTTGAGTTCTCTATAGACTTGATACCAGGAGCGGAGCCTATTTCGCAACATGTCTATAGAGTCAACAATAACGAGTTGGTAGAACTAAAGAAACAAGTTGAGGAGCTGCAAGACAAAGGTTTTATTATATCCAATTCATCGCCATGGGGAGCACCGGTATTATTTGTACCGAAGAAGAATGGCACGGTACGTATGTGTATCGATTATAGAGCTTTGAATAAACTCACTATCAAGAACAAATACCTGCTGTCGAGGATAGATGATCTTTTCGATCAATTGAGCGGAGCAAAGATGTTTTCAAAAATAGACTTGAGGTCAGGCTATCACCAGGTGAAAGTGAAGAAAGAAGACATACCGAAGACCGCCTTTCGAACCAGATATGGCCAGTTTGAATTTACAGTAATGACGTTTGGTTTAACCAATGCACCAGCAGTATTTATTAATTTGATGAACAAGGTGTTCCACCAGTACCTTGACAAGTTCGTAGTGGTGTTTATTGACGACATTCTAGTATATTCAAAAACCCCAGAAGAGCATGAAGAGAACTTGAGAATAGTCTTAGAAACTCTCAGGAGAGAGAAATTATACGGGAAGCTTTCAAAGTGTGAGTTCTTTCTTGAAAAGGTTGAATTTCTTGGACATATGGTAACGGGTGATGGAATTTCAGTTAACCCAAAGAAGATAGAGGCAGTGAAGTCATGGGCTACCCCCGGTACGGTAGCTGAAATCAGGAGCTTTCTCGGACTAGCAGGATACTATAGAAGATTTGTACAAGACTTCTCCAAGATTGCAGAGCCAATGACTAGGATGACCAAGAAGGATGTGGAATTTGTCTGGACAGAAGAATGTCAAGCCATATTCGATGAGCTGAAAAGGAGATTGACGACAGCACCAGTTTTGATGTTGCCATCAGGGACAGGTGGATTCACTATCTATAGTGATGCTTCAGGAAAAGGGTTGGGATGCGTTCTTCAACAACACGGGAAAGTAATTGCATATGCTTCAAGACAATTATGCCCTCATGAAAAGAACTACCCCACTCACGATCTGGAGTTAGCGGCAGTTATCTTTGCCCTAAAGCTGTGGAAGCACTATCTGTACGAGGAGCGTGTAGAGATCTTCACAGACCACAAGAGCTTAAAGTATGTGTTTACACAGAATGAGCTGAATATGAGACAGAGGAGGTGGTTAGAATTGATAAAAGACTTTGATATCTCATTACAGTATCATCCAGGGAAAGCCAACATAGTCGCGGATGCCTTGAGCAGGTACCCAGTGGCTATGTGCTTGACTTCGGATAAATACTTATTAGCTGATCTTGAGAGCTTGGAAATTGAGATATTAGTTCCAAGAGCTGAGATTCATATGTGGGGACTGCAGATTCAATCAGATCTGATAGACAGAATTAAAGCTGCGCAGTATGATGATGAGACTCAAAGGAATATTAGGGCACAAGTTCAGGCAGGATTGATAGACGATTTTACTATTACGGATGATGGATCCTTACGATATGGCACGAGGATGTGTGTGCCAAGTGGAGAGCTGCGCGAAGAAGTTTTACAGGAGGCACACCGCTCTCAGTACTCGATGCATCCCGGAGCCAACAAGATGTATCGAGATTTGAGGAAGCATGTATGGTGGTATGGTATGAAGCGCGAAGTAGCACGCTTCGTATCATGATGTTTAGTGTGCCAACAGGTAAAAGCAGATCGACAGAGGCCAGGGGGATTGCTTCAACCTTTACCCATTCCAGAATGGAAGTGGGAGCACGTGACTATGGACTTCGTTTCAGGACTTTCTCGTTCTCCAGGAGGAAAGGACGCAATTTGGATCATCGTGGATAGGTTGACCAAATCAGCACACTTCTTACCTTTTAAAGTGGGTACTTCGACGGAGAAGCTAGCAGAGATGTACGTACAGCAGATTGTTAGATTACATGGAGTTCCTATGAGTATTGTCTCAGATCGGAATAGTCGTTTCACTTCCCATTTCTGGAGGAGCCTGCAGTCTAGCTTGGGCACTCAGCTCAAGTTCAGTATCGCATATCACCCTCAGATAGACGGGCAGTCTGAAAGGACTATTCAGACTCTTGAAGATATGTTACGCACTTGCGTATTAGATCTCGGAGGTTCTTGGGAGGATCATTTACACTTGGTAGAGTTTGCTTACAACAACAGCTACCAGGCCAGCATTGAGATGTCACCATTCGAGGCTTTATATGGACGGAGGTATCGTACCCCTTTATCTTGGGATGATGTTGGAGAAAGAGCCTTGTTAGGACCAGAAATGGTCGTGGATGCAGCAGAAAAGGTGAAACTTATCAGAGACAGACTCCGAGTGGCGCAAGACAGACAGCGGCATTGGGCAGATAGTCACCGTAGACCCCTAGAGTTTCAGGTATTGTTTTGATTTGTTTTGTTTGGTTTGTGATTGCTTTGTTTAGGTTGCATGTTAAGATCGTTGTTCTAGGTTGGTGATTTGGTGTTTCTACCGATTTCTCCGACACGGGGCACGATTCGTTTCGGTAGAGGAGGAAAGCTTAGTCCACGATACATCGGGCCCTTTAGTGTTCTTGCAAGGGTCGGTGCAGTGGCCTATAGACTTGTCGCCTGCTCTAGATGGAGTGCATAACGTATTCCACGTGTCGCAGCTGAGACAGTACGTGGCAGATCCTAGTCACGTATTAGATCACTCGGAGATCGAAGTTGGACCAACACTCAGCTATCCTGAACAACCGGTGGAGATCTTGGATCGTAGAGAGAAGATATTGCGGAACCAGACTATTCCCTTGGTTCGTGTTGCATGGAGAAATCACTCTCCAGGAGAATCAACTTGGGAGAGAGAGGACGAAATGCGCGAGCGGTATCCATATCTCTTCGAAACTTGAGGTATAATTCATTAATTGATTGCTTGTTCTTGTGATAGTTTTTTTTTTAAATTTCAAGGACGAAATTCTTTAAGGATGGTAGACTTGTCACCCCACTTTCTGGATTAGGGGTATTTTTGTCTTTTCGTAATTAATGAGTAAATGATTGCATGATAATCAATTTTAATTAATTTACGGTGACCTTAATTTATTATTGGCACTGTTATGTAAAAGAGCATTAAGTATACACCCGTTGGACACGATACGTAATATGAACCCATTTCTCTTTCATTATATTTTTTTTATGATTTTGAGAGTGTGTAATTTAACATCAACTCCTTGAAACCATGGCCTCCAAACCCTTAGACCAATGCAATTCTCGCAATTTTATTAAACCCATTCGAACCCTAGCCCATTGGAATATCTCCATAGCAAGCCAAGGCTTTTTTTCCTAGTGTTGACCAAGGTCAATATATTCTAGGTCAAACCAAACACCAATATATATATATATATATATATACATATTCCTTTCCCTTTTTATTTTTCCTTAAACCCCCAACCCTAACTCAGCCGACCCCCCTTCCCATCACTGTTCATCACCTCTCAGTTTCTGTCGCCGCCTGACCGGAGACTCGCCGGAGTCGTACCTGAGACCGCCGCCAATCCCTGCCAACCCGCTGTGACGACCGGTGATCCAACCGACCCGAGAACCTGCACTCGGTCCCCGGCTCGTCGACCACCCGCGCCTGACTGACCCGCCGAAGCATCCCGCTTGTCCACCTCGACTCGTCCCCGTGAGCTCGACCGAACCGCCGAGCACCATCGCTGTCAACCGGAGCAGTAGCGACTCGACCCAACTTCTCGACCACCGACGCTTGGAGCTTGACCCCGCTGCTGAAGCCGGAGCCCGCCTATCCCGACTCGCCGGAGCGCCTGAGCAGCGGTCCCGCTGCCCAGTCCGACTGTGCACCCCCGTGCACGACGATCGGCCTGCCTCGTCATCTCTACCCCGTCCACACGCGCAGGTTTGACGTGAACCTAATCTCGTTTGAGTACGCATGTACGTATGTATGCATTAGTATATGTATGTATCGGTATATGCATGTATGTACGTAGTTGCATACGTATAGGTATATAGATATTATATGCTCTCAAATAATATCTATACGTGCCCCTATATGTATTATAAGTATCCTAGTATATATACTTAATAAATTGTATACATGGTATAAGTTTGATAGTATATATGTACATAGTATAATTGATTAGTATGTATCAGTATACGCATATGAACATGCATAAGGTAAACTCTATTAAGCAGCTAAAAGCACATATCTATTAAATTGAAACTAGTAGTGTTGATGTTTATGATAAACAATAATAGACATTATATGCCCGTGTACTAGGTGACCCCATAGCATGATAACAGACTGCCAAATATACACTGACGTACTGGCAAGACCGTACCATTGACTGTCTGTTATTCACAGCAACGACAGACGTGACCACCCCTAGCGTAGCCTGTTGAGATCATTATGTTGATTGTGAGCTAGAGTATTGTCTGATGAAGTATTGTATTATATGGTATGTCTATAGGACTGTTGGATCATCCAGACGACACCTTGGAACCCGGACAGTGGTATTGCCAGCTAAGGACCACAGGCGAGTACATTCTCTGACAGTTTCCATTATGTTGATTATCTCTATAATTCTTGTTGTATAGCGTACATGACTCTGACACTGTTATTTACACGAGTTACCATCATTGAGACCTATCACGAGGAGTCGTGATTGGAATCCATCGTGCTAGCTGGGGAAAACGGGGAAATATTAGTAGTTTATGTGATCATACCCAACTTACATGCAGCATTAGCTCACCCACATCTCACGTCGGTGCAGCCTTACCCTTACATGCCTCATCGCTGTTACATCTGGTTAGCCTGACCTGTTGAGGATGACCGCTAATCCATGTAATGAGTCATATAGTCCCAAGCCGATCACATGATATACTGATGTTTCACACACTTAGATAGATGATTCTTGACATGTATCTTGATAGATTGATCTTGTATTTCCACATGTTCTAGTTGTCGTTATTATACACACTTACATACCAGTTCTTTGTACTTGCGTACACTTGTAGTTCTATTCCTTGTCAGATGCATATTGATGATGATGTTCCAGTACTTTATTCCAGTATTTCTTATTGCCAGTATTTCATATCTGTCTTGTATTTCTTTACACTGTGTTATAGTTTTTGTCAATATATGTGGAACTGCTGTTAGAGGTGTATTTTCGTTCCAATCCTGACTGGATATTTTTTCCAAAGAATCTTGAGGATTTCTGTACCACGCACTACGGACCAGGTATAGATGCAGACTATGCACCAGAGATCCTAGAGGAGACCATGCCCCTAGATGAGGCATTGCCTACAGCTATCTAGATAGTATTTATTTATGCTTGAGATGTATGGAGGTTATTTCAGTTTATGTTTAGACTTATGTTACGTTTAATTGGAGACTTGTGTTGGACAGCTAGACTGTGAGTTATCTTTATGTTTGAGACATGGTGTTTAACTATGTCATTTCCTTTATCTTTTATCGTGCCTTATAGTTGTTGTGATTGAGTTACATTGTGAGATTATTGTGAGATGTATATTAACCTCCTTATGGAGATGGATATCATTGACAGGTGTTTAGCTATATAGTATTACTGTGACCTAGACAGCGTTCTACCGCCGATGCTGCGGCGTAGGCTAGACGTACCCACGCTCTCGTGCCCCTATACCGGGTACGGGTCGTGACAGCATAGCACGTAGGTACACCTCGGTGTAAAATATGTAACATAATCACATAGGAACACTTAGCACGTAGGAACACATAGCACGTAGTAAGTGTATCAGCACGGATACCAATAGTCGAGTCAAGTAGCCAATCATTGGTAAATCACATGAGTTCTAACACATAGAAACACATGGGTTGAGTCAGGCACATAGGTAGTCATAGTCACTTGGCCGCATAGTCTATTTCTACTCATAGTCGGGTTAAGCATATAGTCCGGTAAAACACATGGTCACTTAGTTCTCATGCATTTACAATCATTTATACCACGCATAGAATCAAAAAATCTAATAAAACATCCAAACAAAACAAAACAATAAAATATGCACATAGGTCGCATAAGAACCAGGGACGCATGGGATCAATGTTGCATAGGTCAAGGCCGCATAGAGATCGGTGTCGCATGTAACACCCCGTTCCGCTCAAGCGGACTGCCGACTCAATCGGCAATAGTGCAACTGTCCCGACCCGCTTTGCCTCAAAGAGAAATGCAAAGGATATCCAGACTTGTCCCTACAGGAATCCGGCTTAGGCTTTCAGAGGCTCGCTTGGCGTATCGCTCTACCGAGGCGAATCATCGCTAAGGTGGGTGGCTACGGTGAACTTGTCTTTGCTTAGCCAGCACACATAAAATCTAGAATATTTATGCTAGTCGCTAGGTGATTCACCCCCTGCATGCTAATAAATCCAACGCACCTAGCTAAGGGAATAATCCCAACTTGTATTGCTTGCTAGAACATGGAAATGAAATACTGCTTATGCTCAGACCCTCGCATGCTAAGTCCCTTAACGGTTTCATCTCTCGGCTTACCTTCGGGTCTGAGCAAAACATGTTTACTTATGTTCCTTAGAAACGCATGCTTGTCTGCTTACGAAATGTCTAACGTGATTGTATTGTGCATGCATTCTTGTTAGCTAGGAGACTATCAAATAGTCCTTCTGTGCAATTGAACCTGCAAGTATCCGAGACCGTCAGGTCATCTAAGGCAATCCCCGAACCAGGGGAATGCACTAAGCAAGAATGAATACTGAACGTGAATCACACTTGAATGATAATCATGCTATGTATGCATCTGAACGAGGATCGTGTTATGTACTGATGAAATTCCAGCTCGTGGAGCAATATGCCTCGTTCAGACTAAGTTTAAGTTTCATGATTATCATATCAAGCTATGGAAAAAGGATAGACCATGACCTGCATTGTCGCGGACCACTTGTGTGCACAATTATGTTATGTTGAGTTCCGCGGACGGTCACCGGGGCACTGGGACCGATCCGATCCGGACGGAACGTATGTATAGTCGTATGTTACCCGACAAGTGTTATGCGACGGGGCTCGCCACCCGCGTTGTACGTCACTTCGCCCTGAGACTAAACGGTCCTTTATGGCTATGCCAGCGACATCATGTTCATATAGATAAGTCATCCTCGCTTAGCGGCTATCCGCGTGCGAGTCACTGCATCGCATCAATGAACAACTGAACACCTGAACGATCATGTTAAAATGACCCTCGTGTTTGCATATGCTATGCCTCCTGAATGTTATACTTACCGTGCTTGAATTAACAATGTTTGCCTTGGACAGGGAAGGAGATGGTAAGTTGGTAAGTCTCGCCGTGTTTCCTCTCATGTCGTACGGCGCACTGCCATACGGTTAGGCTATTCAATATTTGCATGAAACTGATCCTAAGGCAACTAGAAAGACAACTTAATAGTTGTGCACGGAACTTATATTACGTGTTTGGATTTGTCAAGCGGGCGAGTAGCTTCCCCACCAGTGCATTCAATGTACTGATAATCCACCAGTTTGTGTGCAGGGTGCGGGAGAACCTCGTTCGGTGCGGATGCCTCCTTCGTGCGTGCTAAGGCCAGGAGTTCCCTCTGAAGCCTTGCAGCGGTGCGTCCGGAACTGAAGCACATATACAAGACATAATGTTGGAACATAGCCCGAACTCGCCTGTACAATCATCCATAATTGTAGCCACTTGGCACGCTTTTACTGTTTCAGAGAGAGAGGCTTGAGCGACTTGTAATCTCGGCTATACGCCGCCTGTAACACATGTTCATATCAATAAAAGAGTTGCTTTACTTCAACTTACGTTTCAATGCTTCCGCTATATTTGTCGACTCAGTGAACCTGTTACCAAATCGCTATGCGTTTATGACTCCGCTGCACTCTGACAATCTGTGTGACTCTGTGGCTTAGAACTCTTACCGCCAGCCAATGAATCACGGCCTTGCACGGGCGCGGTTCACGCTCGTGCGGCATCACGCCCGGATGGGTCAAAGCGATCGTTCCGCGGGAGCGCTGGCGAGGGTGATTCCCGCCTAGCGGGAACGGCCGAAATAGCCTGCGGGAGATCGGGGCGTGACATCACATAGGGGTCCAGGCCGCATAAGAGTCAGGCTACATAGGTCAAGGCAAAGTCCACTCCTTGGGACAAGTGCCGAGTGGTGGGCATTAAATGTGTGTCAATGAAGTGACTGAAGTGATGGATGTGACAAACTATAAAGAGAAAAGACAAAATCATAAAAAAATGTGCAAGGACGAAGCAGAGTTATGCGTCAAAAGATAAGAGGCACATAGTGCCAATGCCGCATAAGTCTGCTTGCCGCATAGATGTCTCTTGGGCTTAGTAGATTTTCTCATTCGTTCAGCAAGTGAAACTTAAGGAGTTCTGTCACATAGGACTTTTCCAAGCACTTAGCTTCAGAACACTTTGTGTTATAATCAGTCACGCATCCAACAAGATGGACGCATGTTGGAAGGTATATGCAGCACACAGCTCAGGCCGCATAACACTCTCTGCCGCATATGGTACTGCTGCATGAGCACTTCGTCTTCTCCAGACAGCAAGTTCAACCATGGCAAAACTCCAAAATCAAAATTTTGTTTTCTCCATACAAACTTCATTTTAACTACGAATCAAGTGAACCAAAAGACAAAATGTCCGAAATAAAGTGCTCCATTAACCATAAAAACTGTTTTTCTAAAATACCATATTTTAATATATTAAAACAAAGAAAAAAAATTTGAACCCATGAAAATTCTTAGCTAAAATTATATATCTACTAAATTTTATCCATCAAAACGAAAAACTCCAAGTATTAAAAGTGCTTAGAATCATAATGTACACATATTAGACTAATAAAATACAAGAAAAAAGCAAGAATTAAAATCTAGAGTTTTTTTCCATGTCATGCAATGTGTACTTGCCTAGAAATGAAAGAAATATGAAGAAATGAAGAATGAGGGAAGAGAGAGAAAGAAGTTAGCTTATACAGCTAGGGTTGAAGTTTGGACCATGGGTTCTCTCATGACTAAACCAACCTAACAATTAAACCAAAAGCCAAGTGAACCAAAGAATTCGTCTAGTCTCCATGACATGCAACCTAATTAACCATCCAATCAAGAAATAATATAAGTAGAAAAACTAATATGTTCCAAATACGTATATCGGGAATGGGGAGTGACACATTTTCTTTTCATTTTTGATCGATTTTGAACTTTTTTTTTTGTTTTTTGTCGTTTTTCGTCGCTTTTGATCGTATTTTTCGCTTTAGATCATTTTTATCTTTTTCAGTTTTAGTTTTTTTTATATTTTTTGCTCTTTTTTTTTCATATTTTACGTTTTTGGTCTGTCATTTTTGGCCGTTTTTATAGTCTTTTCGTTTTTTGTCGTATTTTTTATTTTTGGTTGTTTTTGAACTTTTTTGGTTTTTGTCGTTTTTAGTCGTTTTCGTTTTTTGTCGTTTTTATCGTTTTTTTCTTTCTTTTTTTCTTTTTATATATTTTTTGCCGTTTTTCCACTTTTTATTTATTTATAAATTTTTTTTTTGTCTTGTATTTCATTTTTTATTCTTTTATTTTGAAATTTTTATTGATTTACTTTTAAATTTTATGTTGTATTTTTTTTGAATATTTTTTTTTTGAGATATTTTTTTTAAACATTATTACCTTAAAACTCAATTACATTACATTGTAGACCAAACATATGAATGCAATTGACATTACATTGCATGATTTGATTTGATTACATATTTCAACCAAATATGATAATTTTATTATATTACAAATCTAATTTTATTATCATTACAATTATATTACGGTGAATCAAACGGACCCTAAGCGCTAGTCCACAGGGACTTCCACGCTTTATCCAAAATAGAGGTGACAAAGAGCATCCAATAAGTTATTCCAAACTTGCTAATTAGCAGATTGACAAAGATGGACGACAATCATCTGTCAAGTTCTTCTCTGTCAAGTTCTTCGACTAATCTGATTAGCGAACACGTCATCAATGTATTTTGCTTTCACTAATAGCAATGCTTTCTTTATGTCAGTAGATCATTCCAGTTTCAGCTGCAAATTTGTCTGTAATTAGTGCCTTCCGATTGATTGTTGCCAAATCTATTAAAAGTTCTACTTTGCTATTTGAAAATCAGTTTTGTTTCAAAATTTACAGACTTTTTATCAAGAAATTGTACAGAACGATTAATGGAGCAATGAATTTGGACCCAAACCCGTGTACTCATCACATGGAGTAATATCTATGTATGAAGCATGGTTCGTAATAAGTTAATTAAAGTTTAAATGGAAAATGTTTCACATCGGGCATTTGGTCTAGTGGTATGATTCTCGCTTTGGGTGCGAGAGGTCCCGAGTTCGATTCTCGGAATGCCCCTTCCTCTTTTTTATTTATAATTTAATCAGTTTCTTTTACTTGATTTTAACTTTTTTGCTTCTACTTCTACTTTTTTTAAATAATAAAATATAGTTAAATTTTAAATTATATTTAAACTAACTACATGGTATTATCTAATTAAATACATATCCAAAATTTAAAATATATATTTATAACAAATTATAATTAAAATATATTTAAATCATATCTAAAATATTTTAATATAATTTAAAATTTTATCTAAAATTTTAATATATATTTTACGTACAACGCACGTGAACGTGACTAGTTCAAATGAGATTAATCTTACCAGGTCTCAATGGTAGTCACATATATAAATTGATAAAAAAAAATTGAAGTATGAAATTTTTTTTTTTTTTTTTAAGGGATAATTGTCTTAAAGACTCCTAGTCCGAAGGCCTACAAATTCGATCCGAATGTCCGCACCTGCACTTGCATCACACATGAATTACACCACTACTCACATTAATTTTTTTACAGGAAATTAAATTTGCTTTCCCGTTGCTCGAATCTGTAACCTCTTGGAAGAATATGTCTCACTCTAACCACTTGAACTAGAGGTCCTTGGCCCTAGTATCAAAATTTATTATGTTTTAAATCTATACTGAGTGAATGGAAGATATGAAGCTATGAACTGACCCAAGAATAGAATTGGAAAATAGTAGAGTACAAACCCTTTATATAGGGCAAAATTTACGGGCCGTAAAAAGATTACTGAGGGACATCATAAATATTGTATATTTTCAATATCTAAAATATTCTTGAAAAAAATATTAGGAGGTAACACAAGTTTAAGTAGATAAAAAAAAACCTACTTTTTTCTTCTTCTTCTTCTTCTTCTTCTTCTTCAGATGCCTAAATCTTTAATTCATTTTTTTTTTTTGCATACTTTCTTAGTAGATAGTATCATTTGGGACTATTTTTGAGGTTTTGAACTCCATTAATGGAGTTTCGAAGCTTCATAATCGAAGAGTTCCGTTTAGGACAACAAAGAACTGCCAAAAGTCATGTTTAGGACGACAAAGGACTGCCAAATTTTGATAGTTCTAGGTATTTTTATGACTGCCAAAAATTTTGTAGTCATAATACAGATAGTTCTCTATATGAAGACTGTTAAAATTTTGAAAGTCCTAACTATTCTCAAGAATGTCTATATTTTGGCAGTCATGCGTCATCCCCAACAGTATTGTGTCGGTTTGTTATTTCATAACTCTTATAATAAGTTTAAAACTTTATCTAATGGGGTTCAAAAGTCTCATTTTTTTAGCTACAAAATTATGATTGGAGGAGAACGAAGAAAAGAAAGATGAGTTTTGTGTTAGAGAAGAAGGCGAATAGTGGTGTCTCCTATTAATTTTTTGACATTTTCCTAACAAAAAAAGAGTTAAATGTGTTGCCTCATGTCATGTGTCATCCCTAGTAAATTGCGTAGTGCCGTTGACATTTGCCTTATATACTAGGATGGAGTTGAGACTAAAGTTTATTTTGTCATAATATAAATGCAAAATTATCCTAATGATACTCTAACTATAGCGTTCGGTCTTTTTTGGCACATTTGCAATTACTGTTCGATTTTGTCACTCCAATTTTGTAATTTATTCTTGAAAAAATTTGAGTCTCATCCCACTTTATTTACTATAATTCAAGATGTATCCCACCCCAATTACCGTAATGTACAAAATCCTCCACTTTTGACGAAAATTATCCCACACTCACGGTCGAACCCTTTGATTGAACTTTTTTGACGAAAATATCTTTCTCCTCCTTCTCTATAGCCTCCTTCTCCTCTTCCTCTCCTTTGTAGTGGGGGCGGAGGGATGCTCGCACGGGAGCCGGAGGCTCGCGAGGGTGCGAGGGGGCTGCTTGTGCGGGGGGGCGGAGACTACTCGCGAGGTGGCGGAGGCAGCGGGGGCATGGGGCTGCTCGCGATGGGGTATTTTTGTCCAAAAATATGGTCAAACGAGTTGACCGTCAGTCGGGGACGATTTTCGTTAAAAGTGAAAGATTTTGTACATTATGGTAATCGGGTGGGATGCACCTTGATTAATGGTAAATAAAGTGGGGTGCAACTCAAATTGCACATTGGGACCACTTCAAAGGAATATCTGGTAATGCAAGTATTTAAATTGCCCTTTTGTATAATAATACATGTTTTTGTAGTGGCTTTTATGTGCTACAAAATTGAAAAAAAAATGTGCTACAATAGAATTATTTATGAAATTTGAATGCAGAAATCGATTAGCAAAAAAATTTAAGATGCAAAGAACGTTCGAACGCTATAATTAAAATATTATTAAGATAATTTAGCCTAGTATAAAAACTAAACCGATATGAAGGTCTATGCAGGGTCGGCCCTGGCCCAGGGTAGCCAGGACGACTACCCATGGCCCCATAAGCCAGGAGGGCCCAAAAAAAATTTTAAGTTTAAATATATAAATATTTTTGTGCCAAAAATAGAACTAGTATTTATCATGGGCCCATTTAATCACAAATTAATTGTAGTGTAGTAGTTATGACATTTGAATTGCATACAAGAAGTTCCTAATTCAAATCTAGTTAGAGGCTTTTCTTTTTTTTTTTACTTTTTTTTATTTTTTTATATTATGTATATGGCCTCATTTTGAAAGTTCATCACGGGCCCCCATAAGCTCAGTCCGACCCTGGGTCTATGACTAGCACTACTCTGAACCAAACCGATACTCATAGATGCCCCCTAACATTATATAGATAATACTAGCACCCTTGACATAATAGAGCCAGAAATCAAACAAAACAAGACATGTAAAATAAAGAAAAATAAGGATGTCGTTATTGACGCTCCTAAGGTGATGTTTGGTTCAAGTTGTTGAGGCTTGAGAATGGATTTTAGATTCCTTATCCTTGTTTGGTATATGTATGATTGAAAATTAGGAAGAAATTGGAGGGGTTTCATATTTCCATGATTGTGGAAAAGTAATTCCCAATGCCCCTATTGGAAATAGTTTTGTTTTCCTTGGAATATTGCTTGAATATTTTGTTTGGACAATAATACCCCCACTTTCCTTTCAAAATTTTAACTTATATCCCAAACATGTAAATTTAGTTCATAAAAGTTTAAGATTCCTTTTTCATATTCCCAACCTAATATAAGCAAATATGGGTATGGAAATGTTGAATTCATTTTCCACGAAAAATGAATGAAAAATAAATTCCTATCAATACAAAACCTTCATCCAAACGAGCCCTAAAATGTTATACTGCACACCTCTCTCCATGGATAGATTTAAAATTTAAATGATAGAAAATTAAAAAGATGTACATGATGATATTTTAGGAGTGTAAATAACGATACCCTTATTTCTTATAAAAATGGTTATTTACACTGGCACCCCATATGTTTTGTGCTAATTACGCGGACCTCTCATATTTTAAAAATAAATACACTGACACCCCCTATGTTTTGTGTTAAATACATGGACCACCCCTAAGTTTTATAATTTATGTAAAAGATTTTACACTAACCACCCCTACTTTTAAAAAAAATTATAAAGGACTTAGGGTGTCGGTGTATTTATTTTTAAACTAGGAGAGGTCCGTATAATAAGCATAAAACGTAGGGGGTGTCAGTGTAAATAACCCTTATAAAAAGTAACAACTTAAAAAACTCACATAGAATAAATCTAACACGGTGATGACTTCTTTCTATAAAACAAAATAATATAATACTGTAGTTGGAACAATTTTAATATTTTTCTGTTTCTCTGAATTATGTGAGGATATACCGGCATAAAATTTGGACATTCTATATGTCTCTAATTTTATAGATGCCCCTCTTTATTTTTAGCCATAATTCTCTCATACTTATTTTTCTCTTACATTATTGCTTCTTGTGAGACCCGTCTCACTATTTTAGGTATTTCGTATTTGGTATATATGCATGCTATTGCTGTATAATTGCTTTCCGTATATTTTTCTGGATTTTTTCTAGATTCTTTTGTGAAATTTCTACAATTGTGAATAGTGTTAGCCACCTTTGATATATAAACCCCTCTCTTTTTCTCTCTTCCTTATTCTTTCACTTTTGATCTTTTCTTCATTTCTTCCTTCTTCCCTCCCTAGGCCGAGAGCTTCTCTCACCTAGCCGTGGACTTGCCCCACTTGCACCCTGTGGTATTGTTAGTAGTGGTAGTAGTGAGTTTAGGCAAGTACATCTTGTCAACCATGAAGAACTTGCATATTTACTTTTATGGTTTTTCTTGCATTTTATTTGCTTATATTGTGCTCCATGAACTTCTCTACAAGTTAAGTACTTAGCATTTTCAGTTTTGATGGCTTGGTTGGACTAGATCTGAGTTTTCAATTTTGGGTGTTATTGAGTTTTCATGATTTTGATCTATTAAAATTTGATATTTTCCAAAGCTAGTAGTTCTATGTGGTAGAGCATCGGATTTCAAGTGTTTTAGAACTTTACTTCACTGGATTTAGACTTTTACCAGAGCTTCCATGGAAAAAATAAGTTTTCAAACTTGGAGCTTTTCTATGATAGACTTGTTGTTCTGGGACGATGGAGCTTCATGCGCCTAGCACCTATGCGACAAGAACTCTTTTGCTGCATGCCCTTACAGCATGTACCTATCTTGTTGGGCACATGAGTGATTTCACACTTTAGTTTTGAAACTAAGTGCTTGAAAAAGCTAAATGCCAAAACTCTTTGTTTGACTCACTGGGCGCATAAAGGTGTCCATGCGTCAGAGTGTTATGCGCCTCTTTCTTGATTGATTAAGTGCATAACTGCACCGACCTTGGCACAAATTTTTATGTCTTTGTCTTTTCTCTGACACACTTTATTAGGCTAGTCACATCAGTCACTTCTCTGACACAGATAGTCTCATCGATCACTTTCCCGATATGCATTTAATGGCTTGTCCCTTAGCACTTTAACCTAGGAGTGGATTTTGTTTGATCAATGCGCCAGCTTATTCTATGCGCCAGCCTACTGTGTGCGCCATCTTGTCACATGCGCCTGTTTAATCTATGCGCCTTCTTATCTTATGCGCCTATGGCACTTGTTGTAGCATAACTTCTTTAGATATATTTTGTGTGGTTTAATTGCTTCCCCTACTTAGCCTATTTTGCTAGAAATACAAGTTTTTTCTAAATGCTTATATAACCTGATTGTGACAACCTACCAGAGTATGGAATTCCCTGAACATGGACTGTAGTTACACTGATCACCGTGAACTTCCGACACCAGACTTGTACTGATAATCTTGATAATCTTGATAATAGCTAGTCGTAATGAGATAACCTGACATGTACCGATATTCCTGTATAAATCCCCTGATTTTTAGATTTTATTATTGGTATTATGTATTTAAGGAAGAATTTTATTATTTTAGTTAATTAGAATAATATTATATTCATGTATAGATATTTTTTGTATATGTAATTAATTACTAATATTATACAGAAAATATTTTTTTTTGGTGTACAACTATTACTAGAATAATGTAGAATTTTTCTGGAAATTATTTGGGGTTCAAACATATATATGGTTAATATAAAAGAAATAATAATAAAAATTAAAAACTAAACCCCAAACATTAAATCTGAACCCAACCATAAACCCTAAGCCCGAGACCCGCACCCAAACCCGAAATCCCAGCTGCAGTAACTCCCTGAATCCCTCTGATTCCTCTCCCAAAAACGACCACCGATGCTCCTTTCCCATTCTGAAACCCCCTCGACTCCTTCTTTCCCATTCTAAAACCCCTCCTTCACTCCCTATATATACATCACTAGTCAGCCATCTTCCCTACCGTCCAGACCAATGCCGTCGACCATCGCCGCACGCCGTCGCGAAGACCCGCCAGAATCACATTCAGCAGGCACGTGAGGTACCCTTCTTCCCACCTCTGTTTCTTCCTACATAGTAAACCAAATAGCAAACCGTCGACTCCTATGTGAAGACCATATGACCCCCATGAATTCTGTTGAATTAGTTTAGCTTATCGTGTCCTGTGTCGATCGTAAATTAGGACACAAAACAGAAAAAAAAATGACTTAATTTTAGGAACAAAAACTGTTCCAAGTACGCATATTTGAGTCACATTATCTCCATAATGGCACGCGATACTAAAATTCTACTTAAACAGACTTCTGGATAGCATAACCTAGTTTTAATCACTTTAAACACTTTCTTTTAATTCGAATTATGTTGTGATTTATCTAATGCTGTAATCTGTCAAAAAATTAGATTTCGTAAACCTAAATTTTCTCGATACGGGGTACGTTCCGCCAAACGAGGTGACTTCGTCGTGTACGAATTATACCGAAAGGCACGTATCATCAACTACGACGTGTGGGATTTCGCAGAACTTGATGTGGATGTGCATGCACATCGGAATCAACGTGTATCCGTTAAAAAATATCGTATCGGCATGTTCTGACACTTGTTATAATTTTGTGTGTGCTTGTCGTTTCTTAACGAAACTTTCTCCATCGGATTCGCATCGTTACGCTGGTCTTTTGACCCAAGTTTAGTTCGATTCTGAGAACATTGACGAAACACCATTTCGCGGGCCCCACGGTTCCACTTGACGGATAATTTTGTGACCGGCTCATCAGAATCCAGTTCTGGACATTATGTTGGGTTTGTATCATCGTTCTGGACTCGTAGACACTAAGTTTGCTAAAATTGGAGAACTTTATCTCTAGCACATTTTTTTGTGCGAAGTGGGCCACATGTGGACCCCGTTTTGACCCAAAATTGTTAATTTTTCTCTTGTGTCCAAATTGGACTTATGGCTAGTCAATCCTAGCTATTTTCAGTATTCTGAGAGCAATGGTGATTTTTATTTCAGCATCTAGAGGCGTACTTGGAGTTTTACTTTTACAGGAGCAACTAACGGAGTTCAGAACCCAGGCAAGTGTACCTTGCCAAACCTGCAGAGATCCTGTTATATTAATTGCTTGTGTTATTTCTATATATATATACTTCTGTGATGTACCTGTTAAACCTAGGACCGTGAGACATTACTTAGCATCCGAACAAGATTCGGGTATCGACGCCATACGCGGAGTCGTGTAACATAATTTAGAGAGTTGATTCCACGATCCTATTTTTACGTGCTTGCTTTACCAAGTATGTCATACCATATGATACTTGACACTATTTCATGTGACAATTTTTTTTGAGTTATTCATGATGATTATGTATAGGCTTACATGATTCGTGATATGAGACTTGCATATACAGAGATATCATTATGACTGGTTGTACTAGCTAGAGGTCATGATCTTGCGTGTTATGGACATGAGACGTTAGGTTACATTGGGTGGGGAGAGACACACATGTTATATATATATATATATATATATATATAATATATATATATATATACTATAATATACTACTGGAGTACATGATACTACTTGTTGTTGTGGGCTTCCCGACACAGAGCCTGTAGTGGTCTCAGCCTGAGTACTAGTGATGCTCTCATTTGCATTTCACATAGCTGGTTACATAGCTTGCCCTGAGAATTTGTTTTTATTTACTGTATTTTATTTGGTTTGAGTGTTTCTTGTACCTTGCTATGTCCTCTGAGGACCTGAATCCGGATTATGTCCCCAGGTACAGTAAAGGAGGATTATCCCGAGGTATACGAGATAAGAGCTGACGCTGGAGCAGTACTAGCACCGGAGGACGAGGTTGTGCCAGATGATTTCTCCTGAGTATTCAGTTACTTAGTTATTTATACTTTGTGTTATTTCATATCCGGACTTGGACTTATGGACATATGTATTAGTGATATTCCCTTTTTTTATTGTGTCAGATTGTTCTCCGAGACACTACTTATGTGGACTTGATGATGAACTATTTTTATCTATTATCTTGACTGGTCTATCATATTGAATTGTGTTTACTTTCTATGGATGAGACTAGAATTATACTGTGATAGATGGTGTAGACTTGTATTTATATTTGTTACAGCTTAAGTGCACTCTAACGGGTCCATTAAATTAGGTTTGTCCATTGGAGTTGTACTGTTGGCCATTGTCACGTAGCTAGTTCATCGGTATTTTGGGACTGGGACGTGACATGGTTTCTGTGGTGGCCCATGCAGGTCAGACAATATATTGCTTCAGTTTTAACTAAGGGACCAAGCAAGCTTGCAAATTAGGATAGAATAATTTATAGGATCTCATCCACATATTGACACGCCCTTGACCTCTATATCAAACTTGAACTTAATTTCTTGACTTGCATCATGCTTGATTCAACTGTTCGATTCTATACTGTTTCCAACAGAAGAAGAGAAGGCGGAGAAATTCTTTGACGGACTTAGCTTTGAGTTACAAAGATTAATTGTCATAGTTACACATAATATTATACGGACGTCCTTGTATCAGCTCGATGCATGGAATGCGTCAACGGGAGAGAGTCCAGCCAGAAACGGTCGTATGCACTAGCACCAGACCAATAATAACAGGGAGGAGCTGCAAAGAGACCTCACATGCACCAACTGTCACGCCCCGATCTCCCGCAGGCAATCGGCCGTTCCCGCTAGGCGGGAATCACCCTCGCCAGCGCTCCCGCGGAACGATCGCTTTGACCCATCCGGGCATGATGCCGCACGAGCGTGAGCCACGCCCGTGCAAGGCCATGGTTCATTGGCTGGCGGTAAGAGTTCTAAGCCACAGAGTCGCACAGATTGTCCGAGTGCAGCGAGTCATGATCGCATAGCGATTTGGTAACAGGTTCACTGAGTCGACAATATAGCGGAAGCATTGAAACACAAGTTTGAAATAAAGCAACTCTTTTATTGATATAAACATGTGTTACAGGCGGCGTATAGCCGAGATTACAAGTCGCTCAATCCTATCTCTCTGAAACAGTAAAAGCGTGCCAAGTGGCTACAACTGTGGAATGATTGTAGAGGCGATGTTCAGGCGAGTTTGGGCTATGTTCCAACATTATGTCTTGTATATGTGCTTCTGTCCCGGACGCACCGTTGCAAGGCTTCAGAGGAAACTCCTGGCCTTAGCACGCACGAAGGAGGCATCCGCACTGAACGAGGTTCTCCCACACCCTGCATACAAACTGGTGGGTTATCAGTACATTGAATGCACTGGTGGGGAAGCTACTCGCCCGCTACACATATCCAAACACGTAATATAGGTTCCGTGCACAACTATTAAGTTGTCTTTCTAGTTGCCTTAGGATCAGTTTCATGCAAATATTGAATAGCCTAACGTGTCGGGCAGTACGCCGTGCAACATGAGAGGAAACACGGCGAGACTTACCAACTTACCATTTTACCTTCCCTGTCCAAGGCAAACATTGTTAATTCAAGCACGGGCAAGTATAAGCATTTAGGAGGCATAGCATATGCAAACACGAGGGTCGTTTTATCATGATCGTTCAGGTGTTCAGTTTGTTCAGTGATGCGATGTAGTGACTCGCACGCGGATAGCCGCTAAGCGAGGATGACTTATCTATATGAACAGTTGTCGCTGGCATAGCCATAAATGACCAGTTTAGTCTTGAACAAGGATGGAAAGCAACAAAGATTCAGTGGTGGCTGCAGACCATCCTGTCCAGATACAGTAGACTAACGTTTGTTCCATCCGGATCGGATCGGTCCCGGTGCCCCGGAAATCGTCCGTGGAACCAGTGACCTTGTTTCCAAGTTGTCCGCGACATGCAGGTCAGGGTCTCGGTCTGATACAGGAACAAGTTCGATGCAGTATGTGTATATATTGAACAAGTCCGATATGGAACGAGTTCGAGGCAGTATATATACAGAACTTGTTGAGGCAGTATTCATTTACAGTAGTCAGTTGCCAGGCCAGGCTAGTTGATTCAGTAGTTTGCTCCACGAGCTGCGATTCAGTGATTTATTCATTTAGGGTGCAAATTCCCTGGTTCGGGAATTGCCTTGGTGACCTCACTGTCCCGGATACTTGCAGGTTCATTCAGGCACGAAACGACTACGTAGTAGTCTCCCGGGGTTTGGATGAAAACATGGCAACATTCAAGCAGACAAGCATGCGTTTCTAAGGAACATAAGTAAACACGTTTGCTCGGACCCGAAGGTAAGCGAGAGATGAAACCGTTAGGGACTTAGCATGCGAGGGTCTGAATATAAGCAGTATTTCAATTCCATGTTCTAGCAAGCAATACAAGTTGGGATTATTCCCTTAGCTAGGTGCGTTGGATTTATTAGCATGCAGGGGGTGAATCACCTAGCGACTAGCATGAATATTCCAGATTTTTATGTGTGTTGGCTAAGCAAAGACAAGTTCACCGTAGCCACCCACCTTAGCGATGATTCGCCTCGGTAGAGCGATACGTCAAGCGAGCCTCTGAAAGCCTAAGCCGGATTCCTGTAGGGACAAGTCTGGATATCCTTTGCTTCTTCTTTTGAGGCAAAGCGGGTCGGGACAGCTGTACTATTGCCGAATGAAACGACAGTCTGCTTGAGCGGAACGGGGTGTTACATCCTACCCAACTTAGAAAAAGTCTCGTCCTCGAGACTTACTAAGGACAAGCAGTGATCTAGGGTTTGAGGCAATCCTAGACAAGTCGTTGTACTTGTTCCATTTGGATATTCACTTGCACAAGCTTCGAAATTAGCATATCGCTTAGACTGGATCGTGCGCACATTCGAAGGGCCCCTCTAGCGTGAACACGTCAACCAGCTTAGTGATAGCGAAGTCTTAGCACTCGAGTTTCACCTTTCTTAAGTCTTGGATGGTGCACTAGTTCAAGGCGTCCCTCGAATAGATGCATTCAACCAAACTTAGGGTTAGTGAAAATCGGACAAGCTACTAGCGATACTCTCAAGGATTCGCACAGGTTGGCACAAAGGCCACTCGCAGCACAACAGCAGACAAGCATTCATATCATATCATTCAAAACGCATTTTGAAAGTATTTAGACTTATTGTTGGAACATCCCATCGAGGCATTGAGAGAGAGCGTGCACATAACCCACGAACGAGCTTTCGAAACAGAGATATCGAATCAAAGTTCAAAGGCGTAAAAGCCAGGCTCTGATACCACTATGTCACGCCCCGATCTCTCGCAGACAATCGGCCGTTCCCGCTAGGTGGGAATCACCCTCGCCAGCGCTCCCGCGGAACGATCGCTTGACCCATCCGGACGTGATGCCGCACGAGCGTGAGCCACGCTCGTGCAAGGCCATAGTTCATTGGCTGGCGGTAAGAGTTCTAAGCCACAGAGTCGCACAGATTGTCCGAGTACAGCGGAGTCATGAACGCATAGCGATTTGATAACAGGTTCACTGAGTCGACAATATAGCGGAAGCATTGAAACACAAGTTTGAAGTAAAGCAACTCTTTTATTGATATAAACATGTGTTACAGGCGGCGTATAGCCGAGATTACAAGTCGCTCAAGCCTCTCTCTCTGAAACAGTAAAAGCGTGCCAAGTGGCTACAACTGTGGAATGATTGTAGAGGCGATGTTTGTCACGACTCGATTCCGTAGAATCGTTTGAGGCGTCCTCCGAATCGTGACCGTCGTGCGGGCCTGGAGTTGCGCCCGCACTTGGCTTTAATGATTTGCATAGCAAGCACATATTCAGAGTACGCAGATAAATTGAAACACAGATTTGAAACATGGAAAATTTCTCTTTATTGATAATGAACATCTATTACAAACTCTTGAACGAGTCAGCTAATATGCCGCACGGGCTTACAAAAGAGATGACTCAAAATGAGATAGCAGTCCTGTACATTATATCCCTTTACTAAACTTCAAAAGATATAGACCTCCGGGCTGGAGGATAGCTTTGCCACGGAGCTGCATTTGTGTATGAAGAGTTGCAGGCTCCTGTCTTCAAAATGCTTCAAAGGGATGCGGTGAAGATGCGCCAACAGCTGGACTGGATCGGGTAGACGACTTCGGCTCCTCGCTCGGTTCGCCTTGGTGCAGAGAACCTGTTTCAACGAGGGTCAGTATGTCGAAACATACTGGTAAAGGCGAGCTATCCTGACTATACCAATCAACACGTTGTTTTAATGAAGCATGCATATTTGTGGGTTTCTATCTTGCCTTAGTTCATTTACAAGTAAGCAGCATATAGAATTATACTGAAATGAACGTGCCACCGTTCGGTGGATTTTACCTGCCCGTCTGAATTACCTGCACAATACTTACCATGCCTTCCCTGCCACGAAGACACAAGTTAGTTTGCAACAGGTTTAAATATACAGGATAAGCACACGATGCATTGCAAGCCATATTCATACGATAAACACACGAGGCATTGCAAGCATATACACACTAGGATCAGTGGCTTTGTTGCCATAATGGACATAGTCAAGAACTTGGATACCATGCAACGAGAAAACGAGGAGCTCATAAAAAACACGATGCGTTGCAAGACATCCAGTTCGCACACGATTGACTATAAACACGAAGTCTGCCCGGGTCGGATCGGTGCCAGTGCCCCAGCGACCGTCCGCGGAACTTATATCCTTGTGCACAAGTTGTCCGTGATCGAACACACGATGTTTAGTTAAGTTATCCATTCACGCAGTTGAGGCAACACGAGGAATGCATAGATGTGATGCATTGATAGCACAATTATAGAAGAAAATACATTCTAACTAAAATTAATGCATATGGAGAATATTCCGAACGAACAAGCATGCAAGTAAGTAATCGTTCACTAGTTTGATTGACAAGCAGTAGTAACCAAGTCTATTCTCTTTTATCTTGGTTTCTTTTATTATTTCTTGGTATCGTTTGATCGGGGCAAAGAAGAGTGCAAGATTTTAGATATGAAGTTTGGAAGCAGGGCTAGCTAATCGGGTTAGTAGCCACTCACTTAGATTTTGAAAGGAAGAAGGAAAGAGGCGCTTCACGACTCCGCTCGCAAGCCGCCTACTGCTCGTTCACCTGCACTACGAACAGCTTGATCAATACTTCTTCCTCTCTTTCCAATCTCGGAATTGAAATGCAGTTCAATGAACGAAAACAATGAAATCATCGAAACCGTTCAAGAAAAACAAGCAAATCCTAAAACCAACTTAAAGTACGAAAGCAACAAGCGACATCAAAAACCGAGGCAATAAAAGATAGCAGTGGAGAGGTCCCTCCTGACTCTGCCGCTAAGTCGATCCTTGGGGCGCGGTCCACTGAATATGGGAATCGATTCCGAAGAAACAAATCCATAACGAGGATGAGTTCTTAATTCAATCTATCCCGATCGAACGATACCGTCTTGTGTTTCTTAGCCGCGCTCTCCGCACCGGGAGAACGGGGCGCTACAATGTTCAGGCGAGTTTGGGTTATGTTCCAACATTATGTCTTGTATATGTGCTTCTATCCCGGATGCACCGTTGCAAGGCTTCAGAGGAAACTCCTGGCCTTAGCACGCACGAAGGAGCCATCCGCACTGAACGAGGTTCTCCCGCACCCTGCATACAAACTGGTGGATTATCAGTACATTGAATGCACTGGTGGGGAAGCTACTCGCCCGCTCGACAAATCCAAACACGTAATATAGGTTCCGTGCACAACTATTAAGTTGTCTTTCGAGTTGCCTTAGGATCAGTTTCATGCAAATATTGAATAGCCTAACGTGTCGGGCAGTGCGCCGTGCAACATGAGAGAAAATACGGCGAGACTTACCAACTTACCATTTTACCTTCCCTGTCCAAGGCAAACATTGTTAATTCAAGCACGGGCAAGTATAAGCATTTAGGAGGCATAGCATATGCAAATACGAGGGTCATTTTATCATGATCGTTCAGGTGTTCAGTTTGTTCAGTGATGCGATGTAGTGACTCGCACGCGGATAGCCGCTAAGCGAGGATGACTTATATATATGAACAGTTGTCGCTGGCATAGCCATAAATGACCAGTTTAGTCTTGAACAAGGATGGAAAGCAACAAAGATTCAGTGGTGGCTGCAGACCATCCTGTCCAGATGCAGTAGACTAACGTTTGTTCCATCCGGATCGGATCGGTCCCGGTGCCCCAGAAACCGTCCGTGGAACCAGTGACCTTGTTTTCAAGTTGTCCGTGACATGCAGGTCAGGGTCTCGGTCTGATACAGAAACAAGTTCGATGCAGTATGTGTATATATTGAACAAGTCCGGTATGGAACGAGTTCGAGGCAGTATATATACAGAACTTGTTGAGGCAGTATTCATTTACAGTAGTCAGTTGCCAGGCCAGGCTAGTTGATTCAGTAGTTTGCTCCACGAGCTGCGATTCAGTGATTTATTCATTCAGGGTGCAAATTCCCTGGTTCGGGAATTGCCTTGGTGACCTAACGGTCCCGGATACTTGCAGGTTCATTCAGGCACGGAACGACTACGTAGTAGTCTCCCGGGGTTTGGATGAAAACATGGCAACATTCAAGCAGACAAGCATGCGTTTCTAAGGAACATAAGTAAACACGTCTGCTCGGACTCGAAGGTAAGCCGAGAGATAAAACCGTTAGGGACTTAGCATGCGAGGGTCTGAATATAAGCAGTATTTCAATTCCATGTTCTAGCAAGCAATACAAGTTGGGATTATTCCCTTAGCTAGGTGGGTTGAATTTATTAGCATGCAGGGGGTGAATCACCTAGCGACTAGCATGAATATTCCAGATTTTTATGTGTGCTGACTAAGCAAAGACAAGTTCACCGTAGCCACCCACCTTAGCGATGATTCGCCTTGGTAGAGCAATACGTCAAGCGAGCCTCTAAAATCCTAAGCCGGATTCCTGTAGGGACAAGTCTGGATATCCTTTGCTTCTTCTTTTGAGGCAAAGCGGGTCAGGACAGCTGTATTATTGCCGATTGAAACGGCAGTCCGCTTGAGCGGAATGGCCGTAGACATTGCCTACATATCAACATTGTGGCAAGCGAGGTCATTATGAGAGCGAGTGCAGACGCAATTAGGATTATGCTTTGTTCGCGGATCCAGCCAACATTCAGCCAAGGATTGTCCTGAGCGTCGAGAGCGAGCACCGATGGTAAACCAACAAGCTTTACCAACACCGAGACCAGCCCAACAGCCACCTCGACCAGCTTATCCAACACTGGAAGCACCACAGACGAAAGTTGGAGGAGTCAGACCACCAGCTCCAGGAGGGTATCAGCCGAGGCCACCTTTGGTATCACAGACAACACTCTTCCAGCAGGCCCAACAACAGCAGAGGGCACCACCACATGGACGTGGACAGGCTTTTGCGATGATAGTGGATGAGGCACGGACTTGAGCAGTAGCAAATATGGGTAAGATTTAGTTTTATCATAGCTAGTTATAGTAACGAATATTTCTAGTAATACTTTAGCATGTGCCTGTTAGTTCCATTTCCTAGCCTATACCTAGTATTATGTCAGCATGAACTTGTTGGTCTAGAGTAGTAATATGTAAGTGGTACCCAAGTTTTCAAAAGCTGTAATTGATCCTCGCTCTAATCAGACTCATTTATTATTGAGTTACTTATCTCTCATTGCCTAGAAAAAAGTTTTTATTGCTTCCCTACATGTTCTGTTTGAACAAAATCCTCACCCTTCTTCTCGATTTTTTTCTTGTTCATGGTCCCTTATCATTTGTGTCGTACTTCGACAAATGTCATACAACTGCGTCATCTCTTCTGGAGCAAACCTTTCCTGACCGGTTACGTTTCGTTTTCATAATTGCGAGGACGCAATTCTTTTAAGTTGGGTATATTGTAAACCCCCTGATTTTTAGATTTTAGATTTTATTATTGGTATTATGTATTTAACGGAGAATTTTATTATTTTAGCTAACTAGAATAATATTATATTCATATATAGATATTTTTTGTCTATGTAATTAATTACTAATTTTATACAAAAAAATAATTTTTTTGTGTACGACTATTATTAGAGTAATGTAGATTTTTTCTGAAAATTGTTTGAGGTTCAAACATATATATATATATATATATATATATATATATATATATATATATATATATATATATATATATATATATATATAATAAATAATAATAATAATTAAAAACTAAACCCCAAACCCTAAACCCGAACCCAAACCTAAACCCTAAGCCCGAAACTCGAACTCTCCAGCTTCAGTAACTCCCTGAATCCCTCTGATTCCTCTCCCAAAACCGACCGCCGACGCTCCTTTTCCATTCTGAAACACCCCCCCCCCCCCACCACTGTATTGAGATTAGGAAATCTCAATCCCTTAAATACTTTCAAAAAAATATCTATTGTACTTAAAAAATTAAACATATTTAATGTTAGAGTCATTTGTATTTACCTCTCATTTACTATTCATAACTATATTTTTTTCCATTTTAATTTAATTACTACAACTTCTATTTTATATATTTAGCAAAATATTATTTGTATTTATCTTTCCCATTATTTAATAATACTAATGATATGCACGTAATTTTTTTCCTTATATAATTAAAAATTAAATAAAAATTTATATTATATTAAAATAGTTTAAATATAATTTTAATTAGAAATTATTATAATATGTTTTTAGAATTTTGGATATATATATATTTTGATAAATCATTAAGTTGGGTTAAATATATTAAAATAGTTTCAATTATATAGGAATTTAAATTAGATACAATATTAAAAAATTTACGTGAGGGTAAAAAATATACACATCTGATATTTAAAAAAATTAAAAAAATTAGGTTGAAGATTTACAAACAACTCACTTTTGAGTCGTTTCCAAGCCGCATTATATAGTAAAAGATATGAGATGGTAGTGTCAATAAAATTGAAAGTGGAGTGGGGATTGAGAGAATATAGTTATCTTCTACTATATAATAATAGGATTGGAAACGGCTCAAACAGCAACCGTCCAAACCGTTTGTAAATCCTCAACTTAATTATTATTTTTAGGACTTATTAGAGTTTAGACCATGGATTTTATACTGACTTAGAGTTTAAGTTCTGACTTGTCCTATTAGAAAGTTTAGACCCTGAATTTTTATTTTTTCGATTATACTCTCCCTCTCATGCTTGACAATCAAACATTCATATATAGACTAGAGAGGGTATAATAGTAAAAATAGAAGAAAAATAAAAGTCCACGGTCTAAACTTTTCAGTTGAACATATTATGACTTAAACTATAAGCTGGTATAAAATTCAGGATCTAAATTCTAATTAGCCATTTTTTTAATTATTTAAAATATCACGTGTGTATATCTTTTACTCTCAAGTCTCAACTAATTTTTTTTTTAAATTCTATATAGTTTAAATACCTATATAACTTAAACTATTTTAATATATTTCAACCAACTAAATGATATTATCTAAATATATATCCAAAATTGTAAAAACATATCTATAATATTTTTAATTAAAATTATATATAACTATTTTAATATAATTTAAATATTTATTTAATTAAAAAATTTATTTCTTACGTGTGAGACACCATTAATAAATGAAAAAATGTGACTCGATCTACTGATTTTCTGTCATCTAGTCAGAATCTTTATCTCTCTCTTCAATAATCACAGGGGTTACTCGAGTTCAGGATTACGACTTAATGTTAAGATAGTAAGACTTATTTCCACGTACAATGGGTCAGTAGTTAGTAACTCCCTTCTTAAAATAGTGACAAATAATAAAATCGTAATAAATGTGATCTCTTTTTTCTTCGCTAAATAACTGAATTATAATAATATGCAGAATTCACATTAGCTAAATCAAGAATGATTTTAGCTCAGAGGAAGGAAGGAGAAACATCATAAAAATGACTGTCATTTTCAAGCATTGATCCTACATTGATCCGTCCCAGGTGGTTGCCAGCCTCTGTTATGTTGCAATTGTGGGCTAGGGGAGATGGTTAGGTTCGTTTGGATAGTCTTTCTGAAATTTTGTTCTGAAAATAGTTTTCTGGAAGTAAGTTATAAAGTTATTTTCTGAGTATAAAATTTTTAAATTTGTATTTGGTTACTTTCATCTGAAAAATGACTTTTAGAAATCAAAGTTAAAAATTCTGTTTGGCAAAAAAATTTCATAAAATATTTTTTTTATCAGAAATCTCCGTGTCCTGTCCTGTGTCCCTCCACTGTATCTTTGTGTCATGTGTCTTGTGTCCCTCCCCAGGACACGATGTCCCAAAGCCATAATGTTGCTCGAGATCGAGCTTGTCGAGGCCTCGAGACGGTCGACGTTGCTGGCAGAGGCCGTCATCCCCCGCCCCGTCGTGACCAGCGAGAAGGCCCGGACGAAGTTTTCCTCCGGCGAATCACGCGGAGTCGCGCTTTCCTCCGGTGAACCACGCGGAGCCGAGCTTTCCCCGTCGTGAGCCGCGCTTTCCCCATCCGCCCCGCCATTAAGTAAGTAAGCTTTGGTGTATTTGAAGCTTTCTGGTTGGAAAATTGGCAGTCATATATGTGTCTGTAGATGGATTTTGCGGTGAGCATCCCACTTTTTGGTACGTATCCATATGAGTTTATCTGATCTGCACGAATTGGAAAGAGGAATTTGCTAGCAAAGGCTTCATGGGAAGAGAAATACTGATATATCAAGTCTGTACTCCAATAGCAAGAAAGACTGATTAATCAACTCACTAACCCATTGTATGCTCAGATGAGCTCCGTGTCTACCATGTGACCTTATGACACGACATTGACGAAAAAGGATATGGGAGAGAGGAGAGATAAGGAGAAGGAATCAGATAAGGATGACCCCACCAACTCTGTTGCCAGCACGTCTTTATTGCTCCTTTATCCACTGTCACAGTTTGTTCACGGTAAATGACATCAATACCCTTCCAATTATTATTAATTCTGTGTTATTTATACAAACATTTATTTTATAATAAATGATCAATTAATCAAATAAAATAAAATTACAATGTTGTTTGGGTTTCCCCTGAAGAAGCTAAACTCATGGTGTAATTTATGTAACGGAGATGATCTAGCAGTTGAGACTGACTTAAATTTCGAATCGAGTTTAGACCTTCAACAAAGAAAACATAATTTATCTAAATATTATATATGTTTCTAAATTGAAATTTTTTGACTTTTTTTTCACTTAATAATATAACTTTAGACTTACATATTTATTATTTATATTTATTTGACTTACATCCTATTTTTTGTTACGAAAAATATTTATTTTGTCACAAAAAACTGCCGTTAAATATTTTCAGTGACAAAAAGTGAAATGCAAATCTAATAAACACTATGTCTAAAATTATATTATTAAGTGGGATAAAAATCAAAAAATTACTTATAAATTTGTATACACTAAATAAAAAAATTTTTTTTTTATAAATCTTGAATTGCAATATTATCTGATATAAAAAATTTGTTACGAGGATCCTTATCACACTAAGCATTTGTATAACCTTCTTATAGTTGATTAGTAAATTGAAAAAATTTAGTGTCCTAATATAACTTATACTGTCAACAAACAACAACTATTTTTTTTTATTTTAGCACGTAAACAATCAAATTAGGTGACAAATTTTTTTTTAAAAATATTAATAAACCTAAAATAAAAAATATGGAATAGCCAATAGTTCCAATTTCAAGTAGGAAAGGGCAAGCCTGACATTTCAAAGATACCCAGCACCGAGTGGAATCACAGACCCCGGGCCCGACATCATCCAGACACGTGTCATTATCCGCACGTGTTAAAAGCACGTCAGCACTTCTCTCCTCCCTCCCACTATATAAAACTCCCCACGCCACGCCCTTCCTCTCCTTCTCGCCGGTGGCACTCGCCGTAATTAACCCCAAACTCAGCAGCCATTCCCATTCTGCCCATCCCCGGTCGAGCCGCCGGAGCGGGCGATTCAGGAAATAAGTGGATCTCCGGTGGCATTTTCGGTATCCTCTCTCCCATATATCGAGATGGGGAACGTGAGCGGCCACGACGGAGCCTCGGGGAGATCGGACGGACAGTACGACTCCGGCCGGTTCGGGAGGACCGGTTCGGCCGACGCTCTCGGTGACTCGCTGCCGGATAGTCCCCGGCGGTCGAGATCGCCTGTGCTGGTCACTCCTCAGGTGACGATGGATCTTTCTCTCTCTCTAGAACTGGATCTAGATTTTTGTTTCGTTTTGTTTTGAATTTAGGGTTTAAATGAGAGTTTTGATTCGGTTTAGTTTCTATATAAGTAATTTGGTGGAAAGCGTAGATGAACGAACACGAATACTGACACGACACGGACACGGCATTTGTTTTTGTGTGTTCTAGTATATTCTGGGGGCGTCTGTATCCTGCCTGGGACGTGCTTGAAACTATGCGATACGGTCCGTTGGACACAGCACCAGTTCTCGGAGGTGTCCGTGTTCTCTAGGTGGTACTTAGTATGCTTTCATTTTCCTAGTGGGATTCTAGGGGTGGCAAAGACTGAAAGAGTACATTGTGTTGAAATGTAGATGAATTGTTTTGAATTTTTTTAGTATCATTCGCGTTCTTGATTTTTTAGGCCAATAGGATGGACAAGGAAGCACGGACGCCCCAAAACATGGGTGCCGAATCAGGTCTTGTTGGAGACGTGCTGTACACCACACAGATCATGTGGGGTTGTACATACCGTGTCATGTCATATTCATATCTGTAAAAATTTCATGGTACTTTGTATGCATTCATCCTTTATTCTTTATTAGAGGATTTCTTGGTTAGTTTTTTTTTTTTTTTAATGTCCTTTCCACCGGATTAGGAACTAAGTTTCCAAGGGAGAATTCGAACCGTGCCCATCCCAACGGGAGCCCCCCATCGTAACCAACAGGCCACGACCCTATGGAGATAAAGCTTTTTGGTTATAGTGGAAACACCAGTAAAGGAGGGGAGACGTGAGGTGAGTTAGAATCCCAACGTGTCAAAATAAAAATGGGAATAAGAGGGGGTTTTGGTGCTAGTAGCCCAAGACTGGGGCAGTTCTTAATTACAAGCTTTATCTAAAAAAAAGGAGCTTTTTTCTTGAGAGGTAAAGTGTAGTATGGCTTCATGTAGGCTAAATTTTATGGTCAGGTGCTGCATGTAACGTTTCTATACGATATACTTTCCCTGTCATCAATTAAAAGGAAAATTTTGAGTTTGTTCGACAACGACAACTAGTCGGTTTAATGGATTACTACCCACCTCAATGCACAATGACAACTTATTGGTTGGAGGATGTTCCCATTTCTGAGCAACCTGTTGGCCACTAGCGACGAGCAATGGATCTTGTTATTTATGGTATAGGGTCTATAGTCGCTTGCTGAGATTGATGGTATTTTCTGAATGGCACTTAGCCATATAATTATACAAGGAGTCACGCATATAGAATTTATAAATGCATAGATGCATGGTAGTTTGTGTATAGTTCTTTTCTAAGTTCTCTTATATCAAGATACATCACAAAGACAATAAGATAACTTACAAGCCATGCAACAGAGATACACATGCCTCCTATCGTAGAAGAGAGAAATGTCCTCATCTGTGAAAAATCAAAAAATACTAAATTAGAGGTCTCAATAGGATGGGTCAAGGTTTCTCCCAGAACTTAGCCTGGGACAAGAACTATTATGGCTCTATAACCTAACTTATCAGAGCATACATGGTCCACTCTATACACTTCATCCACCCAGAATGGCATGGAAGTGGGCATAACTATGTTCTGATCATAGTCAAACCTCTAATCTTGTGGACCTAATAGGCGTACAACCATCACAGTGTTAATGTTGTTTAAGCATGCCGTGGAAATATCAAAAAATTAGCACGAAAATGAGTTCATTAAGATTGATATATTGTATGATTTATTTTATGTTATTCAATAATGCACTTTAACTCTGTATATATATATATATATATATATATATATATATATATGGTTGTGCAGTAGGAGTAACATCTGCAGAAAAGGGTTTGAATTTTGTTATCCACGAATTGCAGGATTGTTAACATATTGTTTGCCTTATAAACACTACGGTTAACTTACTTTGCTCCTCCGAAGCATGATATTGTTTCTTCCCGACGAAATTGTAATTCAGTTCGCATTGAGTTTGTTGTACTTAGTTTAAAATTATCGCCGAGCTAATGTTTTATAGGTACTCATGTGGAGGATGCCTTCTAGATAAGTTAGGAGATATAATAATGCACCATAAAGGAGATTCTTTGCTTTCAGGAGTGTTCCAATTATTACAGCAAATGCCATTTTAGGCTGTGTGTGTGGGTGTGTGGGTGGGTGGGGGTTTGCTTTTCTCATTTAGGGAAGAAAGAGGGAGAGGTAGAGATGAAGATCCTGGTATCAGCTTGTTAACCCATATAGACGAGCCACTCTTGTTTGTTAGGCATACATAAAAGAATAAAGAGCTGGAAGGAGACCTCAACTTCTCTGCTGATTTATTGAAGTGTTGATGGAGGCTGAGGTTTAGGATCCTAGTATCATATTGTGTACTCTCTGGACCAATTATATGTTTATCACCAATGATATATATATATACATAAGATAACACAAAATTTGGATGCCATTTAGTTTTAACCTATTCAACAAACTCAGACAGAAAGATACTGATCTTCATTTTGTTATCTTAATTGCTTATTTGTAAAGCATAGCAAATAACAGCATAATGAGTCTGCAGCAATATATCCATTGTTTGATGCTGCAAGTGCTGAGTAATATAGCTAACTAGGAATCAAGCAAAGTTAAATCTTGTTCAGTAAATGGATGCATGCTAGATGAATTGTTTGTACCCTAGGATCACCCATTACAAAGACATTGCTCTCCATGACTAAGTGCAAGGATGGGAACACACTGGTAAGCATGTAAATGTGATATCTTATAGACTGCACGATACATAGATGCCAACCATGATCAGATGGAAAATTGAGTAGTGTGGTTAGATATCTAGGAGGAGACTGTGTGAGATAGTACTGCACAGAAAGGCTGTCATTGTTTCTCGTACTGGATCTTCAATGGTCTCCATCATTGGTTACATTATTTTCCATACATTAATGTTTGTCATGATTAATTGTTTGAATGGCTATCAGAGGAGTGGGCTGCGGTGGGTGCTGGAAAGGGTGGACGGGGCAGGAGGGGATGGCTGAGGGATTGAAGCACACCCTTAGAAGAAGGGGCTGTGGAGTGGCAGACTTCAGAGAGGAAAAGAGCTCAGTGGGTCTGACACGGTCTGGAACAGAATAGACGATTCTTGAAAGTTAATAGTAAAGATTTCAGAAGTTAAAATTTTGGAAAGTTGTTACTAAGAACTTTGTAAATATGAAAATAATAGGAAAACGTCCAATAGATAAATGCAGCCTAGACGTCTTAGCAGTGAGTCCCCTTGCCATATCAAAAATCTTTGAATTTGTGTTTCAGTCACTCCTACACATTTTCTTTTTTGTCTGTCTTTCAGGTTCCAGTTTCTCCCCTGCAGAGACCCGTTGACTCCCTGTCTCCTATTTTCAATCAGCTACGGATAAATGATGCCAAAGAATCTCCAAATGCACCCCATGAAAAGGGAATTCCTACATTGATTACATGGAGCCATGGAGGAAATGAAGTTGCTGTGCAAGGTTCATGGGATAACTGGACCTCAAGGTACTCAATATTTGACAAATGATGTATTTTAAGTTCATCATCCTACCAATTTCTCAAAGCTATACAAATTGTTTGGTTTTAGAACTTGAATGGCAAGTCCATGACATCTCTATGTTTATAGGAGAGCACTTCATAGGTCAGGCAAAGATCATTCCGTTCTGCTAGTTCTCCCATCTGGAATTTACCATTACAAGTTCATTGTAGACGGAGAATGGAGACATATCCCTGATCTTCCGTCCATTTCTGATGAGACAGGACATATAGCTAACATTCTTGATGCCACTGTGAGTATTCATTCAATCATCAAATAAATTATAGAACACATCATCTTGTTTCAACTATCAATTATTCCAGTCAAACAAATTTATACAGTTAAAGAAAAGTATAAAACTGATTAGAGGGAGTTGGGATGGGTGGAGAACCAGAAATATTAACAGGAGCTTGTTGATAGCGGCGGACAGGCCACTTTTACATATACCAATTCAATGCTGTAATGAAGTTTTAATTTTTTTAGAATTAATGGTCCATTCCCTGAGAAGGTTCTCAATCAGGGTATGGGCTTTCTCATTGGAAGTGCTATGGTCACAAAAGTCCATTCGTAAAATGTGCTACAGTCTATGGCTAACAAATATACTACAACTTGGTCGAGATGCTTAGTTGGTTAATTTGACTGTGAACTCAGACCAACTGTTCAACCCTGAGCAACAAACTTGGGCTAGGATTTTTCGAGATCAATTTGATCCATCATCTTGCAGGATGCTCTTAGGTTACAAAACTGTGTTAATGTGTAGTTTAAGCACGTATTGAGACCTGATTAAAGCCCCAATTCTTTTTTCTAAAGGTAAATGTAGATAACAACAAAAACAAAGCCTTTATCCCAATTTTTTGGCTTTGGCTGTTTTGAAAACTTTTTTTCCATCATTCTGAGTGTGATATTAGTGATTGATTAGTCTTCAATTGATTAGTCTTCAAAATTTTCATAGATTATATACATGTCATACATGTGATACTATGACCATTACTCTGGGTCGAGCAAACTCCAAATTGCAGTCAGATTAGTGATTCCTAAGTGTGTCATCTATCAAAGCCATAAGTTGAATCAATGATGTTGTAGGTGATGTACAAAACATCTCATCATCTATCCGGAATGCTAGTTCATATCTTGGCAGTTGAGATTTCACTATTACACCATACCATAATACATGGCCGGTTCTGAGCTCATGGGGGTCCGAGGCGAACTTCTAAAATGGGGTCCCATACATAATGTAAAAAAAAAATACATGTAATTATAGAGAGAAAAAAAATTGTTGTCATCAAGAATTGAACCAAGGACCTCAAATGTGCAAATCTACCATAATAACCACTTACACTACAACCATTTTGTGCTAATAGTGGCCCTTTTTACATGTTCTATTTTAGATACGTCCATGTTGGTGCTCCTTTAATTTTTGGATCTTGGACCGTCATCCAATCTGTCCTGGGTCAGGGCCGCCCTTGCCATAATAGTTTGGGTCTTGAGACTCACTTAAAAGATCCTTAAGACAATGATATTGATTTTACACATTTTCTTGATATTAAGCACTCTTCTTATATTGTAATAATTTTTCTCCTATTTTGTACGTATGGTCATTCTTTTTTTCTCTTTTGATCCATGAATACGTTCCAGAAGACCTTGCTAGCATAAAAGAATTTGAGTCCCCTCCTTCCCCCGTCTCTGACTATTCTCACACATTCCTTGAAGAAGATGAGTACGCAAAAGAGCCACCAGCAGTCCCACCCCAGCTTCATCTCACCGTACTTGGTTCAGAGAACATTGAGGGACCTTCTCCTGCAAAACCTCAGCATGTCGTCCTCAACCACCTCTTCATCGAGAAAGGATGGGCTTCCAAGTCCCTTGTTGCCCTTGGTCTGACCCACAGGTACAGGTCCAAATATGTCACCGTTGTCGTCTATAAGCCTCTCAAAAGTGTAAATTGAACGTCCCGACTCTCCCCAAGTTGTATAGAACAAAGAAGTTAGTCGAACAGTTGCTATTGTGAACTTTCCCTTTTTTTTTTTTTTAGTGCAAACTTTGCATCAGATTCTGTTCGAATCAGATTAGCTCGTAGAACACTTGAAATCAGGAATTCCTCACTTCAAGCTTGCAAGTTTTTGGTCCAATGTCCGCATTGATTCTGTTCGAATCAGATTAGCTGTTAGTAACTGCAGAAATGTATTGTTGGTGTATAATCAGAGAAATGTCATGATCCAACAAAATGGACCTAAAAGGTCATGATCCTGCCTAGCCTTTCTTGCCCGACAGAGTAGAGAAATACGTTGGCATGTATTTACTTGTATTGTGTTTGTGTTGAATGTGGTTGAAGTGTGTAGTTTGGAACCTAAGGAAGAATTGATCCAAAGGAATAATATTCGACTTCCCTTGGGGACCAATTTAAGCCCCCCACCCCCTTGTCGAAGTCCTCCTGGGCCAATCTTCTTTGATCTATTAGGTATGTTTGGTTCGCTGTAAGTGAAGGGAAAAAAAAGGTATTCCATATAGAAACTTATTCCCATTTACATATGATGGGCTTTTATATTACTTTCGTTTCTCTTATACTTTCTCAGCAATCAAACACGCCATTAGTCCTCGTTTGGTTCTCCAAAGGTAAATGGATTCCCTTGTACTTTGAGTGCTTTCTATTCTATGGAGACGAATATAAATGTTTCAATAATATTCTTTTTCTTTAAAATAAAAATAACATTATGAAGTAATGTGTAAAATAGCTAATAACACATTTGAGTAGAGTTATTATAGTCCTCAATTTTCGTAATAAATGCTGAAAATGGAGAACAGAAAATGGTCCCGAAGGGAAGTAGAATAACTAGAATAACTAGTCCCATAAATTCGTGAACCAAACATGTTCCGTACACACGTTGAATAACTAGTCCATGGTCCATAAGGGGTTGTTTGGTTCGCAGATTTAGAATGTAGAAGTGGCTAAATCTTGTCTGTCATGTGTTTGGTTGGAGGATTTGCAGACAAGATTTACTGTGATTTGACATGAACAGTAAATCTTGTCTGTCACGAAATCGAAATTTTGACATCGAAGTTTTTTTTTTCCAAAGTGGAACGCGAAAGTGGAAAATTCTCATTCCCACCTCGCACTTTTGGTTGGAGAACCAATTTCTCTCTACTTTAAAAAAGAAGATTTACTATTCATGTTATTTCAACAAAAAGTTACACTTTTTTCAGTCACTTCAACAACCAACCAAACACCAAGCTTAAATTTTTTTACTTATAACCTCAACTTCTTCAAAGTATCCAAACAAATAATTTGTTACTTTGCTTCACTTTACCATAATACGTACGCAAAATGTCGATTTTTAAATTTTTTTTTTCTTCCCCCCTAAATTCAAGAAGACTAGTGTTTCAACCAGATCGAAGACACGAAATCTTATAATATTGTGACCAATCAATGTCAATAAAGTTTCATGAGATGCATCATGTCCCAAAATAAACTTATTAAAAATCACGAAAAAGGAAAAATAGTCCCATATATAGATCTAGTATTTATAAGAAATTTATTAACAACGGATCCGTGGCGCAATGGTAGCGCGTCTGACTCCAGATCAGAAGGTTGCGTGTTCGATTCACGTCGGGTTCAAAAGAAAATTATTTTTACGTTGAGGCGGTTTGCCTCAGACTTACGTTCAGCAGTCAAAATTTTCCCTTGACATCACCACTCTTTGTTGGATTATTTATATTAACTATTCCTAAATTTTAAATTTATTACACAAATATTTCTTTTTTTAAACTAATTATACTAATCATCCATTCCTTTAGGAAAAAAAAAAAAATAAGATTAGTTAGTGTTATTAATTTTTATTTTTATTTTTATTTTTATCTTAAAGTAGGGGTATTTCATGTAATAAACATAAATTATAGGGGTGGTCAGTGTAATTAGTTTAAAAATAGGGATAATTCGTGTAATAAATTCAAAATTTAGAAATAGTTTGTGTAAATAATCTAAGATTTTTTTATAGATATTTTGGAACAAAATGTTTATAAATTAAAAATATATATATTTGGATGTTAAATATAGATCAAGGACAAAACGTCTATTAACTAAGTTAACCCTTTAAGTTATGGTGAAACAATCAAAATTGAGACGTAGGGGACTCGTAACTTAATTCTCTTATGATTGAAAATAATTCTGCTATTCGTTATCTAAAAAATTTGGATAATATTACATTTTATTATGTGACATCTAACATGACATATGACACTAAATTAATTATCAAAAATTTTAATTTTAATATTAATTATAATTATAACATAAAATTGCGTATACAGCATATAAATTTTCTAAAATTATTTTCAGAACATAGAAGTTTTAAAATTGCGTATACCGCATAGAAATGTCCTTTTTAAGGATGTTTTTAAGCATAAGCCCAAAAACGCACTTAAAAGGACATTTTAAAGCAAATTGTATTTTATTAACTTCTCCACCGGTTTTAAATAATGATTAAATCATAAAAAATTTCTAAAATTCATATTAGTTGCATTATTAATTAACCGACACAGAAACGTCCTTTTTATGTGCGTTTATGCTCTAAACGTCTATTTTAAGGACGTTTTAGAGCTTGGGATTAGTTGCATTATTAATTTGTTTTTAATTATTTTTATTTTTATTTTTACGAATTTGTTTTTTTTTTATTTTTGTTATTTCATATTTTAAGGATTTGGGATACTTTTATTATTTTTTTTTACTTTTACGATTTTTGTATATTTTTGGTCTTTTATTTTTATTTTTATTTTTGTTATTTATTATTAATTATTTTTATTTCCTATTATTAACTATTCCATAACTTATATGTTTTTCTATGTTTTTCTTGTTTTTCTATTTTTTTTTTCATTTTCGATTTTATTTTCTTAATAATAAAAATATCTTTTTTTTCCTAAGAATTATTTTTAAAAAAATTTAAATTTTTGGTTTTTTTTATTTTTATTTAGGGTTTTATACATAGTTATCTATACTAAACTAAATTTAATATACATAACTAAATAATTAAATTAATCTAAAGAGATAAATTAACAAAAAATACTATTTAATTAATATAATATAGACATAAAGTAACTATGACAAAAATTTAAATCCGCCTAAAATCATAATTACTAATTTGCTCGAAAATGTCCCTTTTAAAGACATTTTTGGGCTTATGCTTAAAAACGTCCTTTAAATGGTGTTTCTGTGATGTATACACAATTTTGAAACTTCTATGTTCTTGAGGTAATTTTAGAAAGTTTCTTTGTTGTATACACAATTTTTTGTAATTATAATTATAATATTAATGTTAATATTAAAAATTGTCATGTCAAATGTCACATATGGGAGATGACATCAGCTAAATTTTGACAAATTCTAAAGGCACATCAAAAGTTGCTTAGGATGACCCAAATTTGTTTATTTTTATTTACAAGTTTGCCACCGAAAAATTTACTTAGGATTGTCCAATTTTTTTTAGGACTGTCCAATTTTTTGACAGTCCTACCAATATACTGGACCGTTAAAAATTTTGACAGGATGTATTCTTTAGGACTGTCAATATTTCTCACAGTTTGTGAGACTCGTCTCACTATTCTAGCATACATGTCCGAGATACGCGTATGATATGCGTATAGCTTGCTTTATGGTTATTTCTTATTTTATGCTAAAATGCGAATTCATGCATTGTTTAGGTTGTATTTGTAAAATTTTCTTAAATAACATGCTTTGGACCGTTGGTCCCTTGGTTTACTTGGTGTATGGCGTAGATTAAACTGGTGAGGGACATGGATCATGATCCTACGGCCTCAAATCAAAGCTTTGTCTATATAAGCCCAACCCTTCTCTTTCCTTCAATTTCCTTTTCCTTTCCTTTCCTTTCTCTTTCCTTCTTCCCTTCTTCCCTTAGCCGAGAGCAGCCGAACTTGGCCTTTGTCGTGGGTGACCGTGGTAGTGTGTTTGTGTTAGGTTAGAACTTGAGGCAAGTAAATTTTGCCAATCGAGTGAACCCATGCATGGGCGTGCTTTTGATAACCTAGTTCATAAAAATACTACTTGTTAACTTAGGCTTGAATTTTTATGTATTGTCTTAGCTTAGATTTGAACTTCTTGTAACTTTAGTTTTGTTGCACTCGATTTGGACTTAACTGGAGTTGAGAAACAACAAAGTCGGGGCACAAGAATGCTGGCCGGAGAAGACTGAGCAAGTCTACAAAAATTGTGCATGAGACCCTTGGCGTATAAACGCTGACCCTTGAACTTGAACGCACTGTGTGCTGTCTCATATATGCTTGCGTACATCACAACATTTTAATTTCTTGCAAAAGTGCGTCGGGACTTTATAAGTAATTCTGGGCACACTTTTCTCCTTATGAGTACATTTTATACGAATACATTCAGTCAATTCCTTGCAAAAGTGCACCAAGTCCATTAAGGAACTTTGGCGTACTTTTGAAGGAAAAGCCCAACGGTGCACTTTTGTGTGCTTCCGGTCTCGATATCAAGACAGTGTGTCATGGCCTCTTTTGGTGTCACATCCCAATTTTGTGGAATCGATAGTCACCCTCCGGGTGTGATGCCGTGCGTGCCTAGGTTGCGCAACGCACAAGGCCAAGGTATTTTATATAACGAGCACTTATTCAGAGTACGCAGATAATTGAACACAATATTGGAAACAAGGAAAAGTTTTTTTATTGATAATGAACATCCTTTACAAACTCTTGAACGAGTACAAAATGTTGCCGCACGGGCTTATAAAAATGGACACAAAATGAGATAGCCGTCCGGTACATTACATCATTTTACTAAAACTTCAAAAGCTATAGACAACTTCGGGGGAAGCTATCGTCTTTCCACGGAGCTACATAAGGTATGAGCATGAACTCCTGGAACTTCAAAACATCGCTTCAAGGGCACGATCAGGACGTGTCGGTAGGTGGACTGGATTGGGAAGTCGCACTAGCTTCTTTCAGGATCTCCTTGGCACAGAAAATATGTTGCAACGAGGGTCGGTACATCAAAATGCATTGGTGAAGACGAGCTAACCCAACTATACCAATCAACACATTATTTTGTGAAGCATACAAGTTATTATGTGGTATTTCCATCTTTCCTTAGTTAAAGTTATAAGCATGCAATGGATATAAAAATTTACTGAAATAAATATGCCACCGTTCGGTGACTTTTACCTGCCCGTCTGAACCATATGCACAACACTTACCAAGAACTTCTCTGCCACGAAGAATAGTTAGCTTGCACAATTTAAATATACATGGGGATCACTGGCATGATGCCATAGTAGATGAATTAGTCTTGGACGAGAATAGGATGCAACGATAGGAACACGAAGCGTTACAGGCCATTCCTCCCGAACACGAGACTATCATGAAGTTCTGTCCAGATCGGATCGGTGCCAGTGCCCCAGCAACTGTCCGCAGGAACCATAAAATCCTTGTGCACAAGTTGTCCGTGACCATGTGACATCTAAGACTAAGTTATTAAATAAAGCAGTTCAAGGCAATACAAGCACGAGACAAGTTACATGGCATGGTCTGTTTTGCATAGTCTTCCTTCTCAGTTTATTGCATATAAAGTGTGTTCTATACATAGCACAATAATAAAAGAAATATATTCTAACTAGAATTGAAACACGATAAAAGAAATTTCTAAGCAAACAAGCATACAACAAGGTAACCGTTCACAAATTGATTGACAAACAATAAAGTAATCCAAGTCTATTTTTATTTTCTTTATCTTGACATATTTGAGTTATTGTGGTATCGTCTGGTCGGAACAATCAAGAAGGTAAGATTTTAAATGTGAAGTCTTGGAAGAAGTGTCAAATAAATCGAATTATAGCCACTCACAAGTTGGTTGGAGAGAGAAAAGAAAAGAGGTTCTTCAAGAATCCGCTCGCGTGACGTCTACTACACGATCACCTGTATTACCATAAATAGATGATCAATACATCTTCTCCTCTTTTCGAGCTCAAAATAAAAGTGCAGTTCAACGAACAAAAGCAATAAAATCCATTAAAACTATTCAAGAAAATGCAAATCCGAAAACCAACTCAAAAGCACGAAAGCAACAAGGTGACAACGAAAACTAGGCAAAAAAACTTGCAGCGGAGAGGTCCCTCTTGACTCTGCCGCTTAGTCTGACCTTGGGACACGATCCACTGAATATGGGAATCGATTCCGAAGAAGAAAATCCATAACGAGAAAAATATCTTGATTCAATCTATCCCGATCGAACGATACCGAAAGTATTTCTTAGTCGTGCTCCCAAAAAAAAAAGAACGGGGCACCACATCCTAACCAACTAATAGAAAGTTTCATCCATGAAACTTAAGAATATAACCTACCACTATGAAACAATGAAGAAAACTTATTCTCCATCTCAGACTCAAGCTTCCACGTCGATTCTTTGATCGAATAATTTTACCAAAGCATGGGCACGAGAGGAACCAAACGACATCGAAGCAGCTTCTCCTTTCGATCCAAGATCCGCACAGGGTGTTCAACATACGTCAAGTCCATCTTCAAGTCTAATTGATCAAGATTCACTACATGACTCAGATCTTACACGTACTTTCTAAGCTGTGAAACATGGAAGATATCGTGCACTTCAGATAGTGACGGTGGCAGAGCAATCTGATATACGAATGGGATGACTCGCTTAAGTATTTCGAACGGGCCGACGAACCTTGGGCTTAGCTTCCCTTTTGCTCCAAATCTGGTAAATCCTCGCATGGGAGAGACTTTAAGAAATATATGATCGCCTTCAAAGAACTCAAGAGGCTGACGGTGCTCGTCTGAGTAATTCTTTTGACGACTTTATGCTACCTTCAGCCGTTCGCGGATCAAACAGATCTTTTGGACGGTTTGCTCAACGAGTTCCAGGCCAAGAATTTATCGTTCTCCAACTTTATCCCAACATAAAGGGGATCTACACTTTCGTCCATACAATGCCTCATACGGCGCCATTTGAATGCTAGATTGATAGCTATTATTGTATGCAAATTCGTCTAACGGTCGATGCATGTCCCAACTTGACTTCAAGTCCAAGGCGCAGAGCCGTAGCATGTCTTCAAGGATCTGGTTTACCCGCTCGGTCTGACCGTCTTTCTAAGGATAGTAGGTGGAGCTTAACTTCAACTTTGTCCCCATTGTTGACTGAAGGCTCTCCCAGAAGCGTTATAAGAATTGTCCATCTCGATCGAAGATAATGGATACGGGCATACCGTGGATTTGAACGATCTCATTGATATAGATCTGTGCCAGACGGTCGACACACCAAGCAACTTTGATAGGAAAAATGTAAGCTGACTTGGTGAGTCGATCGATGATGACCCAGATTGTATCATTTTTCCGTTGCATCTTTGGCAAACCAACAATAAAATCTATCATTATGTGTTTCCATTTCGGCATAGCAAGGTTCTGCATCTCCCCGCCCGACTTCTGGTGCTCGGCCTTTACTCGCTGACAGGCCATGCATTATGACAGAAACAACGCAACATCCCTTTTTATGTCGTGCCACCAAACCGTCGTATGGAGGTCTCGATACATCTTTGTGCTTCCTGGATGTGAAGTATAACTCGTATAGTGGGCTTCAGTGAGTATCTCTTTTCTGAGGTTTGCATCATTAGGAACACATAATCTTTCCTTCACCCGCATCATTCTATTTGTGCTCACCGCAAAGTCGGTTGTCTTTCCTGCTGAGATAAGATTACGCATCTTCTCTAGGAATAGGTGGTCCTTCTGAGCGGACTTGACCTTCTCCAATAGGTCTGGTTTGAGGCACAACCGAGCCGCTTGTGCCCCTTTGTATCTGATTCGGAGTGTAATATCCAAACTTTCCAGATCCCTTCGCAGCCTATCACTGATAGCTAAGCTCCTTACAAAAACTTGACTCAGTGCATCAGCTACAACGTTGCCCTTGCCCGGTGTATATCTGATCATCAAGTTAAAGTTCCTAAGTAGTTCGGGCCAACATCGTTGTTGTAAATTCAGATACTTTTGAGTATAGAGGTACTTAAGACTTTTGTGATCAGTAAAAAATTTATACGGTATGCCATAAAGGTAATGTCGCCATAAGTTCAACACGAACACCACCACTGCCAGTTCCAGATTGTGTGTCAGATAGTTTTTTTTGTGAGTCTTTAATTGCCTCAACGCAAATTCTATCACCTTGTCCCTCTGCATAAGGACACATCACAAGCCCTTCCCTAAAGCGTCGCTATAAATCTTAAAATCATCGGGCCCATCCGGAAGAGTAAGAATCGGTGCTGAGATGAGTCATTACTTTAATTCTACAAATAAAGCTACACAGTCGTACAACTACGCGAACGTTACTCCTTTCCAAGTGAGATGAATCATAGGCAAAACGATCCTTGAAAAATCAATTATGAATCTCCTGTAGTAGCCCGCTAAACCAAGGAAGCTCCGAATGTCGCTGGCCGACTCAGGTCTCTTCCACTCCACGATGGCTTCAACTTTCTTTGGGTCGACTGAGTTGCCCTCCATAGAAATGATGTGCCTGAGTAAAGATATGTTGTCCAACCAAAATTCGTACTTACTTAGCTTCACGAACAACTTATTGTCTCTAAGGATTTGAAGCACCATCTGCAAGTGTCCTACGTGTTCATCCTCATTCTTCGAGTACACTAAGATGTCGTCTATGAATACCACCACAAACTTATCAAGGAATGGTCGAAACACACGGTTTATCAAATTCATGAATGCGACAGGAGCATTCATCAGTCCGAACGGTATGACAAAAAACTCATAGTGGCCATAGCGGGTGCGAAATACTAACTTCGGTATTTCCTCTGGCTTGATCTTTAATTGGTGGTAGCCAGAGAGAAGGTGTATCTTCGAAAACACCGACGCCCCTTGCAGCTGATCAAAGAGGTCATCAATCTTGGGCAGGCGATACTTGTTTCGGATAGTGACCTTATTTAGCTCCTGATAGTCTATATAGAGCCGTAATGTCCCATCTTTCTTCTTCACAAACAGTACAGGTGAGCCGTAATATACCCACATTCAAGTAGTTCTTGTAGTGGGCACTTTAACTTCTTTAGTTCTGCAGGGGCCTTTCGGTATGGAGCTTTGAAAATTTGTTGAGTATTTGGGAAGGTATCGATGGTGAACTCGATTTTTTGGTCGGGTGGCATGCCAGGTAGTTCGTTTGGAAACACATCAGGAAATTCTACCACAACGGAAGAAGACTCAATGTTTGCACAATTTCACTGTGTGTCTCGAACCGACACTAAGTATCCCTCGTATCCAGAGTGTAGCATCCGCTGAGCTGATATCGTAGAAATTATCATGCAGGTCTTCGACGCTTATGCTGCTGAACCACTCGTGTAGCAAAATTTGGCCTCTCCAGGTAGATGAAAGATGACTCGCTTCTCTGCACATTCTATAGTTTTTGAGCAAGCGTCGAGCCAATCTATCCCCAAGATAATGTTATAATCCTGAACATCTAGGACAAACACATCGAGCGATATTTTTCTTCCTCCAATACAGACATGGTCGCCCTGACATACTGAATGAACATATATTTTTGTGCCCGATGGGGTGCTAATACTAAAGTCTAGATATAACGGTGTCATCACTATCTTGTTTTCCACGAAAAAATTTATGGATATAAAGCTATACGTAGCACCAGAATCAAATAGCACGCGAGCAGGTATGTTATTGAAAAGCAATATACCTGACACAACGGTGTTCGAAGCGAGAGCCTCTTTCCGTGTTAAAGTGTACAACCGACCTTGAGCTTGATGACAAGAATATTGCGGTACGACTTGTAGAAGCATAGAAAATATGCATCCATACGACCCTGTGTCCCAAAATAAAAACTCAGAAGAGATCAGGCCGCAGAGTCTCCTTGCGGCCCAACAAGGCGACATCCATGCGTCCCCAATCAGCCAAAACATCTTGGCAGCAGAAAGACCTAACGTGGAGTCCCGTTAGAAGGATAGTCTCTGACACAGAATCCCAACAAAAAAGATTTTCTGAATGCCCCAAAAGACGTGAACACACTAAACGACAAAAGACTCACATCAGCACAGAACTTCACTCTCGATGGATGTGCAGCGCTATGTGTACAGCACAACTGGCCTTATACGTCCTAGATTCTATGCGAACCATGCATCTCTGGCCCAATGCATCCTAAAATCCATGCATCTCTGGTCCTATGCGTCCCAGACTCCATGCGTTCCATGTATCTCTGGTCCCATTTGTCCCAGACTCTATGCAGATCATGCATCTCTGGCCCCATGTCTCCCAGACTCCTTGTGTTCCATGCGTCTCTGGCCCCATGTGCCCCAGGCTCCATGCGGTCCATTCGTCTCTGGCCCTATACATTCCAAACTCCATGCGTCACATGCGTCTCTGGCTACATGTGTTTCAGACTCCATGAAGATCAAATCTTGATGTTATGACAAAAGCGATTCTCTTTAAACAAGTGCAAACTCTGAGTCAAGCTGACCAAGTCATGCCCACAAAGGATGATAACCACCCTGATCTTCAAAAATAGAAATCCTAACAAGCGCCCGCGTGACAGCTTGGCCTGCTCACAGTTACAGCTACACCATGTTAAGAAGGGACATGTGGCACCATCCAGCATCCATGCGGCCTAATACATGCACATCCAGGGGTGACTATAAATAGTAGGGTACCACACCCATACAGAAGGGCTATCGGCGAACCTACAGTCAAGTGAGAGAGAAGAGCTTCCTCCTCCAGCATTGGATCATCCACGGAGTAAAGAGAGTTGCTACACTCCTAACCCTCCATCGCCACTCCGCAGAAAATAAATTTGTACCTAGAATGTTTGCCTAGGACCTCTTTGTACTCTATTTTTGTTTGTTAATTAAATTAAGATCTCTTAGAACTTTCAAATTTAAAGACGAACACGGCTCGGTTGGCTTGATGCTCTGGAGCAGGATTTGTATATTGAGGGCGGCGATTAGAGAGGCGCGGACAGTCATGGATAACATGGTTTGGATTACCATATTTGAGGCATGACCTGAGCTTGGAGTGGCAGTTGTCGATCATGTGCCCTGGATTCTTCCAGAAATTACAGTGTGGCCCTGGGTTCCCTTTTTGATGATCGTCGTTATGAGGATGCTTTGAAGTTTTGTTTCCTCCCGCGTTGCTAGGGCACTTGTGATTGAAAGTATGCACAGCACCGGCAACAACTGAAGGATACTAAAGTTCAAGGAAAAAGGCATGATTGAGAACTTCCCGCATCGTCAGATATTGGGGAATGACTACTTGTGCATGGATAACAGGTCGCAGGCCACCTTCGAATTGACTTGCATGACTCGCCGCATCAAGTAGGTAGGAGCTTGTAAATTTAGCAAGACGATTAAATTCGGCAGAGTACTGTTTCACTATCATATTTCCCTGTCGGAGCTGCACGAACTCGTTCTCCTTTTGCCGACGAACGAAAGGGGGTATGAACTCCTTTTTAAACGTGCTATAGAAGGAAGCCCACACGATCGTCTTCTCTTCATCGTCTTTGGAGAGAAATCTATGATGTGTTCCATAATCAAGCGCATTCAAACGGAGCTGCAGTTAGGCATACACAACTCGCTTCTCCTCAGGTACCTCAAGCAATTTGAAGTGGTCCTAAAGCTCTGCCAGCCAATCTAGAGCCACGACCGGATCCTCAGTCCCCCGGAAAGACGTATTACAGACCTTTTTTAAGTCGACAAAGTCGAAGGTAGTTACATCCTTCTTCTTTAGAGTTTGAAGCATTTCAACTTCAGGCGTGGGTCGCTATACCGGTGTTGCTGCTGTCTTGCAGAATGGTTGGAGGCTAAGGTCTGAATGATCTGCTGCAAGGCATCCACCTGCTTCTTTTGGACTATAAATTGGGCTTCAAGATTGCTTTTGAACTTGTTCTGACGGTCTTCCACCCGCTTCTCGGCTCACTCATAGCGAGCCTCATCCCTCTATTGGCTTGCTTCAAGCGTCTGCATCATTTGCTCAATCAGGTCGACATGGGGCATAGCTTATTAGCTTTCGGAACTTTCTGAGGTACCAGAACTACTTTCTTGGGCTTGTATCTCTCCTTGTGCTAGTGCTGATGCCTGCGCTTGAGTCATTCCTTCAAAATAAAGTAACTTGCATCAGGCTCATAATATATTATGGACTCATTGTATGGAACACATCTTATTTTGGCCAAACGAGTTCAAGAGTTCGAATAGGGAATAGAACGTTAAAGGAACTTTCTGATACGAGGGTCAAAGGAACTTGAAGCTGTGCTCTGATATCAATATGTCATGCCCAATTTCGTAGAATCGACAGTCATCCACCGGGCATGATATCGTGCATGCCTAGGTTACACAACGCACAAGGCTAAGGTATTTTATATAACGAGCACATATTCAGAGTGCGCAGATAATTGAACATAATATTGGAAATAAGAAAAAAAATTATTGATAAAGAACATCTTTTATAAACTATTGAACGAGTAAAAAAAGGTTGCCACACGGGATTACAAAAATGGACACAAAATAAGATAGTCGTTTGGTACATTACATCATTTTACTAAAACTTCAAAAGCTATTGACATCTTCAGATGAAACTATCGCCTTTCCACGGAGTTGCATAAGGTATGTGCACGAGCTCCTGGAACTTCAAAATATCGCTTCAAGGGCACGATCAGGACGTGTCGGTAGGTGGACTGGATTGGGAAGTCGCACTAGCTTCTTTCAGGATCTCCTTGACGCGGAAAACCTATTGCAACAAGGGTCAGTACGTCAAAATACACTGGTGAAGGCGAGCTAAACCAACTATACCAATCAACATATTATTTATGTAAAACATATAAGTTATTATGTGGTCTTTCCATCTTGCCTTAGTTCAAGTTACAAGCAAGCAATGGATATGGAAATTTACTTAAATAAATATGCCACCGTTCAATGACTTTTACTTGCCTGTCTGAACCACCTGCACAACACTTACCATGGACTTCTTTGCCATGAAGTCATAGCTAGTTTGCACAGTTTAAATATACATAGGGATCACTGGCATGATACCATAGTGGACGAATTAGTCTTGGGCGAGAATGGGATGCAACGATAGGAACACGAAGCATTATATGCCATTCCTCCTGAACACAAGACTATCACAAAGTTTCGTCCGGATCGAATCGGTGCCAGTGTCCCAGCAACCGTCCGAAGGAACCATAAAATCCTTGGGCACAAGTTATCCGTGACCATGTGACATCTAAGACTAAGTTATTAAACAAAGCAGTTCAAGGCAATACAAGCACGAGACCAGTTATAAGGCATGGTCTGATTTACATAGTCTTCATGCTCAGTTTATTGCATATAAAGTATGTTCTATACATAGCACAACAATAGAAAAAAAAAAATTTTAACTAGAATTGAAACACGATAAAAGAATATTCTAAGCGAACAAGCATGCAACAAGGTAACCGTTCACAAGTTGATTGACAAGCAATAAAGTAATCCAAGTATATTTCTTTTTTTTATCTTGACATCTTTTAGTTATTATGGTATCGTCTAATCGGAACAATCAAGAAGGCAATATTTTAGATGTGGAGACTTGGAAGAAGGGTCAACTAAATTGAATTATAGCCACTCACAAGTTGGTTGGAGAGAGGAAAGGAAAGAGGTACTTCAAGACTCCATTCGTGCGACGTCTACTGTCACGCCCCAGTCCCAAAATATCGAGGGACTAGACATGTGGCAATGGCCAGCAGCACACACCGATGGACAAACCTAATTTAATGGATCCATCGGGGCATACTTAAGCTGTAGTACAACAATAAGGGTCTAGATATACTAATCTCATCCACAGAAATGAATATAACAATATCAGAATCAATAAACAAGATCAATCACAATAAACATTATCTCGAAAAATAACCCGATAATGAGTATGATACATCTGTCTAGATACAAGAATAAAGATAACCACAGCAATTACTGAGTATGGAACAGTATATACTCAGAAGATACCCTCAGGGGTCACTCGTCTACTGCATCTGGTACTTCTCCAGTGTCTGCTCCTACTCCTGCTAATGCTCATGTCCTGTATACTTCGGGATAGATCTCGTCTGCTACTCCTGGGGACATAATCCGGATCCAGGTCCTCAGGGGACGTAGCAAGGTACAAAATAACTCAAGCAATATAAATGCAGTGCAGAAAATAAATGAAACAATAGGGTAGGCTATATAACCAGCTAAGTGATATGCAATTTGAGAGCATCACTAAACTCAGGCTGAGACCACTACAAGCTCTGTGTCTGTGAGCCGGTAGCAGCAATAACTATGTATTTTACTATGTGTTTACTATGTTTTATATATATATAATCAGCCTGTAGCCTGTGTGTCTCTCCCCACCCCATGTAATCACACGTCTCATGTCCACGATGCATCATGTCCATGTCACGCACGATCATATCTAATGCAGCAAGTCGTCTAATGTCTATGAATAAATGTCTATGTCATAAAACCTGTATCCTACACAGAATTACCATGAATATCTCAGGAAGATTCTGTCTCATGAATAGTGTCAAGTGTCCTGGGTCTATGTACTTGATAAGACAAGTACGAGAATATATCGGGTCTCGGTATCCATGTCTAGGTGACAATACACAACTCCGCGTATGGTGTTGGCACCCGACTATAATCGGACGCTAAGCAAGTCACACGGTCCTAGGTTAAGCATGTACAACAATATAAATGAAGCAAGAAAAATATACAACAAGAACTGCAATGTTGGCAAGGTACACTTGCCTGGGGTTTGACTACCAACAGATGTCCCTGTATCAGTGGATCATGCAGGTACTCCTCCAAAAGCTGAAATAAACATCACCAACAGTCTCAGAAAATATCAAATAGCTAGAAATGCATGTCCTTACATCCAATTTGGACACAGGGGCAAAAATAATATTTTTGGGTCAAAGCGGGGTCCACATGTGGGCCACTTTGTACCGAAAAATGTGTCAGGGTCAAAGGCCTACAAATTCGTCAAACTTAGTGTCAACAAGTCAGGGACGATGATACGAACCCAACGGAACTTCAAGAATTGGATTCCGATGAGCCGTTCACAAAATCGCCCGTCAAGTGGAGCCTGTGGGGCCCACGATACGCGATTTTGTCAACGTTCTCAGAATCAAACCAAACTTGGGTCACAGGACCAGCGTATTGCTACGAGTCCGATGGCGCAAGTTTCGTCTCGATCCGACATGTGTACACAAAGTTACAACGTGTTCCAGAATAGGCGGATACGGGGCGTTATCGGCGGATACGCGTTGATTCCGGTGTGCACGCAGATCCAAATCAACTTCTGCGAAATCCTGCACGTCCGTATCAACGACGCGCACGTTTCGGTAAAGACCGCGTGCGACCAAGTCGTCCCGTTTGGCGGAGCGCACTCAGTTCCGGGGTAAAATAGGGCGTTGTTTTTCCTGTTTTTGGATCGCGACTCGCGATCACCACAGGACGTGAAGCACCAAGCGAGTTGTACGGGCATCGAGAGGGTTATACAGTCTACGCGTTGCAACAGACGAAATCAAAAACGGAATTACGAGGAGAGAGAAAATGATACCTGAACAGGGCTCCGTAAAACCGAGATTTCTTGTGTCCGCGTCGTGTTTCGTGTCCTGTCTTGAGTTGCTGTGTCCGGTCTACACAGGATCCGTGTCCGGGCTAGGGCTGTGTCCGGGATGCTGGGTGGACTCGCCGGCGGAGGGCGGCTCGGCCTAGGGCTGCTGGGTTGGTGGTCGACGTCGGCGTGTCGAGTGGCTGGGCGGGGAGGAGCGGAGGTCGGCTGCGGCGGGCCGTGGGTCATCGTGGAGGTCGGCTCAGGAAAGAGGGTGACTGCAGTCGAGGTCGTCGGCTGGCTTGGGGGTCGGGGGAAAGCGGTGGGAGGAGGTCGACAGGACTGGGTTGAGTCAGTCGGCTAGGGCACGGGCTAGGGTGGAGCGTAGGGCGGAGATGGTCGGGAGAGATGGGGGTTCGAGTCGGCGGCGGATAGAACTGGGCGGTGGTCGAGGCTTTAGGTGGCGGTGCTGGGCTGGGCTTTAGGGAGGCTGGAGGGTTCGTCGAGGTCGGGGGCGGGCTGAGCGGTGGCGGAAGGTGGAGTCGGGCGGTGGTCGAGGAAGAGGAGGTCGGGGAGAGTCGAGCGGGGCTGGGCGCTGCGAGTCGGGGAGGGAGTCGAGGGACTAGGCGTTAGGGTTCCCGGGGAGGGCAGCGACCGGAGCGGCTCTGGGCGGCGGAGAAGATAGCTAGGGTTTCGGCCGGCGGAGGGGGTTTTCCGAGGGATTTATAGGTGACCGGAACAGTGTTCCGATTTAGATTAGGATTAGGGTTCAGTCAGGGTTCCGGGTCCGCGGGTCGGGTCGGGTTTTGGGCCCGGATCCGACCCAATAAAGAATTGGGTTTGGGTTTGCTAGACCGGTCGGTCCGGTTTGGTTTAGTTTGGTTTATTTGAAATAAACCCGATTTATTTCTAGTTTTAAATTGGTTTATTTTATAAATTGGTTTCTTAGGGCTTTAAACATGTTTTCGGAGTCCAATAAATTCACGGAAAATTATCCTATGTCCAGTTTTCCATTTTACACCATAAAATATTATTTCCATAATATTTTAATATTAATTAAAAGCAATTAAAAATCATTTAATTACCAAATACTTTAATTTTAATTCCAGAAAAATTACAGAAAAATGTGTAAAAATCATTTTTAAATTTTTTTAAAAAATCAGGGGGCTTACAATCTACCCATCTTATAAAAATTTTGTCCTCGAAATTAGACTAGGTTAGGGTCTCTCTATCACATCCATCATCTAAGGCTATACATCTAAGAAAGCTTCCTCAAAGTTTTTAACACCAAATATATCACCTATGGTATTCCCTTATTCATTTGTAAGAGGGTCAGCAAACATTGTGACCGGCCTATGGGGTATATCTAGTACTGTCTATATATCAAACTTATACCAAGCACAAGGTTTCGTCTTTCCGAAATAAGGGAAGACGGAGATCAATAATAAAGAGTTCAAGGGTGAGGTAATATAATAGAAGTATCGGGGTCAAGGCGTTTAAAGAATTCAAATGGGAATTGTCAAGCAGTTGTGGATTGAAATCCTCTTCTGGTAATTCTTCGTTCGCATGCTCGTATTAGTACAGTTATGTAACTGATACGATATGTCAGACATGTCCAGGGCAAGTATATTCGTCTATTAATCACTACATATCTCAATCCACGTACGGTAGTTATGCGAAGGGGCGAACCAAGCGCACTAAGGTTAGCTAGACCTTAATATACTGATTCTGAAATGTATTAGTGTGTCGACCCACTAATACATATGTCATGAACAAGCTCGATAGGGAATAAGCTTGCAAAAACTAGGCTATAATAGCGGCACAAGTCAAGGTAGTACAACAATTATAAGTACGCTAGATGATGATGAAAGGAGGTACAAATTAATTCAAGTTCACAAAGACAAAAGCAAAATAAGCAATAATCATAAAAGACTACACAATCTCTACAGTCAGCATACAACCTCCTTGTCTAAGTCGCTAGTCGACCAAATAGGGGCAAGGACCTCTAAATTCTACAGTCTGAATAAACACTATCTTCTTATGCAAGTCTAAAGTTGTGTCATCCTAGTTTACTTCCTCAATGGGTCAATAGGGCTAGGTGGTACTATGTTGTGAGGCATACTACCCAACTTAAAACAATAAACTAATACTGAATTCGTCTTAAGGATACCGTGGAAACTCTTGTTAAGGTCTACGAGAAGGGGTCTTGGTACTTATTAGGGTATCCTCATATATTACATAGGTCAGGGTCGTCTTAAGCCTTAGTCTTAGTGCTTATAGAACAAGTGTCGATAGTGATTATAGAAGAGTTACTGGCCGTCAAGGGGAAGGGATCTAACTTATATCGAGGTGGGGGTACTAATTACGTGACTTAAGGCTAAGGGGTAATCATTAGGTCATAATCTACAATAATAACTTAAACTGTCAAGTTCTAATTACCAATCACATAATTCAAAAAAAAATTTAGAGTAACAACCAAAATAAACAATAAGAAGCGCACAGGAATCAAGGCAGGATGCAAGTCAAGAAGTTAATTCGAATCCGATATAGATGTCAAGAACGATTCAAGCAAGTGGATGAGATCCAAAAAGTTATCCTATTCTTATTGCAGGCTTGCTCGGTCCCTAAGTTGAAACCGAACAATTTAGTCGTAGACCTGCATGGGCCACCACAAAAACCATGTCACGCCCCAGTCCCAAAATATCGAGGGACTAGACACGTGGCAATGGCCAGCAGCACACACCGATGGACAAACCCAATTTAATGGATCCATCGGGGCATACTTAAGCTGTAGTACAATAATAAGGGTCTAGATATACTAATCTCATCCACAGAAATAAATATAACAATATCAGAATCAATAAACAAGATCAATCACAATAAATATAATCTCAGAAAATAACCCGATAATGAGTATGATACATCTGTCTAGATACAAGAATAAAGATAACCACAGCAATTACTGAGTATGGAACAGTATATACTCAGAAGATACCCTCAGGGGTCACTCATCTACTGTATCTGGTACTGCTCCAGTGTCTGCTCCTGCTCCTGCTAATGCTCATGTCCTGTATACTTCGGGATAGATCTCGTCTGCTACTCCTGGGGACATAATCCGGATCCAGGTCCTCAGGAGACGTAGCAAGGTACAAAATAACTCAAGCCAACATAAATGCAGTACAGAAAATAAATAAAACAATAGGGTAGGCTATATAACCAGCTAAGTGATATGCAATTTGAGAGCATCACTAAACTCAGGCTGAGACCACTACAAGCTCTGTGTCTGTGAGCCGGTAGCAGCAATAACTATGTATTTTACTATGTGTTTACTATGTTTTATATATATATAATCAGCCTGTAGCCTGTGTGTCTCTCCCCACCCCATGTAATCACATGTCTCATGTCCACGATGCATCATGTCCATGTCACGCACGATCATATCTAATGCAGCAGGTCGTCTAATGTCTATGAATAAATGTCTATGTCATAAAACCTGTATCCTACACAGAATCACCATGAATATCTCAGGAAGATTCTGTCTCATGAATAGTGTCAAGTATCCTGGGTCTATGTACTTGATAAGACAAGTACGAGAATGTATCGGGTCTCGGTATCCATGTCTAGGTGACAATACACAACTCCGCGTACGGTGTTGGCACCCGACTATAATCGGATGCTAAGCAAGTCACACGGTCCTAGGTTAAGCATGTACAACAATATAAATGAAGCAAAAAAAATATACAACAAGAACTGCAATGTTGGCAAGGTACACTTGCCTGGGGTTTGACTACTAACAGATGTCCCTGTATCAGTGGATCATGCAGGTACTCCTCCAAAAGCTGAAATAAACATCACCAACAGTCTCAGAAAATATCAAATAGCTAAAAATGCCTGTCCTTACGTCCAATTTGGACACAGGGGCAAAAATGATATTTTTGGGTCAAAGCGGGATCCACATGTGGGCCACTTTGCACCAAAAAATGTGTCAGGGTCAAAGGCCTCCAAATTCGTCAAACTTAGTGTCAACAAGTCAGGGACGATGATACGAACCCAACGGAACTTCAAGAATTGGATTCCGATGAGCCGTTCACAAAATCGCCCGTCAAGTGTAGCCTGTAGGGCCCACGATACGCGATTTTGTCAACGTTCTCAGAATCGAACCAAACTTGGATCACAGGACCAGCGTATTGCTACGAGTCCGATGGTACAAGTTTTGTCTCGATCTGACATGTGTACACAAAGTTACAACGTATTCCAGAATAGGCGGATACGGGGCGTTATCGACGGATACGCGTTGATTCCGGTGTGCACGCACATCTAAATCAACTTCTGCGAAATCCCGCACGTCCGTATCAACGACGCGCACATTTCGGTAAAGACCGCATGCGATCAAGTCGTCCCGTTTGGCGGGGCGCACTCAGTTCCGGGGTGAAATAGGGCGTTGTTTTTCCTGTTTTTGGATCGCGACTCGCGATCACCACAAGACGCGACGCACCGAGCGAGTTGCACGGGCATCGAGAGGGTTATACAGTCTACGCATTGCAACAGACGGAATCGAAAACGGAATTACAAGGAGAGAGAAAATGATACCTGAACAGGGCTCCGTAAAACTGAGATTTCTTGTGTCCGTGTCGTGTTTCGTGTCCTGTCTTGAGTTGCTGTGTCCGGTCTACACAGGATTCGTGTCCGGGCTAGGGCTGCATCCGGGATGCTGGGTGGACTCGCCGGCGGAGGGCGGCTCGGCCTAGGGCTGCTGGGTTAGTGGTCGACGTCGGCGTGTCGAGTGGCTGGGCGGGGAGGAGCGGAGGTCGGCTGCGGCGGGCCGTGGGTCATCGTGGAGGTCGGCTCAGGGAAGAGGGTGACTGCAGTCGGGGTCGTCGGATGGCTTGGGGGTCGGGGGAAAGCGGTGGGAGGAGGTCGACAGGACTGGGTTGAGTCAGTCGGCTAGGGCACGGGCTAGGGTGGAGCGTAGGGCGGAGATGGTCGGGAGAGATGGGGGTTCGAGTCGGCGGCGGATAGAACTAGGCGGTGGTCGAGGCTTTGGGTGGCGGTGCTGGGCTGGGCTTTAGGGAGGCTGGAGGGTTCGTCAAGGTCGGGGGCGGGCTGAGCGGTGGCGGAAGGTGGAGTCGGGCGGTGGTCGAGGAAGATGAGGTCGGGGAGAGTCGAGCGGGGCTGGGCGCTGCGAGTCGGGGAGGGAGTCGAGGGACTAGGCGTTAGGGTTCCGGGGAAGGGCAGCGACCGGAGCGGCTCTGGGCAGCGGAGAAGATAGCTAGGGTTTCGGCCGGCGGAGGGGGTTTTCCGAGGGATTTATAGGTGACCGGAACAGTGTTCCGATTTAGATTAGGATTAGGGTTCAGTCAGGGTTCCGGGTCCGCGGGTCGGGTCGGGTTTTGGGCCCGGATCCGACCCAATAAAGAATTGGGTTTGGGTTTGCTAGACCGGTCTGTCCGGTTTGGTTTAGTTTGGTTTATTTGAAATAAACCCGGTTTATTTCTAGTTTTAAATTGGTTTATTTTATAAATTGGTTTCTTAGGGCTTTAAACATGTTTTCGGAGTCCAATAAATTCACGGAAAATTATCCTATGTCCAGTTTTCCATTTTACACCATAAAATATTATTTCCATAATATTTTAATATTAATTAACAGTAATTAAAAATCATTTAATTACCAAAATACCTTAGTTTTAATTCCAGAAAAATTACAGAAAAATGTGTAAAAATCATTTTTAAAAATTTTGAAAAAATCAGGGGGCTTACATCTACTGCACGATCACCTGCATTGCCATAAACAGATGATCAATACCTCTTCTCCTTTTTCTAAGCTTAAAATAAAAGTGCAGTTCAACGAACGAAAGCAATAAAATCCATCAAAACCGCTCAAGAAAATATAAATCTGAAAACCAACTCAAAAGCACGAAAGCAACAAGGCGATAACGAAAACTAGGCAAAAAAACTTGCAGCGGAGAGGTCCCCTTTAGCTCTGACGCTTAGTCCATCCTTGGGACACGGATCACTGAATATGGAAATCGATTTCGAAGAAGCCAATCTATAACGAGGAAAAGATCTTGATTTAATCTATCCCGATCGAACGATACCGAAAGTATTTCTTAGTCGCGCTCCCCGAAAAGGGGTAACAAAATACCACAGTTGGTGCACAAATTTCCCCCCATTGCTTTCTTTATGGACGAGCCTTGACTTTGACACCATCTCGACTATTGTGTCTCGACTATTGTTCCATACTTGAGATTTATATTTTGTCTTTATTAGACCTTTCCATGCTTGATTATGCGCCAATCTAGCTGCTAGCATACTCGGTGAAAGTGCGGCAAGATCTTGGCTCACGTACTTTCATATTTGTGCGCCACGGTTGTGCGAGCATGCTTTAGTACAAAAGTGTGCCATCCTTTACTCGGTGTGCTTTTGTATCAAAGTGCGCCAGGCTTGCCCCAACTAGTTATTGTGTGCCACTGCTCTATTTTGCCGATTGTGCACCACTGCTTTATTTTGGTAATTGTGCATCAATTATCTATTTTTGGCCTATTGTACGCCACTAGCCTAGTTTCTGCCTGATTATGAGCCAACCCTATTTTGATGGTTTTATACGCCTAATTGCTATTGTTCTCTCTTAAATTGTTAGTACTTGTTAATCCCCCATGCTTACCTTTCATTGCTTTATTTAATCATGTTTACTTCCTATTATGACGTTCCGGATAATGATCTTGATTTTTTGACATGACTAAATGATTGCACATTGTATCTATCGTGAACTTAAGTATTCCCGATATCATGTATCTTGATATTGTACTATACTAATAAATCTGACAGTGGCTCGATGTAGCGCACTCATGACTCGAGATTTCCTGTACTACCCTAATCGAGGCTATTAGTAGCACCTGTAATACATGACCTGTTATTTCCGTGGTTGATTTTCTGATTGTGCTTGTCAAGTTATTGTCTAGTCTTGCATCATGTCTAAGACACATTTTTGAGCACCACGGGAATAAATTGTCTAGGCTAACAAACTAGATTAATAACTAGAATTATTTAGGGAAATTTTCTGGCTACGTGCAATCCCGATATCCCGGCCACATCTGTGGATTTGGAGCTCTCCGTCGTGAGGGACACACTTCCAGCACACCATTGAGTGTTGCATTACAAGTAAAAATATCTATATATGTTAATTATATTAGGTAATCCTTTCGCCTGGATAATTCGGATAGACTGCAGGGCATGTGGCAGTATGAAATTTTTAATTGCATGTGATAGTAATCAGGATTGTGTTAAACCTAGTTAGGTAATGATTAGCAAGTGGTAAGATATGCTTGGCCGTGATTGATTGATTGCTCGTCCTGTCATGTTCAAGATTATTCCAGTTTATTATTCATGTATCATATCCTGCAAGTTACACCTGTTCATTTCTATACTACTTTAACTTTCGCTTATTTAATTCATGCTTTTTTGATATGTTGGTTTTTTATTAAGTTGGCTCCCGTATAGTACTTGCTATTTGGGGTCTGATCCCACTGGTTTGTATGGCTAGATTTTGGAGCAGGATCGCAGACCGTACCTTCCTCCAGATGATGAACACCAGGAGCACCAGAGGACTAGAGTGGGTTTCTTTTCCATCCACCTACTGATATCTGTATATTATTCTTTTGAGACGTTTAGCCACCGAGCACGTATTTAGCTCATATTTTGGGCCATTGATATCTAGCCTACGGGCTTAGCATGATTGACATATTCTAGCTTATAGCTAGAGTTGATCATGTATAATTTTACTCTTGCTAGTTCTCCTCTTTTGTATAACTAGTTTTATGATCATATGTATATGTATAGTTTGGGACGCCTTACTATTATATGTGTGATGATGATAAATCTTATAACCTGTTAATTTTTTATGATTGAGGCAACTAGGATTGCTTGACCCAAGATTGACCATCGAATTATAGAGTAAACCCCACATGTCATAGACAACTGTGACTGTATTCTCGGGTATTGTGTACTCTGGTATACGTGACTTTGTCTACCCCCGCTCTCCAGTATTCTGGTTCTGGGACATGATACATGCCACAGCCCGACTCTTAGAGTCAATAATTATGTAAACTCCCTCACCCAAAATAGGTATTTTGTGTGTATTTTATATTATTATATTTATTATAGATTATTTTAAATATTAAATTACTTTAGAGTATTCTCTTAATTAATTAAAAAAATAATTTTTTTAGTATATTTACTTATGTAAATAATTATTTAGAATCATTTTTAGGCTATTTTAGATTTTTGGAGATTTTTCTAGAATTTTTAGGTAATTAAAATATAGGAAACGTAAATTTTTAGGACTTCAATGATTTACTATAAGACCATACTTGCATATTGTTCCTACCAAATATTTATTTTAGGTTAAAATATTTAATTATATTTTTCTGTAATTTATTTAGAATTTTAAGAAATTTATTTAGATTTTTGAAATTATTTAGGATTTATTTGGATATATATAGTCTTAATATTAGATAGAAGCTAATTTAGTGTTAATAGATATTAATAAGATTATATATAAATTATTTGTATTATCTTTAATTTTATTTAAGATTATAAATTATTGAGATAAACTCAAACTCTATTTTAAATTAATTCAAATCCTGAGCCTACTAGGAAAGCAACTTCATGCATATCCTATCCTTATTTGAACTTAACATAATCCTATCCAAATTAGCCAATCCTAGTTGTATTAAATTAAGTAGTGTCCACCATTATAAATACCTCATCCTTCATATTTTTCTTCCCCAAATTTCCCTCTTTTTCGTCCAAAAACAGTCAAAATTCGTCATAAATTCAGCCTCATTTTCTAGTAGTTATGACGACTTAAAAAGACGATATCTCCTAGCTTCGGACTCCAAACGTGCTCCAGTTTTTTTTATTAGAACTATATCAAGGTTATTTTTTGAATATATAAATTATTTTAATAATTTATAAAACTATTTTTCCAGAAAATTCTAAAAGTGCCAGTGTCCGAAATCAGACGTATTTTTGTGTTTTCGAGATTTCGGGAGATCCCGAACTCGGAATTATGAGCCATTTGAAATTTAGAAAATTTGACATGATGAAATTCTATAAAATTATTTTTTCAGAATTTAACATATAAGTTTAATCTACTATAAAATTCGTGCAACATAGACGTAAATAGAAAATTACCAAAAACTGTCATTTGTGCGCCCTTGTGGCCATAACTCTTTACTGACTTATGATTTTATGAAACTGTCGATTCCGGCATTCTAGTGTTAAAATATATAGGATTTTACACACAAATCCAGGATTTGAGTTGGTTGACTTTTTGGTCAACGGATTGCCTCGATTAGCGTGCCACGGATCACAAATCCGTATAGTTGACTTTCTTTGGACCAAAATTAGGATTTAACAATAAAATTAGATTATAATAAGATTAAAATACTATTTTAGTTTATTTTATTTAGAATTAAATTAGATTAAAATGGAGGAATCTACTCACCCACTTTTGTAACCTAACTTGTTTAATTTATGTGACAGGTAGATCTGATGATGTCTTGAGTTGGGACTTCATTCTTTTTTAGAGCAGGAAAGATATCTTGCCAAATTACTTACAATACTTTGCATGCTTATTATATTTTTATATATTCATTATATATGTATTTTTTTAGTCATAATTATATACTATATATGTTGACACACACTTGACACATAGTATCATGGGAGGGAAGGACAATCAGTAGGCGTATGGGCTACCCACTCTGATAAATCGTAGTAATTAGCACGCACTACGGAAGCTTTGTCGCGATGGTCGCTACCCTCGCGGTATGTCGATTGATGGTGTCACGATGGTCGCTACCCTCGCGGTATGACGGCTGATGATGTTCATGGACGTGTGTGTGAGTTGTGAGATAGATAGAGTATCCTACACCTGCCCATACGTTGAAATGATTATCCTCATTATGCATTTCATATAGATTGTCTAGTACAACGTACTTATATATTTTTTGTCTATTATGCATGTTTTACTGTATTCAATTGACATGCTTCTATGTATCTTGTTACGTCCCTCTGAGGACCTGGTCCCTTTCCAGGTATAGACGATCATGACTATTTGCAGGAGCACGGATCAGGACTTACTACTTCTCTCTCTTTTGAGGAGTTCTTCTCTTCGAGTCTCATTGTTCATTAGATGTACTTATTTGGTTTCTCCTATATTCTAGTTTGGTAGTGGATTTGTCTCCATCCAACTACTTGTTCATATCAAGCATTTTATACTTAATTCAGTTATATAGTTGATTGGTTATTCATTTCTATTTGATTCTGTAGATGAGATCTAGTTATGCCCTGTGACTTATTACATAAATCTATACCACTTGTGAATTATTATTCATAATACAGCGTACGTATGTGATATGGTTTCCATATATTGGAGTTGCCATATACATACGGCTGAAATACTTACGTATTTCTAGTCCTACGTATTTTAGGACTGGGGCGTGATAAATTATCCCCGAGCATGATGTCATGCTTGCCTAGGTTGTACAACGCACAAGGCAAAAAGATAAAACAATATAGTTTTCATAGAAAATACCGAGTTGCAACGTAAGATTTATAGAGTCATATGAAATATTCAGAGTATGCGAAGCTGTCACGACCCGCACCCGGAATAAGGTCACGAGTAGTGAACAACGTCTATCCTACGCCACAGATTAGCGATAGAACGATGTCTGGGTCAACCATACTATCTAAAATCTCATATAATATATATATGGTTCTTGTCAATGCCATATCAACTCCAAACTGAGGAACAATATGGTATATGATAATGATAAACAATACTCAATCACAATATAAAACTAAAGGAGGATGAAAGCACGATATGGAATAAAAGAAAAAAAATAAGAGTCACAATACATCCACAAGTCCAAATACATAATTCTAGACATAGCCACTCCCAAAATAATATATACATGCCATGAGTCTAGAAATAAGACTAACACAATGCCCAAAAAATATAATGGGCCTTATCGGACACTGGCACTAGGTCCTCCTGCTCGAGGGGAGTATCCTCTTATGGCTCACCATCATACGGCCCGTAATAAGTGGGGCACTGCTCCACAAGCCAATCATCTGAAAAATATATCCAATCAGGATTGGAGCAAAGTACAAAACTCTGAAAGTAGTTCCAAATATATGGTAGAGCATATATGACAGGTAATAGAAAAGAATACAAGATGACTAGCAATAGAAATTTAAAATAAACTAGAATAAATATGTGAAATACTGGAATAAAAGAACAGACGATATGAATAACTGTAAGTAATGGAAATACATAAACTAGCTAATGTGTCATAGAGTACAAGTTCGTTATGTGATCGGTTTGGGTTGAACACGAATACAATATGGTAACTCGATTACACGTGTAACATGTAATCGACATGTATACGAATACACTTGGGCTTGTGTCACGCCCAGTCCCAAAAACCAAGGGACTAGCTGTCACGCCCCGATCTCCCGCAGGCAAATCGGCCGTTCCCGCTAGGCGAGAATTACCGTGCCAGCGCTCCCGCGGAACGATCGCTTGACCCATTCGGGCGTGATGCCGCACGAGCATGAGCCACGCCCGTGCAAGGCCGTGGTTCATTGGCTGGCGGTAAGAGTTCTAAGCCACAAAGTCGCACAGATTGTCCGAGTGCAGCAGAGTCATAAACGTATAGCGATTTGGTAACAAGTTCACTGAGTCAACAATATAGCGGAAGCATTGAATATCACAAGTTGAGGTAAAGCAACTCTTTTATTTGATATAAATATGTGTTACAGGTGGCACATAGCTGAGATTATAAGTCGCTCAAGCCTCTCTCTCTGAAATAGTAAAAGCGTGCCAAGTGGCTACAACTGTGGAATGATTGTACAGGCGATGTTCGGGCAATGTTCACAATATTATGTCTTATATATGTGCTTCAGTCCGGACGCAGCACTGTTTCGGAGTGATCTCCATGCCTTAGCACGCGCGAAGGAGGCATCCGCACCGAACGAGGTTCTTCCGCACCCTGCATACAAACTGGTGGATTATCAGTACATTGAATGCACTGATAGGGAGGCTACTCGTCCGCTCGACAAATCCAAACACGTAATACAGGTTCCATGCACCAACTATTAAGTTGTCTTTCTAGTTGCCTTAGGATCAGTTTCATACAAATATTGAATAGCCTAACTTGTGTGGTAGTGCGCCGTACGGCATGAGAGGAAACACGACGAGACTTACCAACTTACCATTTGGCCTTCCCTGTCCAAAGCAAACATTATTAATTCATGCACGGGCAAGTATAAACATTCAGAGGCATTCATAATGAAAACCAAGACAATAGAATATGCAACACGAGAGTCATTGTATCATGATCGTTCAGGTGTTTAGTTATTCATTGATGCGATGCAATGACTCGCATGCGGATAGCCTCTAAGCGAGGATGACTTATCTATATGAACATGAGTCACTGGCATAGCCATAAAGGACCAATCTAGTCAATGACAAGGATGGAATGCAACCAAGGAACGTGAGCATTACAAACCATCCCGTCCTAGGACAAGAACTATCAGCCTTAATCTGCGAAGGTGGTGCTACGTTAGCGGAGACACCAACCAGTTCGTACATGAAGGTTGCATGAGTTCTTTCCCAAACGTGAGACTATACGTGCATTCAGTCTATGACGAGGATAGAATGCAGCCAAGAACGTGAGGCGCTATAAACCATCCCGTCCAAGAACATGAGACTGAACGATGAGTTCCATCCGGATCGGATCGGCCCCAGTGCCCCGGTAACCGTCCGTGGAACTATACCTCGTTTTCGAGTAGTCCGCGACATGCACTTATTTGGTTTCTTTCCAATTTCATTATTTCGCCAAGCAGGCTACATGAGTACGTGATTTATTATTCCGCCAGTAGGCTACATGAGTACATGAGAACAGGAGTACACGAGAACATGTGAACACGAGAAACTTTTAATCTTGATTCTTTGTTCAGTGAATGATTTGCCTTGATGCATTTCCCCTGGAGCAAAGATTGCCTTGGTGACCTAACGGTCCCATATACTTGCAGGTTCATTCTTGCACGGAACAACTACTCAGTAGTCTCCCGGAGTTTGGATGAAAACAAGGCAACACACAAGCAGACAAGCATGCATTTTTATAAACATAAACATTCACGTTAGCTCGGGCCCGAAGGTAAGCCGAGGAGTGAGATCGTTAGGGGACTTCCCGAGCGACACGTTCTAGGGTAGCATGCGAGGGTCTGAACATATATAAAAGCAATGTTTCATTTCTATGTTCTAGCATAAGCAATACAAGTTGGGATTATTCCCTTAGCTAGGTGCGTTAGATTCTTATTAGCATGCAGGGGTGAACCACCTAGCGACTAGCATGTATCATTCACATTTTATGTGTGCTGGCTAAGCAAAGACAAGTTCACCGTAGCCACCCACCTTAGCGACGATTCGCCTCGGTAGAGCGATACGTCAAGCGAGCCTCTGTAAACCTAAGCCGAATTAATGTAGGGACAAGTCTGGATATCCTTTGCTTCTCATTTGAGGCAAAGTGGGTCGGAACAGTTGTACTTTTACCGTTTGAGTCGGCAGTCCGCTAGAGCAGAATGGAGTATTATATCCTACCCAACTCAGAAAAAGTCTCGTCCTCGAGACTTACTGAGGACAAGCAGTACGTTTCAATCAATTTTGATTTAACGATACATGGCTGAGGCAAACCTATACAAGTTGTTGTACTTGTTTTATTTGGATATTCACTTGCACAAGCATTCGAGATCAGCATATCGCTTAGTCTGGATCATGCGCACATTCGAAGTGCACTTCTAGCGTGAGCACGTCTACCAACTTAGCGATAGCGAAGTCTTAGCACTCGAGTTTCACATTTTCTAAGTCTTTGATCGTGCACAAGTTCAAGGCATCCCTCGAATAGATGCATTCAACCAAACTTAAAGTTAGTAAAATTGGACAAGCTACTGTGATACTCTCAAGGGTTCGCACAGGTTGGCACAAAGGCCACTCGCAGCACAATATCATACAAGCAAGCATATCATATCAGTCAAAACGTATTTTGAAAGTATTTAGACTTATTGTTGGAACATCCCATCGAGGCATTGAGAGAGAGCGTGCACATAACCCGCGAACGAGCTTTCGAAATAGAGATATTCAAATCAAAGTCCAAAGGCGTAGAAGCCAGGCTCTGATATCAACATGTCATGCCTCGATCTTCCGCAGGCAAATCGGCCGTTCCCGTTAGGCGAGAATCACCGCGCCAGCGCTCCCGTGGAACGATCGCTTGACCCATCCGGGCGTGATGCCGCACGAGCATGAGCCACGGCTGTACAAGGTCATGGTTTATTGGCTGGCGGTAAGAGTTCTAAGCCACAGAGTCGCACAGATTGTCCGAGTGCAGCAGAGTCATAAACGCATAGCGATTTGGTAACAAGTTTACTGAGTCGACAATATAGCGGAAGCATTGAATATCACAAGTTGAAGTAAAGCAACTCTTTTATTTGATATAAACATGTGTTACAGGCGGCGCATAGCCGAGATTACAAGTCGCTCAAGTCTCTCTCTCTGAAACAGTAAAAGCGTGCCAAGTGGCTACAACTGTGGAATAATTGTACAAGCGATGTTCGGGCAATGTTCACAATATTATGTCTTGTATATGTGCTTCAGTCCGGACGCGGCACTGCTTCGGAGTGATCTCCAAGCCTTAGCAAGCACGAAGGAGACATCCGCACCGAACGAGGTTCTCCCACACCCTGCATACAAACTGGTGGATTATCAGTACATTGAATGCACTGGTGGGGAGGCTACTCGCCCGCTCGACAAATCCAAACACATAATACAGGTTCCGTACACCAACCATTAAGTTGTCTTTCTAGTTGCCTTAGAATCAGTTTCATGCAAATATTAAATAGCCTAACTCGTGTGGCAGTGCGCCGTGCGGTATGAGAGAAAACACGGCGAGACTTACCAACTTACCATTTGGCCTTCCATGTCCAAGGCAAACATTATTAATTCATGCACGGGAAAGTATAAACATTCAGAGGCATTCATAATGAAAACTAAGACAATAGCATATGCAATACGAGAGTCATTGTATCATGATCGTTCAGGTGTTCAGTTATTCATTGATGCGATGCAATGACTCACACGCGAATAACCGCTAAGCGAGGATGACTTATCTATATGAACATGAGTTGCTGGCATAGCCATAAAGGACCAATCTAGTCAATGACAAGGATGGAATGCAACCAAGGAACGTGAGCATTACAAACCATCCCGTCCTAGGACAAGAACTATCAGCCTAAATCTGTGAAGGTGGCGCTACGTTAGCGGAGATACCACCTAGCTCGTACATGAAGGTTGCATGAGTTCATTCCCAAACGTGAGACTATACGTGCATTCAGTCTATGACGAGGATGGAATGCAGCCAAGAATGTGAGGCGTTATAAACCATCCCATCCAAGAATGTGAGACTGAACGATGAGTTCCATCCGGATCGGATCGGCCCCAGTGCCCCGGTAATCGTCCGTGGAACTATAGCTCGTTTCTGAGTTGTCCGCGACATGCACTTATTTGGTTTCTTTCCAATTTCATTATTTCGCCAAGCAGGCTACATGAGTACGTGATTTATTATTTTGCCAGCAGGCTACATGAGTACACGAGAACAGGAGTACACGAAAACGTGTGAACACGAGAAACTTTTAATCTTGATTCTTTGTTCAGTGAATGATTTGCCTTGATGCATTTCCCCAGGAATGGAGATTGCCTTGGTGACCTAACGGTCCCGTATACTTACAGGTTCATTCTTGCATGGAACGACTACTCAGTAGTCTCCCGGGGTTTGGATGAAAATAAGGCAACACACAAGCAGACAAGCATGCATTTGTATAAACATAAACATTCACGTTAGCTCGGGACCGAAGGTTAGTCGAGGAGTGAGATCGTTAGGGGACTTCCCGAGCGACACGTTCTAGGGTAGCATGCGAGGGTCTGAACATATATAAAAGTAATATTTTATTTCCATGTTCTAGCATAAGCAATACAAGTTAGGATTATTCCCTTAGCTAGGTACGTTAGATTCTTATTAGCATGTAGGGGTGAATCACCTAGCGACTAGCATGTATTATTCATATTTTATGTGTGCTGGCTAAGCAAAGACAAGTTCATCGTAGCCACCCACCTTAGCGATGATTCGCCTCGGTAGAGCGATACGTCAAGCGAGCCTCTGTAAGCCTAAGCCGAATTCCTATAGGGACAAGTCTGGATATCATTTTCTTCTCATTTGAGGCAAAGCGGATCGAAACAGTTGCACTTTTGCCATTTGAGTCGGCAGTCCGCTAGAGCGGAACGGGGTGTTACACTAGCCACGTGGCAATGGCCAGCAGCACAACTCCAATAGGCAAACGCAATTTAATGGACCCGTTAGAGTGCACTTAAGCTGTAATACATAAAAATGGTCTACGAATACATGTCACAGTTTATATATCTAATCTCATCCACAATAAGTATCAAAATCACAAAGAGACAAGTCCATCCACAATAATATAAAATGATCTGTCCAATCAAAGCAATATAAATAATGTCACGGAGAATAACCCGTCTCAAAATGGAAAGGAAAATAAATCCAAGTACAATATCCAGAACTCACTACAAGATCAAATATCCAAGAATACTAAGCATAAATAATGAATGGTAAGAATATTATTTTCTCAAGAGAAGTCCTTCGGAACAACCTCGTCCTCTGCAACCTGTACGTCTCCAATAGTAGCACATGTCTCATAAACCTTGGGATAGCTCTCCTCGTCTACACCTAGGGACATAATCTGGATCCAGGTCCTTAGGGAACATAGCAAGGTACAATAAACACTCAAGCCAAATAAAATACAGCAAGTAAATATAAATAGATCCTCAGGGCAAACTATGTAACCAGCTAAGTGAAATGTAAATAAGAGCATCACTAGTACTCAGGCTGAGACCACTATAGACTCTGTGTCGAGGAGACTATAGCAGCAAGTAGTATCACGACTCCAGTATATGTGCCAAAGATCTGAGCTAGAGTCTAAGGCACCTCCAGTAGTATATATATAAATAATCAGCCTGTAGTATGTGTAACACCCCGTTCCGCTCAAGCGGACTGCCGATTCAAATGGCAAAAGTGCAATGTCCCGACCCGCTTTGCTTAGGCGAGAATACTCGTTTGAGGCAAAGGATATCCAGACTTGTCCCTACATGATCCGACTTAGGCTTTCAGAGGCTCGCTTGACGTATCGCTCAACCGAGGTGAATCATCGCTATGGTGGGTAGCTACGGTGAACTTGTCTTTGCTTAGCCAACACACATAAAATCTGGAATGATACATGCTAGTCGCTAGGTGAATCACCCCCTGCATGCTAATAAGAATCCAACGCACCTAGCTAAGGGAATAATCCCAACTTGTATTGCTTGTGCTAGAATATGGAAATAAAATATTGCTTATATTCAGACCCTCGCATGCTAAGTCCCTTACGGTTTCATCTCTCGGCTTACCTTCAGGTCCGAGCAAACGTATCTGCTTATGTTCCTTAGAAACGCATGCTTGCTTGCTTACAAATGTCTAACATTATTCGTATTGTGCATGCATTCTTGTTAGCCAGGAGACTATCTAATAGTCCTTCTGTACAATTGAACCTGTAAGTATCCGGGACCGTTGGGTCGCCAAGGCAATCCCCGAACCAGGGGCACGCATCAGGGCAAATGAATATTGAACGAGAATCCTGTCACGTTGCAACTGAATGATAATCACATCAAGTTACCTCTGAACGAGAATCATGTCAACGAATCCAAGAACGAATCCCAGCTCATGGAGCAAACGCTCGGTTCAGAACAAGAATCATGGATTATCATATCATGTTATGGATTTGGAATACCCTGACCTGCATGTCGCGGACAACTTGGAAACAAGGTCATTTTAGGTTCCACGGACGGTTTTTGGGGCACCGGGGTCGATCCGATCCGGATGGAGCTTCACGATAGTCTCACGCATCTGGACAGGATGGACTATAGCACTCACGAATCTTGGCTACATGCCATTCTTGTTCAAGACTACAAACGGTCCTTTATGGCTATGCCAGCGACTCATGTTCATATAGATAAGTCATCCTCGCTTAGCGGGTATCCGCGTGCGAGTCATTGCATTGCATCGAAAGAACAGCTGAACACCTGAATGATCATAATACAATGACTCTCGTGTTTGCATATGCTATTATCCTGGTTGTCTTTATGAATGCTCGTTCTTGAATTAACAATGTTTGCCTTGGACAGGGAAGGACAAATGGTAAGTTGGTAAGTCTCATCGTGTTTTCTCTCATGTCGCACGATGCACCGCCACACGAGTTAGGCTATTCAATATTTGCATAAAACTGATCCTAAGGCAACTAGAAAGACAACATAATAGTTGGTGCACGGAACCTATATTACGTGTATGGATTTGTCGAGCGGGCGAGTAGCCTCCCCACTAGTGTATTCAATGTACTGATAAACCACTAGATCGTTTGCAGGGTGCGAGAGAACCTCGTTCGGTGCGGATGTCTCCTTCGTGCGTGCTAAGGCGTGGAGATCACTCCGAAGCCTTGGAGCGCTGTGTCCGGAACTGAGGCACATATACAAGACATAATGTTGGAACATCGCCTGAACATAGCCTGAACATCGTATGTACAATCATTCCATAATTGTAGCCACTTGGCACATTTTTATTGTTTCAGAGAGAGAGGCTTGAGCGACTTGTAATCTCGATTATACGCCTGTAACACTTATTTATATCAATAAAGAGTTGCTTACTTCTACTTGTGTTATTCAATGCTTCCGCTATATTGTCGACTCAGTGAACTTGTTACCAAATCGCCTATGTGTTCATGACTCCACTGCACTCGGACAATCTATGTGACTCTGTGGCTTAGAACTCTTACCGCCAGCCAATGAACCATGGCCTTGCACGGGTGTGGCTCACACTCGTGCGACATCACGCCCGGATGGGTCAAAGCGGTCGTTCTGCGGGAGCGCTGGCGCGATAATTCTCGACTAGCGGAAACGGCCGATTTAGCCTGCGGGAGATCGGGGCGTGACAGTATGTGTATCTCTCCCCACCTAATGTAATCTTATATCTCATGTCTACGACATCTCATTTCCATAACACGCAAGATCATGACCTCTAGTTAGTACAATAAGTCATAATAATATCCATATAATATGCAAGTCTCATGTCACAAATCTTGTAAGCCTATACAGAATTAGCATAAATATCTCAGGAAAGATTTTTTCACATGAAATAGTGTCAAGTATCCTACGGTATGGCGTACTTGGTAAAGCAAGCACATAAAAATATAGGATCGCGGAATCAACTCTCTAAGTGATGTTGCACGACTCCGTGTACGACGTCGACACCCGAATCTTATTCGGACGCTAAGCAACGTCTCATGGTCCTAGGTTGAACAGATACATCACATAAGTATATATAATAAAAGAACAAAAGCAAGTAATATAACAGGATCTCTGCAGGTTTGGCAAGGTACATTCGCCTGGGTTCTGAACTCCGTCAACTGCTCCTGAAAAAGTAGAATCTGCACGTATACCTTCGGATGCTGAAACAAATATCACCATTATTCTCAAAATACTTGAAATAGCTAGGATTGACTACCCATAAGTCCAATTTGGACACAGGGGCAAAATTAACAGTTTTGGGTCAAAGCGGGGTCCACATGTGGCACACTTCGCACCGAAAATTGTGCCAAAGACAAAATTTCCCAAATTTGTCAAACTTAGTGTCTACGAATCCAGAACTATGGCATAAACCCAACAAAATATTCAGAACTAGATTCCGATGAGCCGATGACAAAAATGCCTGTCATGTGGAACCGTGGGGCCCATAAAATGATATTTCGTCAACGTTCTCAGAATTGAACCAAACTTGGGTCACAGGACCAGCGTAACACTGCGAATCTGATGGCACAAGTTTCGTTGTGAAATGACAAGTACACATAAAATTAGGACGAGTGTCAGAACATGTTGATAGGGGACTTTTCGACGGATACGCGTTGATTCCAGTGTGCACGCATATCCAAATCAAGTATCACGAAAGCCCACACATCCGGATTTATGTTGCGCGCCTTTCAATGCAACTCGTACATAATAAAATCGTCTCATTTGGTGGGACGCACCCTGTATCGTGAGATTTTGAGTGTTTTAAAAATAAGTTTTTGGTCATTTTGGAACAAGAATAATTTTACCATTAAAGCAAACTAATAAAAACTAAAAGAACAGTAAAAATCTTAGTTATATTGTGAAAAAGTCCCTTTAATTATATTTTGAAAATAATTAACGAGATAGTAGAAAATTGGACATGAACATGGGGGTTTGGATCAAAATTCTGAACTGTTTTCGAACAGTTTTTTGGCCAATTTTTGATCAATTTTTCGATCAAACCGGGGTGGCTAAATTTGTTCCACTTGAAGAAAATCCTAGAAGGTTAGGTTATGAACATACCAGCGAAGACGGAGAGCAAAACAGATCAGCAAGGAGGTCGAACGCTCCATACGAAGGAGGGGCCGCAAGCTATGTGCTGTGGAAACGAATGGGGCGGACGACGGCGTTCTTCGGCGCGGCGCGGCGGCGAGGCAGCGCGGCAGTACGGCGGGGTTGCTGTAGGCGGCGGTCGAAGGTCGGCCAGAGGCGGCGGGTGGTGATGGTGAAGGTGGGATGGGTTAGGGTTTTGGTTTTGGTTTTGTTATATATATATATATATATATATATATGAGAGAACAGGGGGGTGGGTTTGTTCCTGTGTACGCACGGTGGGTTGGGTTAGAGTTACGATTTTTGGTTTGTTAATGGGTTTAGGGTTTATGTTAATGGGTATGGGTTGGGTATGGTTAAGGTTAATGGATATGGGTTTGGATTTAATTTTTATTTTTATTTTATTTTACTTTTGGTTTTATTTTATTTATTTATTCAATAATTAAATGCAGAAAATTCCCAAAAATAGTTAGGCACTTAGAAAAAATCTAGAAAATTTATATTTCCTCCAATAAATAATCTACAACCAATTTATATTAATTAAACAATATATTTACTAAATATTAATGGATATTAAATTAATTAAATAAATCTATAAATTATATTTTCTATATAATATTAAATTGGGAGCGTGTAGAGAATTTGAATAACGCAACTCTAGGGTCATGTGCATAATAGGACCAGTTAGGCTCATAGCATGAATTTAGTTGGAAGCAATGGGTTGTTGTGGCGTGTTAAAATCGTATGCCATGACTAAATGGTTAATTAATCGTCGTTTCCTTGTAATTGTGTCACAAAAGTTGTGCGACCAAACAAGGCATGGGATTGCGAATTTGTGAGGGACAGTCATGGCAGGAGCCTAATTTGACTCGTCTAAGTCGAGCATGCTAGGTTGGTTGAAAGGGAAAGGCTAGTGTTGCACTCAAGATCTTAAAACTATGGTGGTTGGTTTCCAAAGTTTGATTAAATTATAGAATAAATATTAAAATAAAAAAATAATTAATAATTATCGAACTAATCCTATGTAAAAAATTAGGGTGCTCACAATCTACCCACCTTAAAAGAATTGTGTCCTCGCAATTAAGAAAAATAAAACATAACTGCTCATGAAAGGTTTGCACAAGAAGAGATGACGCGGTTGTATGACATTTGTTGAAGCACAACACAAAGGATAAAGGACCATGAACAAGGAAAAAATTGAGAGAAAGGGTGAGGGTTTTGTTCAAGCAGAACACGTAGAAAGCAATGAAAACTTCTCCTAGGCAATGAGAGATAAGTAACTCAAGAGTAAATGAGTCTGATTAGAGCGAGGATCAACTATAACTTATGAAAACTTAGGTACCACTTACATATTACTAATCTATACTAACACGTTTATGCTAACATAATACTAGGTATAGGCTAGGGAATGGAACTAACATGCACATGCTAAAGTATTACCAGAAATATTCGTTACTATAGCTGGCTATGATAAAACTAAATCTGACCCATATTCGCTATTCCTCGAGTCTGTGCCTCCTCCACTGTCACCGCAAAAGCCTGTCCACGTCCCTGTGGTAGTGCCCTCTGTTGTTGCTGGGCCTGCTGAAAGAGTGCTGCCTGTGGTGCCAAGGGTGGCCTCGGCTGATATCCTCCCAGTGCTGGTAGTCTGAATTCTCTATCTTCTGCATGTGATGCTCCTGGTGCTGGATATGCTGGTCGATGTGGCTACTGGACTGGCTCCGGTACTGGTAAAGCTAGTCGGTGAACCATGGGTGTTCCTCCTCCGTGCTCAGGGCAATCCCTGACTGAATGTTGACTGGATCCGCAAGCTAAACATAATCCTAATTTGCGTCTGCACTCTCTCTCAATATGGCCTACCTTACCACAGTAGTGACAAGTAGAAAGGGATGGGGCTCGTGATGCTGCTCTCTGTGGTTGACTCATCTGGGGTCGCTTTACAGGCTCTCTGTGTGGTACTCGAGCTGGTACTAATACGTACGGTCTCTTCTGGCTGGACTCCCTCATGTGGATGCACTCCATGCGTCGAGCTGCTATAAGGACGTCCGTATAAGAAGTAGGTACAACTGTGCCAATCTGTCTCTGTAGTTCAAAGCTCAGTCCGTCAAAGAATTTCTTCGCCTTATCTTCTTCTGTCTGGATCAGTGTAGATGCGAAGCGGCTCGATCGTATGAAATCTGTATTGTACTCTTCCACCGTCATATTGCCCTGGGTAAGACGATTAAACTTTTCTCGAAGTTCTGCCCGAGCAATAGATGGAATGTACATCTCCTGGAAGAGTCTAGAGAACTCCTCCCAAGTAACTCGGTCCAACCCCAGTCGTTTCTCCTCAGTGAGCCACCAGTGATGTGCATTGTCCATCAGTTGTATCCTGACAGCAGTTATCCTACGCTCTCTCGGAAGCTCTGCTGCTTTCAACTGATGCTGGATGTTAGTGAGCCACTCAAGGACCTCCGTGGGCTCCTCCTTTCCTGAGAATGTACGTGGCTTTAGGTGGCAAAAATTTGAGATGGATCCTGTCAATGGTTGTCTGGCTGGTGGAGTCGCCTGCTCCAACGATGTCACTATATTGTTCCTTAAGTTCTCTGCCTGGCGTTGTTGGGCCTCTTGCTGAACCTGTTGTTGAGCTTGCATTATTGCATAGAACACCTGAAATAGCTGATGTCCGTCCGTAGGCTGCCTTGGCTGAAAAGCTGGCATCGGTGGTATCGGTGGAGTGAATTACGGTGGTGGTAGAATATCGTCTCGCTGGATCCTCGAGGTATGCTGATCTGCTTAATTGCTTTATTGAGTAGAGGGATCTCCACTCGATGGCGTCACTCCATCGTCATAGGTAACCACAACACCTTATGGTGCATCTACGGAAGTCTCGTCGCTGGCTCGTGGATGCATCACTCTTCATCCAAAGTAAACTATGAGAGGCGCACAGAGGAATCAAGGCAGGATGCGAGTCAAGAAATTATTTTGAAGTCGATATAGAGGTCAAGAACGAATTAATCAAGTGGATGAGATCCTATTAATTTATTCTTATCCTAATCGCAGGCTTGTTCGGTCCCTTAGTTGAAACCAAAGCAATATATTCGTAGACCTGCATGGGCCGCCACAAAAATTATGTCACGTCCCAGTCCTAAAATACCAAGGGACTAGCCACGTGACAATGGCCAGCAGCACAACTCCAATGGGCAAATCCAATTTAATGGACTCGTTATAGTGCACTTAAGCTATAATACATAAAAATGGTCTACGAATATCTATCACAGTTTATATATCTAATCTCATCCACAATAAGTATCAAAATCACAAAGAGACAAGTTCAGCCACAATAATATAAAATAATCTGTCCAATCAAAGCAATATAAATAATGCCACGGGGAATAACCCATCATCAAAATGAAAAGAAAAATAAATCCAAGTACAATATCCAGAAGTCACTACAAGATCAAATATCCGAGAACACTAAGCATAAATAATGAATGGTAAGAATATTGTATGCTCAAGAGAAGTCCTCCGGAATAACCTCGTCCTCTGCAACTTGTACGTCTCCAATAGTAGCACATATCCCGTAAACCTTGGGATAGCTCTCTTCGTCTACACCTGGGGACATAATCCGGATCCAGGTCCTCAGGGGACATAGCAAGGTACAATAAACACTCAAGTCAAATAAAATGCAACAAGTAAATATAAACAGATCCTCAGGGCAAAATATGCAACCAGCTAAGTGATATGCAAATGAGAGCATCACTAGTACTCAGGCTGAGACCACTACAGGCTCTGTGTCGGGGAGCCTATAGCAGCAAGTAGTATCACGACTCCAGTATATGTGCCAAAGATCTGAGCCAGAGTCTAAGGCACCTCCAGTAGTATATATATAAATAACCAGCCTGTAGCATGTGTGTCTCTCCCTACCCAATGTAATATCATGTCTCATGTCAACGGTGTCTCATGTCCATAACACGCAAGATCATGACCTTTAGCTAGTACAACGAGTCATAGTAATATCCATGTAATTTGCAAGTCTCATGTCACGAATCCTGTAAGCCTATACAAAATCAGCATAAATATTTCAGGAAAGATTTTGTCACATGAAATAGTGTCAAGTGTCCTATGGTATGGTGTACTTGGTAAAGCAAGCAAGTAAAAATATAGGATCGCGAAATCAACTCTCTAAGTGACGTTGCACGACTCCGCGTACGGTGTCGACATCCAAATCTTGTTCGAACGCTAAGCAATGCCTCACAGTCCTAGGTTGAACAGATACATCATAGAAGTATATATAATAAAAGAACATAAACAAGTAATATAACAGGATTTCTACAGGTTTGGCAAGGTATACTTGCGTGGGTTCTGAACTCCGTCAACTGCTCCTGAAAAAGTAGAATCTGTACGTATACCTCCGGATGCTGAAACAAACATCACCATTATTTTCAGAATACTTGAAATAGCTATGATTGACTACCCATAAGTCCAATTTGGACACATGGACAAAATTGACAGTTTTAGGTCAAAGCGGGGTCCACAAGTGGTCCACTTCGCACCAAAAAATGTGCCGAAGACAAAGTTCTCCAAATTTATCAAACTTAGTGTCTACAAATCCAGAACGATGGCATAAATCCAACGAAATATTCAGAACTGGATTTCGATGAGCCGATCACAAAAATGTTCGTCATATAGAACTGTAGGGCCCACAAAATGATGTTTTGTCAACGTTCTCAGAATCGAACCAAACTTGGGTCACAGGACCAGCGTAACGCTGCGAATCCGATGGCACGAGTTTTGTTACAAAATAACAAGTACACACAAAATTAGAACGAGTGTCAGAACAGGCTGATATGGGACTTTTTGACGGATACACGTTAATTTCGGTGTGCACGTACATCCAAATTAAGTTTTATGAAAGCTCACACGTCCGCGTTTACGTTATGCGCCTTTCGATGCAACTCACACACGACGAAATTGCCTCGTTTGGCGGAACGCACCATGTATCACGAGATTTTGGGTATTTTAAAAACAAGTTTTTGGTCATTTTGGAACAAGAATAATTTTACTATTAAAGCAAACTAATAAAAACTAAAGAAAAGTAAAAAACTTGGTTATATTGTGAAGAAGTTCCTTCAATTATATTTTGAAAATAATTAACGAGATAGTAGAAAATTGGACATGAACATGGGGGTTTGGATCAAAATTCTAAACTGTTTCTGAACAGTTTTTTGGCCAACTTTCGGTCAATTTTTCGATCAAACCGGGGTGGCTAAATTCGTTCCACTTGAAGGAAATTCTAGAGGGTTAGGTTGTGAACATACCAGCGAAGACGGGGAGCAAAATGGATCAGCAAGGAGGTCGAACGCTCCACGCGAAGGAGGGGTCGCAAGCTGTGCGTTGTGCGCGTGGAGTGTAAACCCCCTGATTTTTCAGGATTTTTAAAATGATTTTTTTACATTTTCTTGAATTTTCTAAAAAAAATTATTAATTTAAAATAAGATATTTTGTAATTAAATGATTTTTAAATATTGTTAAATAATATTAAAATATGATAAAAATAGTATTTTCTGGTGTAAAATGAAAATCTAGACATAGGGTAATTTTCCGGAAATTTATTGGACCCCGGAAGCATTTTTAAAGCCCTAAAAACTATTATATAATTAAACCTAATTAAACCCTGAACCAGGTTTACTTGAACCAAACCAAACCAAACAACTGACCCGAACCAGACCCGGTCCAGTTAAACCGGCCCAAATCTTAGCGGGTCGGATCCGGGTTCAACCCGACCCGCTTAGACCCGACCCGCCTGCAACCTAACCCCCAAATCTCTTCTCCTTCCCCGACCTCTATCCTTCCGGCGGCCGTTTCAGCCGCCGTGGCCGCCGACGACCGTTCCCTTCACCTCCCTCGAAACCCCCAGCCTCTTCCCCTTCCTCTTCCGCAAACCCCCGGCGGCTGACCTCCTCCCGCTACCCTATATAAACCCCCTCAGACCTCCGGCTGCCGCCCATTGATCCTCCTCGACCACCCGCCGCCAGGCCGCCCTCCTCAGCCCCTCGTCGGCCTCCCCTGACCCGCAGCCACCTCCTCCAGAACCTCCTTCCTCCGCCTCTGCCCAGCCGCCCCGACTTCGACAGCAGCTCCGCCCTCGTCCTCGACCTCGCCACCCCCGCAGAGCCCGACTCCAGCACCCTAGCAGCCTCTGCCCCGCCTCTGTCGGCCGCCTGAGCCGCCACCGGCGCTGTCCGACCTCGCTGCTGCCGCCCCGTGCCCCGGCCGACTCCGACCAGTACCTAAGCCAGCCGCCTGAGACCGGCAAGCCTCTGGACGCAGACCCGGACACATTCTGGACACCGACCCTGTGTCGAATCAACACGCGGACACGCGCAACTCGGTTTCACGAAGCCCTGTTCAGGTAACCCGTTCTCTCTCCTCGCTGCCCCATTTTCTGTTCCGTCAGTTGTGACGCATAGACTGTGTAACCCTCTCGATGTCCGTGTAACCCGCTCGGTGCATCGCGTCCTGTGGTGGTCGCGAACCGCGATCCAAAAACAGGAAAACCAACGCCCTGTTCCACCCCGGAACAGAGTACGCCCCGCCAAACGGGATGACTTGGTCACGTGTGTTCTTCACCGAAACGTGCGCGCCGTTGATACGAACGTGTGAGATTTCGCAGAAGTTGATTTGGATGTGCGTGCACACCGGAATCAACGTGTATCCGCCGACAACGTCCCATATCTGCCTGTTCTGAATCTCGCTGTAACTTAGTATACACACGTCGGATAGAAACGAAACTTGCGCCATCGGACTCGTAGTAATACGCTGGTCTTGTAACCCAAGTTTGGTTCGATTCTGAGAACGTTGACAAAATCTCGTATCGTGGGCCCCGCGGCTCCACTTGAGGGCGATTTTGTGATCGGCTCATCGGAATCCAATTCTGGAAGTTCCGTTGGGTTCGTATCATCGTTTTGGACCTGTTGACACTAAGTTTGTCAGATTTAGAGACCATTGTTCCTGACACATTTTTCGGTGCAAAACGGCCCACAAGTGGACCCCGCTTTGACCTGAAACTGTCATTTTTGCCCCTGTGTTCAAATTGGACTCAAGGACAGACTTTTCTAGCTATTTAATATTTTCTAAATCTGATGGTGATGTTTATTTCAGCAACCGGAGAACTGCCTGCAAATCCCGCTGAAGTCAGAGCTACAGTTGGAGCCAAAAACCCCAGACAAGTGTACCTTGCCATCTTTGCAGTCTTGTTACATATTTTTCTTGATTCATTTATATTGTTGTGCATGCTTGACCTAGGACCGTGTGACTTACTTAGTGTCCGATTAAAAGTCGGGTGCCAACACCGTACGCGAAGTTGTGTAAAGTCATCTAGACATGGATACCGATACCCTATACTTCTCGTGCATGCATTATCAAGTACATCATAACCCAGGACACTTGACACTATTCATAAGACAGAATCTTCCTGAGATATTCATGGTGATTCTGTATAGGATACAGTTTTCATGACATATTCTTCTGCTTAGATATTATATGACTTGATGCATTAGTTTTGATCCTGCGTGGCATGGACATGAGACATCGTGGACATGAGACGTATGATTACATTGGGTGGGGAGAGTCACACAGGCTACAGGTTGATTATATTATGACGGTGTTGTAGTCTCCCTTTTAAGCTAGACAAACCACATGATATCACTGCTACCCGGCTCCCCGACACAAAGCTTGTAGTGGTTTCAGCCTGAGTTATAGTGCTGCTCTCATCTTGCATATCACTTAGCTGGTTATATATTTACCCTATTATTTCATTTATTTGCTGCACTGCATTTATTTTGGTATGAGTTATTTTGTACCTTGCTATGTCCCCTGAGGACCTGGATCCGGATTATGTCCCCAGGATTAGCAGACGAGGTCGACCCTGAGGTACACGGGACAGAAGTATTAGCAGGAGCAGGAGCAGGCACTGGAGCAGTACCATATCCATCAGACGTTTGATCCCCGAGGGTATCTTCTGAGTATATACTTTGTGTCACGCTCCAGTCCCAAATACGTAGGACTAGGAACACGTAAGCATGCCAGCCGCATGGATATGGCAACTCCAATATATGGAAACCATAACCCATACGTACGCTGTAATATGAATATAACTCACATGTGGTATATATAATGTCACAAGTCACAGATATGCTAATCTCATCCACACAACAAGTCATAGAAAAGAAATACTAAACTAGAATAAAGAGTCTGAAATATCCAAAATAATAGTCGGGCGGAGACAAATCCACTACCAAGACTATATCCAAAACTAAAATGAGAGAGGAGTATAAGATCTCCAATATAAAATAATGTGAAGACAGAAGTGTATCAGCTAAAAGAATCCATCGCTAGATAATCAACGATGCTCAGAAGGTAAGACCTCCTCGACAGAAAATAATACGTCAGGTCCAGGCCCGTACTCCTGCAAATACTCAAGAGCAGATACACCTGGCAGAGGACCAGGTCCTCAGAGGGACGTAACAAGATACAGAAAATACGAGCCAACTTGAATACAGTGAACATGCATATAATTTGAAAATAAATAAGTACGCTGTACAAGACAATCTATATGAATGCAAATGAGGACAACTTTTCGACGTATGGGCAAGGGTAGGCTACTCGATCTAATCCTCACAACCTCACGCTCGTCCATGAACATCATCAGCCGACATACCTCGGGGGTAGCGACCCTCGGACTCCATCAATCGACATACCTCGGGGGTAGCGACCATCGAACACGACCCACCATAGTGCGTGCTAGTGACTACGGTGTTACCAGAGTGGTTAAAGCCCATACGTCTAATGATTGTCCTCTATGATACTAAGTGCCATGTGTGTGTCAACATATCTAATATATAGTAATGACTGAAAGGAAAACTACACATGCAAGAACTATACAGAAATGAAATAAATAAACAGAAATATAAATAGCATGCAAAGTACTGTAAACAATTTGGCAAGGTATCTTGCCTGGCAAGAAGGCTGCAAAATGTAGTGTCCCAATGTCAACACCAAGAGTCAGAAGCTACGGCCTCAGAATGAACGTCTCCGGATGCTGAAATAAACATCACCAACGTTCCCAGAATAAGCAAAATAGCTAAAAAGCACTTCCCTTTGGTCCAATTTGGACACAGGGGCAAAACGGTAATTTCGGGTAAAAGTGGGGTCCACGTGTGGCCCACTTTGCACCGAAAAGCGTGCCAAGGGTAACAGTCTCTAAATGGGACAAACTATACGTCAAACAACTCTAAATGTCAATACGAACCCAACGGTACGTCCAAATGTGGATTTCGATGGGCCGAACTCAATTTTGTCCAAAAAGTCAACTGTGGGGCCCGCCAATTGGCGATCTGGTCAACCGTCTCAGAAATGCGTGAAAATTGGGTCACAGGACCAGCGCGTTACCACGAGTCCAGTGGCGCAAGTTTCGTCGCAATCTGACAAGCGTGCACAAAATACGTGCAACTTCTACAAAAGCTGCGACACGGGGTGTGTCTGCGGATACGGCCTGATTCCGGCGTGCACACGCGTCCGAATCAGTCCCCACGAATTTTCACGTGTCCAGTTATGCTGTGTGCACCATTCAGTACACTTGGCACACGGCGGGGCGGTCCCGTTTGGCGGGGCGCGCTCCGTTTTCCAACTTTTGAAAATCTGGAAAAAGTGGGTGCGCGTAGTTTTGTGACGAATATAATTATGTCCACAGCAACTAATAGCATAGGGTTATTTAACAGAAAATAAACTAGGTCAGGTATTCTACAGGTATCAAAAAGAATCACCGAATTCGGATATCTGTGGTGGGAGATACGAACTCGGCAATATGGGTGGTCATTCTGGAATTCTGCGATTCCAGAATTGGGTCTGTCCGTCTACTTTGGACGCTATTTTTCACCAAGGGGCACACGTTTTCCGAGGTTGGCTATAAAACAAGTATGGAAGAGGGTTAAGGGATGATCATACCTATGAAAACGGAACAGCGTTTGGTCGAGCGAGTCGACGGGAAATCACGCCGGAGCGAAGGTGCCTCGAGTGGGATTCTGCAGGATGCGAGGTCGGCGTCGACGGGATGGTTGGATGGCTTGGGGGGGCTTCTCTGGCTGCGGTGACGGCTCTAGATGGGAAGAGGAGGTCTGGAGTTTTAGGTTAGGGTTTTGAGAGAGAAATATATATATATATATATATTAATATAGGAAGAGAGAGGGGGAAGGAGCGGGTTCGGATCCGCGAAGGGAGGGGGAGGCCGCGCGCACTGGGCTGTGGGAAAGTGGATGGAAGGAATACTAAGTGATTTGTTTTACACGTTGCTTTAGAATAGTTGGAAAGGGGATGTGCTGTTGCTGGGCTTAAGAGAATGTTAGCTTGCTTCTTTAGTTGCCTTAAGTTATTATTATTAGTTATTATTAGTAAACCTTATTTAATATTTTAATAATATTTCTTTTACTTTCTTTTCTTTTTCTTTCTAAGTATATATATACATATATATACTTGTATATACATATATATTATATATATACTCATAAGAAAATTCATGGATTAGAATAATGCACATCGTTAGGCTAGCAACAGCTCAAGGGGTCTCCTACATGGAATAAATTCCGAAAAATTCCTGATGGTCCCATAAGTCCTCTAAGTGCCCGAACATCTAAAATAAAAATTATTAAAAATCTATTTCTCCTATTTATCACATAATTATCATAATTAAATTATTAATTAATAAAAAAAATAATAAATACGGTTTTTAGAAATTGGGGTTTTATACTTTGTCCATACTCAGTATTGTTGTTGATATCTTATTTCTTGTATCTTGATAGTTGTTATCTTTATTTCTGTACCTTGACTATTGTATCAGACTGGTTATCGGGTTATTTCCCGATTTATTTACTTGTGACTTGATGATGATTATATTTCACTTTGTTGATTCTGATATTCATTCTGTGGATGAGATTAATAAACCCTGATCGTTGTAATACAGCTTAAGTATGCCCTGATGGATCCATTAAATTGGATTTGTCCATCGGTGTATGCTGCTGGCCATTGCCACGTGTCTGGTCCCTCGATATTTTGGGACTGGGGCGTGACATGGTTTTTGTGGTGGCCCATGCAGGTCAACGACTAAATTGTTCGGTTTCAACTTAGGGACCGAACAGGCATGCACTAAGGATAGGATAAGTTTTTAGGATCTCATCCACTTGCTTGAAACGTTCTTGATATCTATATCGGATTCGAATTAAATTCTTGACTTGCATCCTGCCTTGATTCCTGTGCACCTCTTATTTTTTATTTTGGATGCAGAGTTATGGATCCACGAGCAAACGATGAGACTCCTGCAAGATCACCACGAGATGTTGTGGTAACCAACGAAGATGAAGTAACACTAGTAGATGGAGGTCAATCAGCACACCGAAGCAGTCAAGCGAATCAGCATGCCTCGAGAATCCAAGAAGATGACATTCCACCATCGACACAATTTACTCCACAAATGCCCGTACTCCCACAAGGGCAGCCTATGGACAGGCAACAGATATTTCAAATGATCTACGCAATGATGCAAGCTCAACAGCAGATTCATCAAGAAGTTCAGCGTCACGAAGCGGAGTATTTGAGGAACAGCATAGTAACTGCACTGGAGCAGGCCAACTTACCAGCTCGACGGCCAACGACGGGCTCTATCACCGATTTCCGCCAGCTGAAGCCCCGTACCTTCTCAGGCAAGGAGGAGCCCACAGAAGTTCATGAATGGCTCACCAACACTCAACATCAATTAGAAGCAGTTGAGCTTCCACGGGAACGTTGGATGACTGCAGTCAGAATGCAATTGACGGATAATGCACATCACTGGTGGCTATCTGAGGAGACACGGCTCGGACCAGATCGAGTCACTTGGGAAGAGTTTTCCAGATTCTTTCAGGAGATGTACATTCTGGCTATCGTTCGATCGAAACTTCGGGACAAGTTCAATCGCCTCACTCAAGACAATCTGACAGTGGAAGAATAAAACGCGGAGTTCATTCGTCTGAGTCACTTTTCCCCAACCTTGATTCAGACAGAAGAAGAGAAGGCTGAGAAGTTCTTCGACGGATTAAACTTCGAGCTACAGAAACTAATTGGATCTGTTGCACCTACATCTTACCCGGACGTCCTTCCTGCAGCACGACACATAGAGCGCGTCATCAGGAGAGAGACCAGTCTAAAACGGCCATCCACATCAGCACCAGCCGGAGCACCACAGGAAGAAGTTGCAAAAAGACCTCACATGCACCAGACACCAAAAGCATCTCCACAGGCACTACCTGTCTGTCAATATTGTCGCAAGCGAGGCCATATAGAGAACAAGTGCAGACAAAAAATAAGATTATGTTTAGCTTGCGGATCCAGTCAGCATTTATTGAGGGAATGCCCTGAGCGTCGAGAAGGAGCACCAATGGTTAACCAACAAGCGTTACCAGCACCGAGGCCAGCCTATCCAGCATTGGGAGCACCGCAAACGGAAGTTGAAGGAGTTATACCACCAGCTCCAGGAGGGTATCAGCCGAGGCCACCTTTGATACCCCAGGCACTACTCTTCCAGCAGGTTCAGCAGCAGCAGAGGAATCGACTGCAATGACGCGGACAAGCTTTCGCGATGACCTTGGAGGACGTGCAGCCTCGTGGATTAGCTAATGCACGTAAGTGATTCGTAGCTATCTCGTCTAGATTTGCTTTAGTTCGTGCCTGTTGGTTCGTGACCCTAGCCTTGACCTAGTAATTTTGAGCTTGCTAATAACTGATAACCTAGTGATAACCTAATATATTTTTATAAATGATAATCTAGTTTTTCTAAACTGTAGATTTCTAAATTTCCTTCATTCGGAAAATTGCATAACTTTTAATGCTTAGGGAAATGATTTTCCCTATGTGTTCTTCTCAGAATCCTCAACCTTGATTTCCTTAATCGTGATGTGCTTCGAATAATGTTTGGAACCGTGTCATCTCTATTGACCGGTTATTCTTTGATTGCGAGAACGCAATCTTCTTAAGGGGGGTATATTGTAAACCCCCTAATTTTTTAGGATTTTTAAAATAAATTTTTCACATTTTCTGAAATTTTTTGAAATTTTTTATTAATTTAAAATAAGGTATTTTGTAATTAAATAATTTTTAAATATTGTTAAATAATATTAAAATATGATAAAAATAGTATTTTCTGGTGTAAAATGAAAATCTAGACATAGGGTAATTTTTCGGAAATTTATTGGACCCCGAAAGCATTTTTAAAGCCCTAAAAACTATTGTATAATTAAACCTAATTAAACCCTGAACCCGGTTTACTTGAACCAAACCAAACCAAACAACTGACCCGAACCGGACCCGGTCCAGTTAAACCGGCCCAAATCTTAGCGGGTCAGATCCGGGTTCAACCCGACTCGCTTAGACCCGACCCGACCCGCCTGCAACCTAACCCCCAAATCTCTTCTCCTTCCCCGACCTCTCTCCTTCCTGCGGCCGTTTCCGCAGCCGTGGCCGCCGTTGACCGTTCCCTTCACCTCCCTCGAAACCCCCAGCCTCTTCCCCTTCCTCTTCCGCAAACCCCCTGCGGCTGACCTCCTCCCGCTACCCTATATAAATCCCCTCAGACCTCCGGCTGCCGCCCCTTGATCCTCCTCGACCACCCGCCGCCAGGCCGCCCTCCTCAGCCCCTCGTCGGCCTCCCCTGACCCGCAGCCACCTCCTCCAGAACCTCCTCCCTCCGCCTCTGCCCAGCCGCCCCGAATTCGACAGCAGCTCTGCCCTCGTCCTCGACCTCGCCACCCCCGCAGAGCCCGACTCCAGCACCCTAGCAGCCGCTGCCCCGCCTCTGCCGGCCGCCCGAGCCGCCACCGGCGCCGCCCGACCTCGCCGCTGCCGCCCCGCACCCCGGCCGACTCCGACCAGTACCTCAGCCAGCCGCCCGAGCCCGGCGAGCCTCTTGACGCGGACCCGGACACATTCTGGATACCGACCCTGTGTCGAATAAACACGCGGACACGCGCAACTCGGTTTCACGAAGCCCTGTTCAGGTAACCCGTTCTCTCTCCTCGCTGCCCCGTTTTCTGTTTCGTCAGTTGTGACGCGTAGACTGTGTAACCCTCTCGATGCCCGTGCAACCCGCTCGGTGCATCGCGTCCTGTGGTGGTCGCGAACCGCGATCCAAAAACAGGAATACCAACGCCCTGTTCCACCCCGGAATAGAGTACGCTCCGCCAAACGGGACGACTTGGTCGCGTGCGGTCTTCACCGAAACGTGCGCGCCGTTGATACGGACGTGTGGGATTTCGCAGAAGTTGATTTTGATGTGCGTGCACACCGAAATCAACGCGTATCCGCCGACAACGCCCCGTATCCGCCTGTTCTGAATCTTGCTGTAACTTAGTGTACACACGTCGGATCGAAATGAAACTTGCGCCATCGGACTCATAGCAATACGTTGGTCCTGTGACCCAAGTTTGGTTCGATTCTGAGAACGTTGACAAAATCTCGTATCGTGGGTCCCGCGGCTCCACTTGACGGACGATTTTGTGATCGGCTCATCGGAATCCAATTCTGGAAGTTCCGTTGGGTTCATATCATCGTTCTAGACCTGTTGACACTAAGTTTGTCAGATTTAGAGACCATTGTTCCTGACACATTTTTCGGTACAAAGCGGCCCACATGTGGACCCCGCTTTGACCTGAAACTGTCATTTTTGCTCCTGTGTCCAAATTGGACTCAAGGACAGGCATTTCTAGCTATTTGATATTTTCTAAATCTGATGGTGATGTTTATTTCAGCAACCGGAGAACTGCCTGCAAATCCCGCTGAAGTCAGAGCTACAGTTGGAGCCAGAAACCCCAAGCAAGTGTACCTTGCCATCTTTGCAGTCTTGTTACATATTTTTCTTGATTCATTTATATTGTTGTGCATGCTTGACCTAGGACCGTGTGACTTACTTAGTGTCCGATTAAAAGTCGGGTGCCAACAGCGTACGCGGAGTTGTGTAAAGTCATCTAGACATGGATACCGATACCCTATACTTCTCGTGCTTGCATTATCAAGTACATCATAACCCAGGACACTTGACACTATTCATGAGACAGAATCTTCCTGAGATATTCATGGTAATTCTGTATAGGATACATTTTTCATGACATATTCTTCTGCTTAGATATTATATGACTTGATGCATTAGTTTTGATCCTGCGTGGCATGGACATGAGACGTCGTGGACATGAGAGGTATGATTACATTGGATGGGGAGAGTCACACAGGCTACAGGTTGATTATATTATGATGGTGTCGTAGTCTCCCTTTTGAGCTAGACAAACCACATGATATCACTGCTACCGGCTCCCTGACACAGAGCTTGTAGTGGTTTCAGCCTGAGTTATAGTGCTGTTCTCATCTTGCATATCACTTAGCTGGTTATATATTTACCCTATTGTTTTATTTATTTGCTGTACTGCATTTATTTTGGCATGAGTTATTTTGTACCTTGCTATGTCCCCTGAGGTCCTGGATCCGGATTATGTCCCCAGGATTAGCAGACGAGGTCGACCCTGAGGTACACGGGACAGGAGTATTAGCAGGAGCAGGAGCAGGCACTGGAGCAGTACCATATCCATCAGACGTTTGATCCCCGAGGGTATCTTCTGAGTATATACTTTGTCCATACTCAGTATTGTTGTTGATATCTTATTTCTTGTATCTTGATAGTTGTTATCTTTATTTCTGTACCTTGACTATTGTATCAGACTGGTTATCGGGTTATTTCTCGATTTATTTACTTGTGACTTGATGATGATTATATTTCACTTTGTTGATTCTGATATTCATTCTGTGGATGAGATTAGTAAACCCTGATCGTTGTAATACAGCTTAAGTATGCCCCGATGGATCCATTAAATTGGATTTGTCCATCGGTGTATGCTGCTGGCCATTGCCACGTGTCTGGTCCCTCGACATTTTGGGACTGGGGCGTGACATGGAGCGGGTGGACGACGGCGTGCTCCGGCGTAGCGCAGCGGCGAGGCGGCACGGCGAGGCAGCGGAGTTGCTGCGAGCGACGGTCGGAGGTCGCCGGAGGCGGCGGATGGTGATGGTGAAGGTGGGATGGGTTAGGGTTTTGGTTTTGGTTTTGTTATATATATATATATATATATATATATATATATATATATATATATATATATATATATATATATATATATAGGAGAGAAGAGGGGGTGGGTTTGTTCCTGTGTACGCACGGGTGGATTGGGTTAGAGTTAGGATTTTGGGTTTGTTAATTAGTTTAGGATTTAGTTTAATGGGTATAGGTTGGGTAGGGTTAAGGTTAATGAGTTTGGGTTTAGGTTTAATTTCTTTTTCTTTTGGTTTTATTTCTTTTATTTATTCAATAATTAAATGCGAGAATTTTTCAAAAATAGCTAGGCACTTGGAAAAGTCTAGAAAATTTATATTTCCTCCAATAAATAATCTATAACTAATTTATATTAATTAAACAATATATTTACTAAATATTAATGGATATTAAATTAATTAAATAAATCAATAAATTTTATTTTCTATATAATATTAAATTGAGAGCGTGTAGGGGGTTCGAATAACGCAACTCGAGGATCATGTGCGTAATAGGACTAGTTAGGCTCATAGCATGAATTTAGTTGGAAGCAATGGGTTGGTGTGGCATGTTAAAATCGTACGCCACGACTAAATGGTTAATTAATCATCGTTTTCTCGTAATTGTGTCGCAAAAGTTATGCGACCAAAACAAGGCATGAGATTGCAAATTTGTGAGGGACAGTCATAACAGGAGCCTAATTTGACTCGTCTAAGTCGAGCATGCTAGGTTGGTTGAAAGGAAAAGGCTAGTATTGAACTCAAGATCTTAAAACTATGGTGGTTGGTTTCCAAAGTTCGATTAAATTATAGAATAAATATTAAAATAAAAAAATAATTAATAATTACCGAACTAACCCTATATAAAAAATCAGGGTGCTCATAGCTTGATCACATAACCAACTCCTACTCCCCCATCCCCAACTAATACTCATGGATCCAATCACGACACGTTACGAACACGAATATAAGAAAACTGAACACAAGCAGTGTGTGAACACAAAGTACACGATAGTCAATACTCGATATACACGATAAAATACATGTGAAGGAATACCCGCTGAACACGGTAGGAGATAACGTCTCCTGACAGGATCCATATAATTCTAATCCATATAACCACTATGTCAGAATCAAGTATACAGTTCTAGAACATGTGATATATACACTATTATGAAATAAAAATTAACAGAGAGATGTACTTGCCTCTGGTCCTGAGCAAAAGATGTATCTTGACGCCTAAGCTGGTGTCACACAATCCTATTTAAGAAATATTATATAAATTAGTGCAATAGAGTGATAAAATGCTAAAATGAGCTAAAATATGATGTTCTAGGTCAATACTAGGTTCAACTAGGTCAAACTAGTCAATATAAGTCAAACTAGGTCACTACTAGCTAACACTAGCTATATTAGTTAATAACACTAATAACTATATAATAATATACTCTACATATCTGTATACACTATCTTACCTATATATACTACTTGGTAATAGGCTAACTGATACATAGTTAGTTAACTGTGTTACATGCTAACTAACATAACTAATGATTGATACTAAAAGCTAACTAATACTATCATTTCTCAGTGATACCAACTGTTATATATATACACCAATTTTCCTATATGCTAACTGACTAACTGACATTAACTAACATCAGTAAGGATACATAAAAATGGATACCTAACTTGATTAAACAATTAACACTGTTAGCTAACACTTCTGATACTCTATCAATCTTCCCAACTCACACACACACCACATTACCTTGATACCTCACTGTGAAACAACCTTGCCCACACCCACACAGAATTTCCCCAAATACCTGTACATCAGGGTCTAACTGCTTACCCTTGCTGCTTCTACTATTGTTTCAACACCAAACAATGGTTGACTGGGCACGCCCTTCACTTCTCATTACACAGGCACACAACAACACCATCACCCTCTACTACCATTGCTTGCCTTCCACCCAAGCTCCCCCTTGCTTACACAGTACAGTACACTGTGTCTAACACTCCATATCCCAATCTGATAGCCTAAGCCTCTTACTCTCTTTCGAGCAGAGACTGAAGTAGGCAGTCTACCTAATGATATATTAGTTTAGCACTGTGCCGAACCAGACCTTGCAGTCCCCAGACCTGACTGCCACAACCCGTATTGCCCAATATTAGATAAATAACCCGAGCTCTCCATTTCTCAGGTACCTGCAACCATGCTTCCTCCCTCACTTACATGAACACCAAGAACTCAGTAACCACAAATACCTGACTGATACACTCTTACTTCTTATTGAACTTAATCATGTAGTACATCTACAAGTCAACCCCTCAACAACACACTTGTGCACAATGCACTCTATACCTAGATAATTGAACTAAAATTAGTTCTAATACGAATCACTTGCACTAACTTTACACCATATTGTGCAGTGAGGTTTCACACACACACCAACTCAGGTTTATTCCCAAATACCTATTCACACTCCACACAACTTACTAGCCACAGTCTAATCAGTATTCACCAAAACTCGAGTTCTCTTAGTTATGTACTGTTGTAACCCAATCCTTCAAACCCCCACATTGTGTTCACATTATTCAATTCATAGATGCTTCCATCCTGTAATGCTCACTGATGCAAGTAAATATCAGTGCACTTGCTGCTACTTAGTAACTGCTGATGAAGAATTTCTCTCCAAGTAACACATACATACAACACACCACTCTACCACAGTTCAGGTTCAGGTACACACACACACACACTATACATATAGATATATATTTATATATATACACTCAAACATATATATATATATATATATATATATATATATATATATATATATATATATATATATATATATATACTTGAATAGATAATTCATCAAACACTTAGAGTGTACAATTAGGATATATATCATAATCAACCAATTGAGGTGTCAAAACCCACAATTATCCATAATAAATATTTTCTCAAGTCAACTATTCATACATATAACTATTAGAACTTGCTACACTAAGAATTGAAGAGGAATAGTATAAATTACACAAAATGAACCATGTATTGTACCGTATCATAAAATACCATGATACACTCTACTTGTGTCCAATTGTAGGCATATACCTAGTCCCACAACCTCGATCTAAGTCTAATTAGATCTAATTGGTCTCATAACACATACTTGATGTGTCAATCTTGTAATTCTTCCAAACTACACATAAATTATCATGTAGAATTCATAATACACATCCAATTAGCCTAGAACTTGTTCCTATAGGTAGTCATATGCCATTGGGGTGCTCCCAAAGGTCCAATACATGATTTAGAAGCTACAATAAAGAAGAATTCAGAATTTACCAATTGGGAGATGGATTTTCAATAAATTATTCCCACGGACATGATTCATACATGATCTTCTTGCCAAAGCTTCTTCTCCTTGTGCTTCTTGCAACTCCAAGCTTTAATGCTCCTTAAGTGATGAAAAAGAGAGAAAAATATGAATGAATTGAGAGAGGTTGATGGAGGGATGAAGTAAATTAGGAATATATGAATTGGGGATCTAGAAATGAGAGTGCAAATAAGGAGAAGAGAGAGCGGAGAGGCTTAAATGTGGCCGGCCCCCTCTACCCCTTCTCCAAGTCACAAGCAATGTCCAAGTTGCCCCTCTCTAACTAATTATGAATAGGATTAAGGGAGGGCTAATTTGGAAAGCTTCTAATCTAATATAATTACTCCAATCCTCCTAATTAATTAGTAAGAATGGGTCTATTAGGCTTGGTCCATATTGGGCTCATAAGTTGTCATGATAAATTTTAATTGGGTTCACATGAGTCAAGTCTACCTAATAGGCTAGTCCACTAACTAATAAATAATTAATACAAGCACAAATAAATATATATAGCATTTTAATTAAATATAATTTATAAAAATAAAATAACTATGCTAATTCACTAATTTACCCATATTTGGAAAAGTGATGGTGACAGAAGCGAAGCTCTTTTATTGATAATAGTATCGGTTACAAAGGCTTGAATAGCCCCATTGAATATGTCAAGTTGCCTTACAACACTTGTTGATCTCTCTTGCTTACAAAGGATTCCACTGTTCCATATATCATGTCCTCATATATCCAAGCTAAAGCTTTGCACCTGAGTACCAGAAATAGGGTACCCACAAACGTGGGTCAATACTCAGCTGTACTGGTGAGCGGGATAACCCACTCGCCTAAACTGACACTAAGTGATCATGGCAAGCATACAGATTATTTGGTGATCTTTCTATTTGAACTAGATGAGTTCCAGTTCATGTTAAAGCATGCCTCAAAAGCATTAAATCATGCTCGCATGTAAACTTTAAAGTTATGAAAGCACATTCCCATATATAGCATATTGAATTCACTTAAGCGGACAAGCATGTTATTCTCGAATCGCATAGGCCGGTAAACTTGTTATACTCAAATCTCGTTCGGTAACTAAGCATGTTATTATCGGTCGCAACGATAAGTAAAACTTATTGTATTCGGTCGCCCCGATCTCTAAGCATGTTATATTCAAATCTCCTCGATAGCTATGCATGCCATATTTGTATAGCATATGCAATGCACGAAACACGTTGAATCATCTCACTCAATAGCGACTCTAAATCTATAGCCTATGTACACACCCTTGCTCGACGCAAGGCAAAATTCATCCTCCTGGCTCAAATATTTGATAGCCCACCGTCTTATCCATATGCAGGTTACTGACAACACGAGCGTCATACTTGGACCGTTAAACGGCGCTCCCTATTAGCTCGGAGTGTGAGTCCGGCCGAAGTTCCCGCAATGCCATGACATTGGGGTGCATCCTTTCAGTCTTAGTCGACTTGAGGTCCCCATATGTCCAGCGCCGAAGCATGTTACTTAAATATGTGAGATTCGTTCCAACTCTAGGTAGCAAGCCAGTTGGAAATCTCACTATACCCGCGTCGAAGCACGTTACTTGATATGCGAGCATCATTTCATCATCTAAGTAGCAAACCCGCCTGAATGCCTCACTATACCGTGCTAGGAGAGCACTCTTAAAATTTTCTCCTAGGTCGATACAATTCCAGCCACATCCGGGTGCTCCGGGTCTAGCTTATCTCGTTCGAGGAATACCTAACCCGTGCACGACCAACCCATGACCATTGATATCCATGCAACATTTTGATAATGTAAGTATGGCGAGGTACGAGTCTTCTCGCCCTAGTCAAATACTTAGGATCTCTTTACTTTGTAAGTACGACGAGGTCTGTGTCTACTCTCCCGACTATCGAAATATAAGTATGGCGAGGTACGTGTCGACTCGTCCCACTTTTCATACTCGTGGTACTGTTACTCTTTCGATCGATATTCTGGTTAGACGACCCATAGGTCCCAACAGCTAAGTTACCAAGCCGCTTCTCGACACGGTATTTTGTGATACCCTATCCCTGAATGATAGTTTTGTGGCACCATTTTCTTTTCCATTCTTGAGGTTGTATCCTTTCTTGAGATATCGTATCCCGTCTTAAGATATCATATTCTGATCTTGACAGTTCTGTGGTCTTGTATCCTTTCTTGAGATATCGTATCCTGTTTTATCGGCTTTACTTATGAAGCGTTCTTATGGTTCATGTTCGATACTCGTGCTCTTGATGCACGCTTCGATATGCTTTGTTTCAATGTTCTATCTTAGTGTTTAACTCATGTTACGACTTATGTTTTGACTTGTGTTTCTCTGAGCCACGCTCGCTGAATCTATGATATCGCTAAAACACAACTAATATATTTTATTAAGTATGAAGGAGTACAGGATAAGGGTCAGGTCCCGCCCACTTTTACTTATCTGCTTCGCCGTTCTTTCGAGCCGACATAGCCTATCGCTCCACCTGAGTCGATACAGCTTATCCCCAATTTATGTGGTTTGATACAAAACACGATTTACTTAAGTGGTATAACCATACGAGCAGGTCATGCTTCTCAATCATCCGATCCGAGTGAATTCAAGGAAGACTGCACCATCGCTTAAGTCCCGCTATCTTTGTACTGCACTGAACTAGCCCACTGATTTTGTTGCACGATACTTGACTTCGTGCTTCTATTTGCATTGAGACGACAAATTGACCTAAAAAATGTCCTGCGTAAAAGCCTGTAAATGAAACCAAGACCTGAATCAATACGTGTTCCCCTCCTGATTATATATTCTCTTCCTTATGACACAACCAAGCACCAAATAGAATATCATGATCCATTGATATCCAAACACAAATTTTATGATACTTAATTGATATATGGATTATTAAACTATATAAATTTATATCTACCTAGAACATGCATGCTGATACTGATACCAACTCTTGGAATCACAACTGATACTCCACTCTCCCTTATGCTATTGGTACAAATACTAACTATACTGATACCTACCCTAGAACTATTACTACAAAGGTACTGCACTATGATCATTATCCCTAGACCGATGCCTATAGCTTACATGCCTAACAAGGAACCACTTACAGACTCACAAGCTACACTCCCAATAATCAATACTGATACTCAATGACACAAACCTATCTGCAAGTTATCAAACTACTACAATATCTAAGAAATCTTAGGAACTAATGAAATGAAGCTCTATTAGAAACTAAACTAGATGAACTAAGGATATCTTTATTCCTGAGCTTATAAGGGTAATAGACAAGAATCCAATGATAAGAGTGGAGTGATAGAGATGATATGTTAAGAACCAATTTAAGATACAATCTGTTAATCATACACGTCTATCCAAAATTATGTTACTCAGAATCCTCGCCGAGCCAGTAAGCATAGCTGCAATAAACGATAGAGTCTATAACTAAGGTATGTACCTTTATAATCATGTTATCTAGAATCCTCGTTGTGTTAACAAGTATAGCTGCGAGAAACTCTAAATTCCATAACTAAAATATGTACATCCAAAACTAGGTTTGTACGTTTCTGCCACACCAGCTAGTATGACTGCGATAAACTCTAGGCTCCATAACTAAGGCAGACGATTACCTTTCTCACTGTTATTATCCAAATACGTTATCAGAATGCTCCTCGATATAGTCCATAAAATTTATCTTGATGCAAAAATTAAATTCAACAACGAACATCAAGAACCAAATTCAATAACGAACAAGTAGAAATGGAAACAAGTGGAAATAAATTTTAAAATATAGTTTATAGTAAGATTCTCAAAGGTAATCCTAGGAATCTCTTAAGGAATCCTAATTTGTGATTGAGTATCCTCTCATCCTAATATCTTATATCATATATCATATCGCAGGCTCACAATAGTACAACTAAGATGTCGTACTACCACGATATTACTATAATTGCGAAGTCTGACCTGTATGTGCCACCATAAAAATACGTCACGACACATCCCTAAATAATCGGGCATGGACCGTGGGTACGTCCAACCTACGCCACAGCATCGGTGGTAGAACATTGTCTTAGTCATCAATATCTAGCTATCAATCATACTAATACAACTAGTTCTATCATGTACTCAATCACAATAATCTAAAGAAAGAATGAATAAGAAGATAATCCAGATAACACTCTAAAGAAATAAAACTAGACATGATATAAAAAAAAAATTCTAGCCTAGATCTCTACAATTGTCACTTCAAGTCTACAGTGTAGGAACGGTCCTGACTATAACATCACTCTGAAATCCCGGAATAGAGAGCACAACAATAATTAAAAAATATTATCCAATAAGAATTGGAGCGAAGTACACCTCTAACAGCAGTTCCAATAAATGATAAAGACTATGTAACCATAAATAGAGAGAATTACAAGATAAATAAAGCAAGAGCAAGAAATATACAAGATATAGAATGTTATAAATAAATACAAGAGTAAGGAGCATCATATACAAGAGTCAAGAAATACAACTAGCTAAGTGAGTGAGTACTAGCTTCAACATGTGATCGACTTAGAAACTTGATGCAAGGATTATGGCCTGCTTAATCATACGTGCGATGTATGATTAACATTATTCAAGAACAAGGCATGTACAAGGAGGGTATGATCACATATCTACACTAACACCTCCCGCCTTCGACTGGTATAGTGGATCCAACCATGGCACGCTATGACACGGAATTCTATGAAAAGGTAGCAAGTCTTCTCAAGAATCGATGTCTATACAAGTACAAGAACAACAAGGCTTGCACAAGATACACCAAGATACACAAGGAATAATATCTCATGACGAAATCTGAAAGTACTAATCCGTGTAACCATGTGTCAAGAAATCAAGGATATCTACACTAAATACAAGAAACATAGAAGATATCATAAACAAAAAACTGTCAGAGAATGTACTTGCCTGAAATTTAGGATAAAGTATCAACGGTATCCGTAACAGTACCTCAAAGACCTAAATATGGAATATCATATCAATATAGTATTTTGCAATGATAAACAAGTTAAGTTAGTCAAATTCTAGGTCTTTAGGCCATCCCTAAGTCAAACTAGGCATTTCTAGGTTGTATTAGCCTATATCTAAGTTTCTAGGTTGGTATCTTGATGATAAAAGTTATACTAGCTAAAACTAGGTACTAGGTACCTTATATACCAATATCAATATATATAACTTATATACATAACTAGTTAATATATATTTCAACATATAACTGGTCTTCAACATATACTAGGTTATACCTTGTATCAACACCCATAACTTATATACTAGTTAATACCTTGACTGATCAACTATGCAAATTGATACCAATATTAATACCTCCAAACTCAGGTACCTAACTTACTGATACTCTAGGACTTATACTTGGTATCTAATTACCACCCTCAAAACAACAATATTAGCTTCTTCCAATACCAACAAGCACCTAGCTAATACCTGGTACCCTTAACTATTTTCCCACTCTAATACTGCATGCAGGTAACTTGGCTGATGTCAAGACTCGAGTGAACTTTTCCCCACTTGCTTGAGAAATCTTGCACAAGCCACCATGCTCACAAGAGACCTGGCAATAATGCCCAGGTATGGAACAACTTACCCTCTGCAACTGACATGCATTGCCATTATCCAGACATCCCTACCATCATACAGACCCATGAATGATTCATCCTAGTATCAGTTTCCCCCCTCTAACTAATACATATGTATCAGTCCCTTTATGGACCGAACCTCATTGTTTTAATTCCCTACTGACACATAATTGATACACTGATACATTAGTGTATCAGTGCTATACTAAGAGCTAACCAACCATACACTATCCTAACTAACTGCAGTCCATCTGGACTGAACGACCACACTGCTCGCTGCAGTTACCCCTATAATTTCTCTGCCCAACTACTTCTCTCCCAACATACCTTACATCCCTAATCTCTAATGATATTGTTGCTGTATTGTTCATCACCTCCACAACAAGTTATTATTGTTGCTGCTGTTACTGTCACAATAGCTGTTGTGGGCAAACATTTAGACCCGAGCCCTATCTTTGTGCAACACTTTCCACTCCAAAACACACATACACATATAAACAGTACCAATACTACACCACAGACACTCTATATATAAGGACTGAACCTATATTAACACCTCTCACTTATACTAACCACTGTATACACTGACACTCTATATTACACATAGTTGCAAACATATATTTATATACCTTTAAACACTCCTAATTAGATATATATACACATCAAGTAATTATATACTTATATAGTTATAATACAATGAATATATACTAATCTAGATATTGAAATAATAAATTTTTTAGGTGACGGATTATATTTTTTGATGTCGAATTCAAGTGACCCTTGTGGTTGCTGGGGAGAGGCATACGAGCCCTAACTGGGTGGTGGAAGATCGGTGGATCGAGCCACGGGGACGTATTATTCGTTCCATTTATAAAAAAATAATAAAAGTTGAGGACAGTGGACAAAAAAGATATGGAATACAGCGTGCACAAAGTCCTGAACCTTACATCAAGCATCTAAAAAAAAGTATATTTTGAGTAGAAAACTTATCTACAATTTATGAGATTTGATTTATTTTAAATATATTAAATATGGGTGACTTGTGTGCTAAAACCCAATATTTTATACATAATTTTAGTTATTAACATGGATATTATTTACAATTTCTTCTCTAAATAACATTCATGTACAAAAATAACATTGAATAGTAAGAAAAGAACTGAACAAATTTGAGGGTATCATGTAATATTAATATTACTCTAAAACAAACTTTATCCATATCATCTATTAACAAAGCAAGGATGTGACAGCCTCCATCTCCAATCTCCACATCCCCAAATAAAGGTTAATTATAAGGGCACTACACTTTTTACTTGGGGCTAGCCCAGGATTGGGGCTAGCCCATTAATGAGGAAACTTTACTTACACTAGCCCATTAGTTTACTCATACTAGCCCACTTTGAAACCTTCTCCCAAACACTCCCAAACTCTCCCCACCCCACCGAAGCTCTCCCCCCTCCCGCCGGCCGATCTCCGAGACTCTGTCCTCCTCCTCCTTGTCGATGGCTCCCAAAGTCTCGAAACAATCAAGGTACAAATCATCATTCTCCTTGTGCTATTGTATTTGCAAAATTGTCCAAAATTTTTAAAAAATCCTATTGCATTTTGAAAATTTTGAGTGATTTTCTTTCCATTCTTCAAATAAGGGCATACAAGTCCTTGGCAGAGTTTAGGATGTAGTTTAGACGTTCAGTTGGTTGATAGAACACGATTTTAGGGCATACAATGTCGAGAATCGTCGACATTGTCGAGCAGTATTGGGCGGGACTGTAGATTTTCCTACAGTCCCATATAGATTTAGGACTGTAGGAAAATTGACAGTCCTATTTATATTAAGGACTGTCGAATTGTCTACAGTCCTAAATTTATATAGGACTGTAGGCATTTCAACAGTCCTAAAAAATTAGGACTGTTAAAAATTCTGCAGTCCTGTATACTTACAGGACTGTAGAAATTTCTACAGTCCTGATTGTAAAATTAAATTATGATGTTAAAATAGAAATTATTTTTTTGTCTTATAGTCATGCCCCTGGGAAGGACACTGTGGATGAAGATATAATGAGAAGATGCCCTACTGCGTCGATGCATAAGGAACGCACAGTTTCGCGTACTATTGAACCAGGCGTCACTATCCGCGAGCCCGAGGCACGCCCTGAAGTGAGGAAACGTCGATTGACGAAGAAGACTGCCACTCGTTCGAAGAGACGTGCTCCTCCTAGTTCTTCCGGTTCTTCTTCCTCCTCCGATGAGGACATGCCAAATGTTCCAAATCGGCCTACTGATGGTTCAGGACCTTCTCAGCCTGCAAATAGTCCTGTCGAGAGTCTCCCACAAACTCTCGGAAATCGGACTACTGATGGTTCAGGACCTTCTGAGCAGGCAGATAGTCCAGTCGACACTCGTCCAAACGGTTGCTCTATGTTACCGTCGATCGAAAACCATATTGCATACCAAATATGGAACAATCCGGTAAGTACATTACGTTATGATAAATTTATATATAGTTGTAAGTTCAAAGTTCATTTTACACAGAGTTATAATTTCATCCAATTGTTTACTTTTCAGGAGAGTTCTCGTATGTTGACGGTGATCAACCACGGGGAAAAATGTAATACATGGAGGTATGAATTATTGGGAGATGATGTGAAGACAAAAATCAGTCCCACCGGTCTACAATATTTGGGTAGCTACTCATATACAACGGTGGATAATGCACTGATTTCAGCATTTGTATAACGGTGGCATCCAGAAACCAACACTTTCCATCTACCCAATAGGGAGTTGACGATTACCCTTGATGACGTCTATCATATATTAGGACTTAGGGTTGATGGTCGAGTCATGATGAATCAAACTTTTGATGAGTCGAGCATCAACTTTTAAGACTATATTGTGGATTATGTATCAGGGTGTCTGGGAGTTTATGCCACTAGTTTTACTAGTCTTCGAGAATTCAAGAAGTCCTACGGACTTCCTCTAAAATATTTGGAGAAGATATTCGCTGAGCCGACCCCCGAAATTGATATTAGCAAAAATGTCGCCCGCGGATATATGTAGTTCATCTTAGGGGCTGTCGGCATTACGAATAAGTCAAGAACGTCCATAAATGACAAATATCTCCTCAATTTGGACAACATTGACACGGTGGACAAAATTTCTTGGGGAAGCGGTATACTAGCATACCTTTACCGCGAGCTTGGTGCGGCATCCCGCGTGGGTTCGAAGACAATATCCGGATGCCAGACTCTACTCCATGTATAGATATATCTTTGTCAACTTGTATACATAAATATAAATTTTGTTGTTTATTTTTGGACTAATTTTTTTTTAACCTGGTTATGTGAAGGCATGGATATACGAGCACTTTCCAACACTGCAGTGGGCGAAACTTAACCGAGGGTATGACGAGAACCTGCCTAGAATGTGCCGATGGAAGCCAACTAAAGAAGATGCCAAACGTTCTCACACATTGGCCGCCCTACGGAATGCACTCGAAGATATGACGACAGAAGAGGTGAATTTAGACCTAATTTTGTACTTAATTGGTATTAATTTACTACCTTATGCTAAATGACGTTATGCTTAATTTTATGCGGTGCAGATTGTATGGGATCCATACCGTGATTTGCGACAGACTACCCGTCCATTGCAACCAGTCGCCTTATATCACGGTCTTATCAGTTGTCATGAAATCGAGGAGGCTTATATGCCGGATAGAGTGCTCTGTCAGTTTGGCTACGTACAAACTGTCTCAAGGCGCACTTTGAAAATGATAACTCCTTCGCGCGGGACAAAACCGCTCAACTATATTCCTGCGTCGTTCAACTGGGTATCGGACTTCTTCACCGAGTGGCAACGCCACGTTATTAGAGATACCGACCGGCAAGCAGCAGTCAATATGGCGGAGTGTAGCAACGACTACCTCGCATACTATGCCGGTGTCGGACTACCTACCTTGTTCCAACACGGAGGGGATATTGTGCGTGTACCTTCAGATCTTCCTGCCAAATCGGTCTTGTATACTGCACTGGTGCAGATGGTGAGCCAAGTTATAGACTTTAAGTTTGATATTTGTAACTGTTTATAACAATATTTTTTAATTCTCATGAATAGGCAAGGAAAGTGAAGAAGATGGGAAGAAGCCTCGTTAGTTGCCAGGGTTCGAATTATATGGCAATCAATGACGAACTCCAACAAATCGACAACGCTGAAGATTTTCCTTTCTTGGAAAATAGAAAGCAACGTACAAAGAGGCGGTATGAAGTTTAAACTATCATTTTGAGTTGTAAAAGTTTGAATGAATATGACTTTTGAGAAATGTAAAGGTTTAAACTATGATTTTGAGTTGTATAACTTTGATTGAATTTGCTACTATTGACAGTTTCAATGAATTTGCTACTATTGACACTTTGAGTTAATTTGAGTTGTATAAAAGTTTAAACTATCAATTTGAGCTGCATACATACTGTTGTCCAATTTGCAGACAGTGTAGCTAAAGTTACAGACAGTGGGTAAACTTTAGGACTGTCACAATTTTGACAATCCTAGTATATACTAGGACTGTCAAAATTGTGACAGTCCTAAAGTTACATATAACTGCTTATAGACAGTGGGTAAACTTATATACTAGGACTGTCAAAATTGTGACAGTCCAAAAGTTACATATAACTGCTTATAGACAGTGGGTAAACTTTAGGAATGTCACAATTTTGACAGTCCTAGTATATACTAGGACTGTCAAAATTGTGACAGTCCTAGTATCCTGGCAGTTTTACATATTGACAGTCCTAAGTTATTAGTAGCAATGCACAACATACAGTCAAAATCTATTAGTATCAATTAGATAACTCCTTTCATTACACAACATACACACAACATACAACATATAGTTCAATTTACAGTTAAACATACATGGATCAACACAAAATACATTTGAATATACAGTATCAATCGATTAGAATATCAAAGTAGTCGTCCAGCATAATTTTTGGATCCTCCATCTTCATCATCTTCTTATAGGCAGCCATTGCATCCTTGTAGGGTATCGTCCATGCGATCGCTTCCTCTGGTACGTGTTTATACCAAAGCGTAGAAGGTGGCGGAATAGGAGAATGAGCGATCAACCTTGGGATGACGAAGTATTGTCCGACAAGCCCTATGCAACATAGATTGGATACTCGGTGTTCGGCCGGGGGGCACACATTGGAAAAAAAGTATTGTTAATACCTTGTGAGATAATTACAATAGGTAACTTATACCTATTAGAGAATACGTAAGCAGCAGGCGGGACATCCATGTAATGGTCTGGTCCGGTAACTATTTTCGTACAAGGTATGCCTGCCAACAAATCTCCAACAATTTCTTCGCCAAGTATCTGGCTATAGAAGGCTAGTCGCGACTCCAACTCCTAGTACAGCTCTTCCCTAACCTGTCTCCATCCTGCTTCAACTGAATAGCCTAGTTGTCTTGCTATTGCATGGTATCCACAATGGCCATCCTTAGGCACATCAACAATAGACCAAATGAAATTTCGTATCTCAGGTAGAAAATTTTCAATGTATAGACTATAAGAATCAGAAAAGTTATCAAAACCCTCCGCCGTGACTGCATCTATCATTTTCTGTTTCTTCCCCCTTCAAATTGTAAGCTTACTCTTTTTCTGCGGAAATACCCCCCCATCCATTACGGACTTTGCCTCCAAATTGCGTTCGATATGTTCAAATAAGGATGGATCTCTTTTAGTTGATTCCTCCTTCTTCTTTTTTGCTCTACTCTTTCTTGACTGTGGTCTTCCCTTAGGAGTTCGAACAACGGATGGCTCTTGCAATCTAGTTGTTGCCAGGACTACAATCTCTTGGATTTTAACCTCAATGGATCTTCTCTCCGGTTCCGATGCGCCACACCACCTTGCGTGCAGTAGTTTCACTTGGGCCAACACAAAGAAATCATCTTGAACCTCCACCGTCGGTATTATCGACAGCTGTCTCCAACGTTGATCAACACCATCTATTGGAATAGGTATAGATTCACGACGATATTCGTTAATCTCATGTGCACACGGAAGTCCGAGTGAATGTCGATATGAACAACCGCAAACCTCGGGATCATAACCCACCGACTTTGACCTACGAATCTCCTCATACAATAAGCCCAAGGCCTTGTGAGATACCACATGGGTTAAACCATCCAAGAGGTGTTCTTGCTTGTATTCATGCTTTGCAATATTGAGGCTCATCTCAAATGATGCTACAATATCGTTCACCGTGGCAATAGTCATCAAATGAATCGATTGCCAAACAGAGACAAAATTACCGACCGATGACCGTAGATATCTTTTTAAACATGAGTGTGCTCCTTCGACCCGGTTCGTAGTGATCGTGCCATAATGCTTCACCATGTTGGTCCATGCTAAGACGAATTGCTCTTTATGTGGTTCTAGCAAAGTATCTTTGATATAAGATATGCATGTCGGGTTACTCGTCTCCCACTTTTGTTGGAACATGTACCATGCTGTGTCGTAGCTGTCTGTAGTACTTGCTTGCCATACAAGACTCCAATCACTGTAGAATTCTTCGAAGCGAAGCATGTCGATTTTACCGTCCACATTTTTAAATTTTCTCTTGCATTAAGCTTGGATATTTCTATTTATATACCAAGTGCATAGTAGTCTATGCGCATGAGGAAATACAATATCTATAGCATTTATCAACGCATATTCTCTGTCAGTAACAAAAACAGAGGGCTCTTTGTAACCTGTGTAAAGGGATTATAGTTTTCTCAACGCCCATGTGTAATCCTCTACTGTCTCACTCTTCATAAAATAAAAAGCGACTGTAAATGTTTTTCCTGTAGACGTAACCCCAACAACGTGAAAAAGAGGCATCTTGAACCTGTTGGTCTTATATGTACAATCAAGGACCAACACGTCTGCGAAGGACCGAGCCAAGTGTGTGCAATCAGGATGAGCCCAAAACAACGAAAGGAGTTCATAATTTTGTGGATGTCTTCTATGGTACTCCACGTAGTGATGCTCCCCAAGCAACTTCAATACGTGCTGCATCGCCATTCTTCCTTTCATACTATTACATTTTGCTCTGGCCAAACTATTATAGATCGTCCTCATGGTAGACTTGTTCCCATCTTCTTTTTGTCGCACGGCTGAATAAATTTGTTTCGGTGCAACTCCGAAAAGGAACAATTCTTCAACCAACTTTCTCTCATCCTCCTTCAACCGTGCCACGTAGGCATGACCCGTAAGTGTCCCTGGAATAGGATGATTGTGTCTTCCATTCTTAACTTCGATTATCCACTTCATATCTTCAACTTTTACAATCAACACCTTCAATGGACAACCACATTTTCTCGTCCCAATATTTTTCTTAGGGATTTCTTTTTCAACAATACCTTTTTTTTATGATGCTCCCTAAACACACCTCCTCTTTCGCATCCCAGCTCAAGATATTTTCGGCCCGGCCGAGATCTGATGGATCTTGCAATGACAATAACTACGTTATGTCGTCTCCCAACTTCTCTGCACCACTCTAATGCTTCTTCATGGGTTGCAAATTGAATATCCGTTGAGAAAATATCATCCACACCAACACCAACAGCAGGATGTACCACAATATCTGAACAAGGTTGGTCCTATAACCAATATAAAATAATATAAAAATTAATAACTTCATATAATTATCCAGGACTGTCAATATTTTTACAGTCCTATTTTTAAATAGGACTGTCAAAATTATGACAGTCCTACTTTTATATAGGACTGTCGAATTTATGACAGTCCTCTATTTATTTAGTACTGTAGAATATTTGACAGTCCTATATTTATATAGGACTGTCTAATTTTTACAGTCCTTACTCGTGACTGTCGAATTAGGGTTGTCGTTTTACTTACCGTACGTGCTTCGGAACAACCAACATGTTCTTCGGAACGTCCGGAGTGCATATTTAATGAATTGGACGATCCGACTTCGTCATCGAACATATTTTCATGCATTGTTCCTACAATAGTCAAAATAAACTAAATCTTTTTCGGACAATCGCAAAATTTATTTATCGTAGGTTGTCGAAGACATACCGGAAGAATATTCCTTGGAGTATCACCAAAGTAAAATCCTCCTCCAACCACAACTAGCAATTTCCAATTTTAGGTTTAGGCTTGGTGGAATGAGGGTTTCTTCAAATCTAGGTGGAATGCCAAAAATAGAAAAAAAATTCACTTTTATACCTTGGTGTGGGCTAGCCCCAAGTAACTATGAGAGTGGCAAACTTGTAATTTTGAAAAAATTTACATTGGACTAGCCCCAAGTAAAAAGTGTAGTGCCCTTATAATTAATCCAAATAAAGCATAAATGTGATCGCCCAACAAATATCCGAAATATTACCAAAAATGCCCCGATAGTTCTTCCTCCTCCTCCTCCGTCATCCTTCTACTGAGCGATAAAAATGGCGAATCCGAGACGAAGCAGCTCGCAATTCCACCACCACCACAGCAGCAACATCCTCCCCATCTCCTTCTCCACAGACCCACAAAACCCTTCCTCCTCTTCCATTCTCAACGGCGTCTTTCTCTTCCTGAAGAGGCCTTCGGCGTTCCCGTTCCTCCTCTCCGTCTTCGTCCTCCTCACCTGGCTCTCCCTTCGCCTCCAGCGCACCACCCCTCCCCCTCCCCCTCGCTTCCCCGTCGGTACTGACGCAGATGCCAACTTGGTCAGGTTCGAAGCCGATGCCGTCGCCAAGGACGCCAGGGGCTGGCTGCTCGACCCCGTCCGCGCCGCCCGTGACGCCGGCGTTCTCGGTGAGTTCTATTTTTTTCTTCTGGGCATTTCGTCGAATGGGTTGTGGGCAGTGAACCTAGGCAGCACGGACACGAAAAAAGTCCGCCCGCTCCTTTTCCGTGTCGGAAACGGAACATAACTTGAAAACATGACAGGACGAGATTAAACCGGTTTCTCTTTTGTGTGTGTGTGTGTGTGTGTGTGGGGGGGGGGGGGGGGGGGTTGGGGGGGGGGGGGGGGGGGTTTGGGGGGGTTGTCGAAAGAATTATTATGGTTATCACTTCTTTTTGGGCATTTCCTCGAACAGGTTAGGATGTTACGGTAGTGACCAAGTCTTAAACTGATTGAGGTTTTGGTTGTCTGTGTTGGCGAGTTTGATGCGAAGTGGGTTCTGGGTTACATTGGTTCGTTGGCGATTTTCTGAGGAATGGGGTTATTTTTCTTTGGTGGGTTTCGTTTACCAGGCTGATAGAAACCGGGGAGGTGCATAGCTTCAATGATAGCAAGCTGAAATAGTACAAATTGTTATTGCAATTTATGGTTTATGCATTGCTGGTCTGTGTTCTCTTGTTTCTAATATGTTGTTTGGAGTTTGGGATTATGATTTTTGGCGTCTGTTTATTTGACTACATGCAAAGAACATGGATTATGGATTTTATTAGATACATCTACATCATTGACAAAGGAAACATGCAAGTGAGGTTGTATTGGTTGAAGATAATGTGTGTTGTGTTATTGCTGACCGACGTTGAGGGAACAAAGAATGGGACTGCATGACAGCTTCTCTCATACATGTTCACTTTCATCACATACACGAGCTCACTGAACAGAGCTATGTAGTCTTTCCACTTTTTAGTGTCAATTTGAATTGCATGTTGTCTACTTTTACTAGTGTATATCAGCATCTGGGTCATAAGTTTAGTTGTTTAACGAATAAATTTGGAATCCTGAGCAACCATTAATTAGACGATGAAGATGGGAATCACAAATTATCAGTTGTATTTGCTGCCAATATTAATATTATTATTTTGCCTTCTTCTTTTTGTATCTATTGGTGGCTAGTTGTGTGCAGTTGGACTTTTGGTAGTGGGTAGATTCTTCTGGATTAGATCTACTATATTGGATTGCACAATAGGCCAAAGAGAAGAGAATATACCAATTTGCAATTATAGTAGTTGTATCATGTCTTAGCCTTATAATAGCCAAATAAACAAATGTAATTATTCATCTTTAAGCCAAAGTCTGACAATTTTGTTTTAACACAATCAAATTCCAAAAAAAAATTGTGATCAGGTTCTTTTTATGAATATTTATGAACCATTCATGGCTGACTTGTTTAAGTGTTTTGTGCTGCCATTGTTTGCAGTGTCATTTTGGCATTTACTTTGATACCCTCACTAATTGTTATGAATCTATCAACTATTGTGACTGTGATGCCAATCATTGTTACAGTACTATATACATAGTTCAAATTGTTTGCTCAAGACATGTTATTGTCACGTCCCGGTTCTGCTGTATCGATAAGTCGCCACTGGACGTGATGCCATACAAGTCTAAATTGCACTTGTACAAGACATGAGTGTGCACGTTTTGTAGATGGTTCATTTTATAGAATTTTGGAGCAGAAAATAGACAAATTGAATCACAACACACACACACACACAATAGGAAAATCATTATTTTATTGATAATTGAATCGTAGACTTTGCTTGTAGCTTCGTCGTATGCAGCTATCGTAGCCTCGCCGTAGGCGGTGACAACTTTGCTAGAAGCTAACTAGGGTGTTTGGTTAGCCACAAAAGTGGCTATGGCCAGAGACTTAAAGCATGTTATTGTTTTAGCTTTAGCTCCACTGAAGGAGCTAGCATCGCTGTAAACTGGCGTCTTAGCTCAGCCAAAGCTGCCTTTGATCTTAACTTTGTCGGATTGCGACACGGTTTTCTTGTCGGTGGAGAAGACAATCCCCAACAGAGTTGCCATTATGTTTACCATTAAAAATGATATAATGGAATGTTAAAACTTAAATATTTGTAGAAAATTACAAAGAAAGACTCTCGAAGGAGAGTTTATTCTCTATGAGTTGATTATAGGGAAGTGTGCCAAGGAAATCTGGTCAGCGCAGGGTCACTTTATTCCGTTGATAATTTGACGAAAAGATCTGGGTCTTCTTGTGCCTTGCTTGCGAGATGGCAATCGATAGGTTCTTCTTGATGCTTCTGAACCCTTGCGGTTGATGGCTGTTTGAATCGAAGCCTACGAGATCTTTGTGAGAACTCTCCAAAAGACTATCATGGTGTTCAAACCCTCTTTTAGTCTGAGGACTTTGCCAGCAAAAGAGAACATGGCTAAGAAGCTTTGGATAGATTGGGGATGCTTGGAATCAATCTTCACAGAGAAGCCAAAAGGCTAAGAAACCGTCAAGATAGAGCCAATGATGTGCTCTTGGAGTTTTCTCGTGTCGACCAATGCAGTATCCCAAACAACCCATTGTTGTCGAACTGGTCTTCTCTTGAAGACAAGAACCCCTCATTTAGCCTGCAAGGGGCTATTTATAGCTCTGCTAGGGGTGTAGTGTCCCCTAAAATTCAGCTACTCTTCTACGACGAGACTAGCCTACTTGCCGACTAGCCTACTTGCCGATAAGGCTACACACATGTTATCTGCCATTATGGGTGTTGTGACCCATTAAGTGGTAATAACATTTCACTGAAGTATTTGGGCTGTTAACTTTGAAAATATGCAACATCTCCTAAAATTTCGCTCGGGATGAATATAGCTCAAACGACCAGTAGCCGTCGTTTGTAAGTGAGGGTATAGTATAGCGACACTAGATAGCCATCCGGCGAGGCCTATAACGAGACTAACTTGTTGACGGGGCTAAGCCTACGGGGAGGCTAGCCTGCTTGGCTGAATACGATGACGCTAGCCTGCAAAGTTCATATGTACGACGGAGCTAGCAATTTAGGCTGTTAGTTCTCCCGTACGATGAAACCAGCCATTTGGTCTGGTAGCTCGCATGTATAGCGAACCTAGTCACTTTGGCTTATCTAGCCTTGCATTTGTGGCTTAGTTATCCTATTTTAGTCATACTCGACCCATGTTGAGCTTGGATGGATCCATTAGGATCCAAATGACCATTCTACATACATTTTGGGACTTGCAGGAGCTTGATGGTATAGAACTGGCTGATGGGGTTGTCTGAGAATTTATTTTTAAGTGCCAACAATGCTTACTCCCATGCCAGTGTGGGAAATTTTGATCTAAACTTGGGCCGACTTCCAAACTCAAGTTAATCCCTCTCAAAGACGTACCAGCCAAGTTTAAACAAAACATATATTATGATTGTTGTCCATCTTTAGTCCATCTATCAACATATTCATTCATATGCATGTACCTATGCGTCCGTTACTTACTGTTTGTATATTTTTTTCCGCTTCATTCTATCTAATAAGCTCAAATATTTTAATCTTTAACTTTGAAATCAATATGTTTATATGGTGTGTATAAATACTTGTTTTTTAGGTTGTTGCTGATGTTCTAATGTTAATCATGTTGTATCTATATGGGAAGAAACTTTCTGAGTAACTCAAAGTACCACTAACTTGATAAAATCCCAACATACCGCAGATATTTTAAGGTTAAGGTTGTGCTTCATTCTGTAGGAAGTTGTAGAAAGTGAGGAAGGGAAAGGAAAGGAAATTGAATTTGGATCATGTATAAAATGGAATCCCAGTTCTAGGTGATCTTGTTTCCCTTTCCCTCACTTTCTTTGTAACCGAACACAGCCTAAATAGTTTGAAATCCCATCAACCCTGTCAATATGACCTGCTCAACTAACCCGACCTAAGTTACCTAGGTATGCTGTTTGGATGGCTTTTGGGTTGGGTTGGTTTCAGGTTGAGGATATGGTAGGACAGGTTGGGTTTATCCTTCAACCTGACCATCCTGCCGCATATGACCAGCTTCAGCACCCTTAGTTGTGGATCCACCAAACCTTTTCTAACATCATACTAACTGCAGGTGGAGCACAGTTCTGCTCTTCAATCCATGTAGGTGAGATTCGACCAGGCGGCATGAGAGGAAACCACCGTCATCACACCTGCAATGAGACGTTTGTCATCTGGGGTGCTGACACAAGATTTAGAGTTACGTTTCGTTACATCTATTTCTTGAATTCCTTTTCCTAGTTATAGTTCCCGTGTCTTACCACTAACTCGACTTATCGTTTCTTTTTCTACAGCTTGAGAACGGTAATGTACAAGGCGACGGCTATGCAGAAGTTGGTTTCAGCTCATCCGAGGTGATCGTTGCTGCCAGTCCTGCTGGAACGGCACATGCTCTTATCAATGTTGATCGTGTGCGAACCTCGTTCTTCTTGGGATGCCAAGACAGTGTGATAGATAATAATAGCTCGACTACCGATTACAAAGTCTGGAAGGATCTGTAGAAGGCGCAGCTTCATCTTCATCTACAGTATGGCTGCGCTTTAGTTTTACAATTGGATTGGAAGAAGAGTGTCTCAGTTCGATGATCCATCTTGCAAGGTTGCTACTTGCTTTTTTTCCTGTGTAAATGTGGAGAATGGTGTGGATATTGCATATATGTACAGTGGTAGAGCCAGATAAATTTCCTTTTGATGACTTTTCTAATCACCAAGGCTTGCTTTTCTCTTCCTGTTCTCATATTTTTTGCATGGCCTCCCTGAACTGACTACAGATATATTGCATATAAAGCATAGAAGAAAAACACGTGTGAAGAAGGAACGAGCCCTTCCCTATGCTTTCACTCAAAACTTTCTCATGTATTTGAAGGAAGGCCACAAGTAAAGAAGCTTGTTCTTGTATAGACTCAGACCAGTAAGTTCAATTGTATGATTTGATTCATTGTTGCATTGCAAATTCGATTATTGAAGTAAACCTCTCTTTCCAAGTTATGTGGGTCCATTTGAAACTTGGAAGGAGGAAGAACAGGTGCTAACTACTATATATAATTATATTAACGTGACATCACTAAGCATCGTGTGATCAATTCAATTAGCCATCAACCTAAAGAAGGAAGCAGGGAAGAAGTGGCTGGCCACATTAGTAGGCTGCAACAACTTCAACACAGGCAAGGCCGCAACGAGCTCAACGGCAGCATTAACGACGTCGACTACCTGGGCGAGCTAATCGTCGATCGGTTTCGAGTCGGAGACTAGCCAGGATAGGAAAGTGCTGCCAAAAATGATATCCATCTATCAAAAAAATTGGGTGATGCCATCTTTCATTATCTGACGTATAACATGACTGCTGACATGTCAGCTGATATGATAAAATTTGTCATTAAAATTAAAATTAAAATTAATATTAACAACAATGACTTATGAATCTCGGAAGTGATGTTCCTGCTGATGTGACCCTCCCCTATTTGTTATGTGTCCGCCTCCTTAAATCCTCTATCCCATCTCGTCCAATTGGAGCTGTCACGTCAGCTCGAGGTCATGACTCCCGGAAGCCATTAAGTAAGTGTTGTTTTGTTAGTGTAATAGGCATGCATTTCTAATTTGATGTTTGGGTGACGTAGAGTTATGCAATTAATGAAGGCTTGAAACCATTTATTTTGACTTAAAACCATTTTTTTTAGATTGAGAATTAATTGAAAGAAATTCTAAACATATATAATGGCTGATTCTGATGCTGATTTAGCTTTAACCTGAATATGCCAGTTGTATTATGTCGTCACTAAATTTTTATGTTAATTTTGGAGCTGAATTTATGAATAAATTCAATTTGGAGAGTATAAGTTCATGGATGAGTCATCATTTTTCACGCATTCCATCAAAAGCTACTTATGTTATTTGACTATTTTCATATAACACAACATCTAGGTGGACTTCACTTGAACCAGAAATATCCTCTTAAGCATATTTGGGTTAACTAAGTATTCATTGTCTCTTATTTCTGATACACTTTAGAATATGTAACAAAGTTCTCCATACCTAAAATTATCCGCTGTATTGTATCATTTATGCTCTATCACAACCTGATACTAACCACTACATGTATTTGTCGACGAAAATTGTGACTCTTGTCACGATCTGTTCTGCAGAACCAAACGTCACCATTGAACGTGATGTCATATAAATCTAAATTGTATTCGTATAATACAAATACTAAAACGACCGATCTTACCTAGTCATCACAATAAATAAATAAAAAAACTAAGTTTTTTTTTAATAATAATCCAACTCACTCATAGTCGAGTAGGCCGAACCATGGACACTCGAAGCGCGATCGGAAAAAAAATCGATGAATTGTAATTAAAAAAAAAAAAGAAAAACATGAATTTAAAATTTTTTTTTTTTTCCGCGAACCAGACGTTGCGTTAATGCCAACGTTCTTGTCGAAGCCGCACCATGGCCACTCAAAGCGCAACGAGGCCATCGTTCCTGCCCAATCAACCTCATTACATGTATATACTATATGGATAGTAAGTTGATTTGTATACAAATTAGGTAGGGATCATGCTGAGCCTTATATCACTATCACACCCTGTTCGCAATAATCAGTATCATTATTGAACCATATAAGTTAAATCCTATGTTGTACTGAGATAGCAAAATGACGTATGTATCCTTATTTAATTCGTATTTATATCCGTATTTGTATTTATATAAAATTTTATATCTATTTAAAAATATTTATATTATCGTGTCCTCTCATTCGTTTAACTTGCAGATGGTAAAATTCAGACAACAGCTCGATCGGCTTCTGTCCGGAATAATTAAGCTTCACCATCATCTATAAAGTTAATGTTACCAATTTTTGGAAAAAATGTATAAAATTGTAGTACTGTCCTAAGACTTGATCCAAAGTCTACGTTTAGATGTTTTTCGAATGCTCATAGTGGTAAAACTTTTATGCTGCTGACTTTTTTTCGTTGTACATAATTCGAAAAATTGATCCGAACTTAGTTCTGTCCAGAACAGAGAGAAGAATGGAATATAGGTTCTGGTATAGGAAGATTTTTCTATATACCTTAAGAAGAAACGAGGTTCCAAACTGATTTAATGACCATTAAATAGAAACAAAATGAAATAAATGTGGCCAGTAACCAGGCATTTAAGAAACATTAAATGAGTCCAACGTTTGAAATTAAAATGGTAATACGAGCAGCAAAATGAATTCTCATTTTTGAATCTCAAGCTGAAGAGAAAATCGATTTAACATTTCTGTGTCCGTACCCGTATACGGACACGTACCTTATGCAAGAAGAACTAACCAAGCTGAGCCGTACGATTCTTGCAGACTTAAAGAAAGGACAAGTATTAATATAAGGACTTCTCAAGTGAGTTGCCCAAACGATGTGGGACTAAAAGTCTCTGGAGGAAGTTGATTTTTGCTCACATGAGCAGCAGCAGCAGCAGCAGACAACAGACCAGACTGATTTGCTGGTAAATATGCAATGGTGTAAGCGATTATGATATTTTCCATTATGTTGTGTTCGAAAAAAATCTGGTAGAGGGGACGTGGCACCCTGTCTCAATCGGTCATTTACGTGATGTAGTCACCACTCCGCGTTGGTCCGGCGTAGAGGTGGACCAAATTACGAATCTATCCCTATACAATTGCCATTTGTAAAGAAAGGTTTTCCTTCTCTTTTTTTTTTCTCCCTACTCACAAATCTCTTAACTCCGATTCTCCCAACAAAATCACTAGGGGGCTGTTTGGTTAACCAAAGTATAGCGAAGTAGAAATTTCGGAAGGAGAGAGTTTGCATTCGCGTTCTATATACGCGTCATATATATGCATATTTTATGAGTTTTTTTACTTGGATGGTTGTTGAAAGTGAGTTAAAAAATGTAACTTTTTTTAGTTCTTTCGTTTAATTGGTTGTTGAAGTGGTAGTTGAGAAATGGTATAACTTTTTTAATTTTTTACCTTCAAATTTATTATTATTATTATTATTATTATTTAAATAATATAAATTAAGTATTAAATCTTAAACATAAATTATTATTATTAAATAATATAAATTAATTTATTACTATTATTATAAATTATTATTATTATTACTTAACTTTACTTTTCCATACCTTTCTTTCTCCTCTCTCTGGATTTTCTTTCTCAATTCTCTACGTTTGGGAAGACGACGGAGAGCTCGAGACCGAGACGCTTGCGGAGACGACGACGACACTTGTGGACGACGGTGGAGCTCGTCACTCGTGGAGGCGACAACACTAGCGGACGACGGCGGAGCTCGTCGCTCGCGGGAACGACGGTGGAGCTCGTCGCTCACGGAGACGACGGCGGATCTCGTCCCGCTTGCCTTCGTTGCTCGGCGGAGCTCGAGGCTGGAGCTCGTTCGCTGTCAATTCAACCCAGGTGACGGGGCGGTGAGGTGTTGGCTTGCGGTCATCTGCTCGTCGATTTTTGCGACGGCGGAGGGGTTGTCGTCTGCTGATATGGGCTACGACGACGACGATGACGTTGACGGTGGCGATCCTCCTCCTGCTCTTATTCTTCTTCTCTCTGTGGTGTTCCGGACTTCTCCAACCCAACTTCAGCAAAAAAAGTTAGGAAGTGAAAAGAGAAGAACGGATGGGGGACAGGAACTGCCACTGTCAATTCAACCCAGTTTTGGGTTCACCTCTGTCCACGAACCAAACAGCATACGTGGAGCCGCTGCCCACTTTCGATTTTTCAACAGTTCCGAAGGGGAGTTCAGCGAACCAAACATCCCTTAGGAGTAGTAAGGCCCAAATTTTAAAAAAGAAGAAGATAAATGTAAAATGGGTTAAGTTTGTAAGATAATAGTAGAGAATGATAAAATGAACTTTTGTCCCAAAGATTGTGTGGTCAAAAATTAACGTGAAAAATAATAATGTAAATCTAGAATTAAGCTCCAAATTGAGACTTATTATTCTACAAAATAATTTTCTACATTCTGAATCTAGAAATTCTCAAGTCCAACCTATAGCTTCTGTGTGTGGGTTGGACCTGAGAATCTAGAAATTGGAACTTATGATAGTTCTTACCATTCTACAAATTGAGCTCCTATATTTAGAATCTAGAAATTTGGATGAGCCTTACTAATGATGCTCTAAGAAGATTCACAACCTTAAAAATTTTGGGATTTTTTGACTTTAGTCCAACTTAATAAGTGGTATTTAGACTTACATCCCACTTTTAAATTTTATTAGACTTTAGCCCAATTTTGTCAAAAAACAACCTCACAAAAAATATTTAACGACGGTTTTTCGTGACAAAATAAATACTTTTCGTGAAAAAAGTGGAATGTAAGTCTAATAAAACTTAAAAGTGGAATATAAGTCTAAATCCAACTTATTAAGTGGGACTAAAGTCAAAAATAGACAGCACTAAAGTTAAGAAAAATTATGATCAAATATTATAGCTGGATGAAATTGTAAAATGAGAATTAATACGTTCTTAGGTTGGACGGTTCCAAACAAATGTCTTTAGATTAGAAGTTTCTCTTAGGATCTGCTTTGATTGAGGGAAAAAAAATAAATAGGGTTAAGTAGAGTTAAGTAGGGTAGAATTAAGTGAGGGGAGGGGAGTCAATACATATAACCTTGCTTGGATTGGAGGGATAATTAAGTGAGCTGTGTTTAATAACTTGTAAACTCCCATTCCTGAAAATCGTATTAGTTATTATTTAATTAATTATTTAAACTATTTATTAAGTATAAATCCTATTATACCAAACCCGCAACCTGTTAATCATCCCAGCGTAAAACGCACTTAGCGAAAACCCTACAGAACTCTTTCATGCGTAAAAACCCAACCTGTCCAAATCCCTTTCTCTACGCACAAAAACCAATTCCGCGCGTAAAGTAAGGAATTAACATCAGCAGTTCACCCCACGTAAAACAGTCAAATAGCAAACTCCTCACCATACCGCGGATATTTTCTCTGTGCGTAAATATCCATAGCAATAGCAAACCACCAGCGTAACCACTGCCGCAGCAGCAGTAACTAGACCACCGCTTATTTACCCAGCGTAACCTCTTCCTTTCTTTCCTCTGCGTAGAATCCAACCACAAATCATTAGGAAAGAATTCTGTATCAGAAGCAAAACTCAACTTTGCTTTATCTTATACGTGTAAGTTTCTCATTCCACCACTCTTTAGGAAATATCTCAGCCGCCCCCTAAACCAATAAGAAGGAAATAACAGCAAGAGTTTCTTAACCATTAAGTAAATTTTCACCGCCTCCTATTCCTATATATAATTACAAACTCCCAAGCAATAAACTCCTTCCTCTGATCACACATTAACAACTTTGGACGTGCACTTTACAGGACTTTACTCGGCAAGTATACCTTGCCATAATACTGTTATTTTACCTTTCAAATTGTTACATGTATGTTTAATTCTGCCTATATAGATGTATATTTTGTAGATTTATGACCTAATTATGAGACCACCCAGTATCAAAGAGCTCATTAGGTTCATTAACCATGACACAGTGGTTTACACGAGTGTGTGTCTCATATAGATCACGGACGGCGTGACAGGGATGGCCTCCTGTACGCATGGCTGTGCGTTAAGAATGACTGCTGATAGAAACTTTGTATGCTAGTAGACCTGGCAGTTATTTAGGACAGTAGCATGTGGTGGAGGCAGCATGCATAGATCATTGGGACGGGGAGGACTACTCATAAGTGTACGGGACACCCATTTTCTTATGTAGTTATTACTCTTGTTTACAGTGCGCCCCTGGGTTGGGGGGCATATGTGGCATATACTAGCCAGTTGTCACGATTGGTGAATTACGTCGGCATATGTCTAGCCTACACTTTCTCTTACACTCAAAGTTGTCCTCAAACTGCATTCACTTAGACGGTTAGGCGACCCGATGGATGTTTATATTTCAGTACTTATTGGCATGCTTCTATGTATCTTGTTATGTCCCTCTGAGGACCTGGTCCCTTTTCAGATATGGACGATTTGGAGTTTCCACAAGAGTATGGACCTGGACCGGACGCTACTTACGAGACTGAGGAGCTCCTACCAACAGAGTTTCTGTGATTATGATCACTGTTTTAGGGATTTTTGTGTCTACCTTGGTATAGTCGTTTTGTAGTGGATTTGTTTCCACCAGACTATAGACTCTATACACTTTGATATCCAGTTATATGTCAGTTTTATTCCTACTAAGTATTTTGTGCTATGGATGAGATATAGATGGTGTGTGACTTGTTATGACAGTATATTACCACTGATGGATTGTATATTCATTTATAGCGTACGTATGTATATGGTTTTCCATATATTGGAATTCATATACATACGGCTGGACGTGTTACGTATTCCTGGTCCTACGTATTTTGGGACTGGGGCGTGACATATTTTTGGTGGTGGCCCATGCAGGTCAGAATATATTGTCTTGGTTACATTACTGTGCCAAACAAGCCTGCATATAGGAAAAGATTTTAATGATCTCATCCACACTTGACTAAAACCTCATTCATCCTTCCAATTATCCTATATTTTGTGTTACGCCACCAACCCTTTACTCTTGTTAGCGTATATTTTATGCTCCAGAAGATTACCTATTTTTACGCCATAGTTAGGTTTACTCTACTCTGTATTTATAACAAACTGTTTTCCCACGATTCCTTAGTTTTTCTAAATCTGCGTATACCATGACATAGGTAAATAGCCAGCGTAAACCTGATGATCCCTGAACCCAGCGTAATAGTTTGATCAGGATGATAAGCGTATTTGTCATTATCTTAGCCAGTAAAAAACCAATCTTTGCATTAAATGCAGAGATATGCTCCGAGCCCTGTGCAGTAACAGCCTTTGGCATGGCGACTGACTCTGTCAAATAAACGACAAACCCAGGTTCTGTGCAAATAATTATCACAGCCGTCCTCTCGATTATCGTGCGGTACTTTTGTCAGATGTCAGGTTTTCTGACAAATTCATCTAAGGAAACGAAAAGTTTCTTACACGACTTTATGCTGCTAAGTATGCTATACTATACGCAGATACATTTCGAGCTCAAATTTATGCGCAGAACTTTTACGTATAATCTATGCGGATTTTACGCATAGACCTTGTAAACCCCCTCGACCAGATTCCAGTATTTTAGGAATATTTTTCAGCAATTTAGGATTTGCTGCAATACTTTAATTTATTATCCTATTTACTTGTGCACCTGTCCATCACCTAATTATTTGGAGCTTTACTATGACTGTTATCCCCGAACGAAGTTCACATACCTATCCTAGACATGTTAGACTATTTTCCTGAATTTTGTGCAAGTCCCAGATGCTTTATTTTGAGCCTCGTTTGAGACGCACAAATATCGTTACAAAATTCCGTATTTATTTCCTATTTTAATTTCCTGCTCTATACCCATCTCTGTACCCCTAGGGATTTGAGGCCCAACATGCACCTGTTTTGCCCAAACAAAAATACGTTAATATTCTACACTGAGTATACTACATTTAGTGTATTGACACCGTAGAAAAATTATGACCCTACCTGCCTCTAAATAATTAGAGAACACCGTGCGCAGTATTTATTAATTAATAAATACGATGACCCGTATCACCCAGAAACCAGGTCCAACCCCTGCCCAGACTCACCCCCCCATTCCCCCGGGACCCTCACATAGCAATTTCTCTCAATTCTGTGAATTTTAGAATTCTCAGAAATCGGATGTTTTTTCAGACAATTTCGTAAATTGCGCAATTTCCCAAAACTAGGACTTTACGCAATTTATGAAATTACAGGGACTTTCCTGCAAATTGCAGTGCGAGGCGTCAGTCCCCTATTGGCCGGTGAACCTGCATCGTCCATTTGGACGCGGGACCCACCCGAAAATATCCCGGAAATATCCCGAAAATATCCCAAAAATATCCCAAAAATATCTTGAGATATTTTACTTATTTAATTAATATAATTTTTTTATAAAAGAAAACAAAAGAAAAATAAAATAAAATTAAAAGAAAAAGAAAAAAAAAAACCAAACCCCCCTACAGCCGAACCCTCCCTTCCCCCGCCGGCGGAGAGCCCCGCCCGCCGGAGCCCCCCCCCCCCCCGCCCGCGGCGGAGCCGACCCCCCCCCCCCCCCGGCCGCTCTCTCCTCCTCCTTCCTCTTCCCGCGGGCCGCAGCCCCTTGCCGCTGCTCCGAACCCGCCGCCCCTCCGGCCTGCTGCCCAGCCGCGGCCGCCTGCGCTGCCTCCCAGCGGCCGTCGAGCACCGCCCGACGATCGGCGACGCGCCCTCAGGCTTCCCCCTTCCTCCTCCTCCTTCTTCCTTGGCAGCACCCTTCCCCGAGCTCGACTCCGGCCGCCGTGCCCGCGCCGCCGCCTCCGCCCAGCCTCGCCGGCGCCGCCCCAGCCCCCTCCGGCCGGTCTCCCCCGCCGCAGCGCCGCCAAGCTCCAGCCAGAACCCAAACCCTAGCTTCTGTGAACAGTACCCCGACACGTGTCGGACACATGTCGGACACGAGAAACGCAGTTTCCCGGAGCCCTGTTCAGGTATCCATATCTCTCTCCTCGTAACTCTGATTTCAATTCCGTCAGTTGCGTCGTGTAGACTATGTAACCATCTCGGTGCCCGTGCAACCCGCTCGGAGCATCGCGTCCTGTGGCGATCGCGAACCGCGATCCAAAAACAGGAAAAATAACGACCCGATTCACCCCGGAACTGAGTACGCCCCGCCAAACGGGACAACTTGGTCGTACGCGGTCTTTACCGAAACGTGCGCGACGTTGATACGGACGTGTAGGAGTTCGGAGAAGTTGATTTGGATGTGTGTGCACACCGGAATCAACGCGTATCCGCCGACACCGCCCCGTATCCGCCTGTTCTGGAATACGCTGCAACTTTGTGTACACACGTCGGATCGAGACAAAACTTGCGCCATCGGACTCGTAGCAATACGCTGGTCCTGTGAGCCAAGTTTGGTTCGATTCTGAGAACGTTGACAAAATCTCGTATCGTGGGCCCCATAGGCTCCACCTGACGGGCGATTTTGTGACCGGCTCATCAAAATCCAATTCTGGAAGTTCCGTTGGGTTCGTATCGACGTTCTGGACTTGTTGACACTAAGTTTGGCGAATTTGGAGACCTTTGACCCTGACACGCTTTTCGGTGCAAAGTGGCCCACATGTGGACCCCGCTTTGACCGGAAACTGTCATTTTTTGCCCTTGTGTTCAAATTGGACTTAAGGACAGGCATTTCTAGCTATTTGATATTTTCTGAGACTGTTAGTGATGTTTATTTCAGCATCCGGAGACTTTCCTTCTGAGGCCATAGTTTCTGACACTTGGTATTTGACATCTGGATATTACATTTACAGCTCTCTTGCCAGGCAAGTATACCTTGCCTTGTTGTACTGCTTAAATTCAGTATTTGTTAGTTACATGTTTATTTATTATATAAATATGCGCGTCCGAGAAAACTCGGGTGCAGTCAACGAAGGCGTTGACGTTAGGACTTGTGTCTGACCTAGTGTCTAGTGGACCCACCTAAAGTTGTGAAGTTATTGATATAACTTCCCAGGCCTTGACACGTATCATTACACGTCACAGAGTGAGTACATGTAGGGACACGTGCCTCATGCGCGACTGGCCATCAGTGTGAGCAACACGTGTAGCGGTATTTAGCTCAGTTGTTATTTTATTGAGACTTGCATCATAGTAGGAGGTGTCCACGTCGTTTTCACGACTTGTACATCTATATTGGGCGGGAAAGATACTAGTGGACGTATGGGACACCCCCTCCTTGATTGTTTTATCCTTCGTACCATGCTCCTCGGAGATGGTCGATTGCAGAGTGCCCTTGAGTCAGGGGGCATATGACACATATACTAGCCAGTCCCGACGATTGGTGAATTACGTCAGCATATGTCTAGCCACACATTCCCATGCGTACTACAAGGTCTTTAAATTGCATTCACTTAGATGGTTAGCACACCCCATTTATTTATTCAGTATTTACATTATGGCATGTTATTTTTATGTATCTTGCTATGTCCCTCTGAGGACCTGGTTCCCTGCCAGGTGTATATGTTCTTGAGTATTCGCAGGAGCACAGATCCGGACAGGCTACCTATATTACGATGAGGTCTTCTCTTCGAGCCTAGTGATTGTCAGATGTTGTTCTTATATGGTGTGTATCTGGTTCCTTTTATATTCTATTTCGACAGTGTATTTGTTTTCATCCGACTGTCATTCTCTAGTTACTTTATATTGAGATCTAGTTACTTGGTTATTAGTTATTCATGTATATTTGACTCTGTGGATGAGATTTAGATATTACCCTGTGACTTGTGATTAGTCTTACCACTTGTGAATTTATTGTTCATATACAGCGTACGCACGTATATATGGTTTCCATATATTGGAGTTGCCATATATACGGGCGGCTGGCATAGTTTTGAACTATGTTTTGTACTGGCGAATTGAAATCTTTACTTTACGCTAAACTTCCTTGGAGCCCTGCTCTACGCAGCTAGCTCAGAAGTCATGTTTTACGCAGATAACTCTCCAGCGTAATTCATACTTCTACATCCTATACCAACTCATACCCTGTTTGATTCCCATACTTTGCCTAAACGATTGTGTACATTAACTGCAGAAAGATGGATATGCAGAAAGAATGTACTATCACTGATAGTGACACAACTCCTGGAGTCAATGGTCAGACTCAAGGAGGGACTTCAACGAACCCTAGACTTTCCGGATCAGATGGACAGACTCATAATCCAGCCCCATCTGACTTTCCCATTCCACCTAATGGGACCCTTCCAGTCTCATCAACACCGCAGGACGGCCAGGCTCAACTGTTCCAATTCTTCCAGATGATGATGCAGGAACAGAGGCAACAGGCAGCTGAGCAACGACAAGAATTTCTGGCAGCACTTGAAATGATGGCTACACAGGCTGCTGTACCAGCTCAAGCACTAGTTCCAGTACCTCAAGCTAGAGTTGGTTCAGTAAAGGACTTTGTACAAATGGGTCCAAGGACGTACAAAGGTACTGAGAGTCCAGAAGAAACTACCAACTGGATCACTCACACTCGAAAGTTATTAGAAGCATCACAACTACCTACAGAGCTGTGGATGACGGGTGTGAGGACACTTCTAGATGATAATGCCCATCACTGGTAGGAATCCATGGAGCGCCAGCTGGGTACTTACCAGACATGGGAGCAATTCCTGGAATGCTTTGAAAGAAAGTACTTTCCGGACACTGTCAAAGATGTATTATACGATCGGTTTCTTCACCTAGAGCAGGGAATCCAAACAGTGGACGAATATGATGCTGAGTTTAGCCGCCTTAGCAAATATGGCGCTGCTCTGATACCAGATGACTTGGCCAAAGCTAAGAGGTTCCATCGTGGACTGACTCAGGAGCTCCAATATTTTACAAGCTTCCAGTCCTGAATCTCTTATACTGAACTACTAACCGAAGCCAGATTGCAAGAAACTATCAGCAGAGGAAAAGGAGGTCAGCTAAGGGCACAACAAGGACCAGCAAGAATACAGCAGGGACCGGTCAGGACACAACAAGGAGGACCTATCAGACGTCCTTTAGCTCAGCAACAGCAGTACCAGCAAAGAGCAGGACCATACCAGATCCCAGAGAAACCCCTCTGCCATCATTGTGGCAAGCATGGACATATTAGAAGAGACTGTCGAGCTCGCCTAGGACAGTGTATGAGATGTGGTTCTGGACAGCATATATTAAAAGACTGTCCTATACAACAAGCATCAACACTTCCACCACCAGTACAAAGGCTAGCACTTCTAGCATCAAATCCAGTTCCACAGATGGCTAGACCAGGAGCACCTCGACCTCCAGCAACAGGAGGATTTCAGCAAAGGCCACCGCTACCTACCCAGGAAGATCAGTACCTAAGGGCTAATCATGGACAGCCACAGAAGAATGGGCAAGCTTTTGCTATGGAAATAGACGACATGGATCAGAAAATTGATGTCATAGCAGGTATCACTATTGCTTTTACTTTTTCTGTTGTGACATTATTTGATACGGGAGCCACTCACTCATTCATATCATCTAGTTTTATTGCCAAACACAACATTACCACTACACCTTTACCTAGTTGTGTTAGAATTCTTACCGGAGGAGGAGTAGTACCTATTAGTAGAATTTGTAGATCGTGTCCTATAGCAATTCGTGGCAGAGAGATGAATGCCCGACTCTTAGTTCTTCCTATGCCTACTTTTGATATTGTGCTTGGGATGGACTGGCTGAGCAAGTACCATGCTTTCTTCGATTGCTTTGGAGGAAGCATTCTTTTCAAGGTACTAGGCCAGCCTGAACTTGAGTTTGCACGAGGATCCACAGAAATCCTTGATGGTATGCAACTCGCAATGGATGACATTTTCTATCATTCCATTATTTCAGAATTTCAAGACATTTTTCCAGAGGAATTACCAGGACTACCCCCAGATAGAGACGTAGAATTCTCGATTGAATTAACACCAGGAGCAGCACCTATAGCATCACATGTTTATAGACTGGCAAAGAAAGAGATGGATGAATTAAAGACACAATTGAAGGAACTAGAAGAGAAAGGTTACATCCGACCAAGTGCATCACCCTGGGGAGCACCAATGTTGTTTATACCAAAGAAGGATGGGTCAGTACGTATGTGCATTGACTATAGAGCCTTGAATGCAGTAACAGTGAAGAATAAATATCCACTACCACGCATTGATGACCTATTTGATCAGCTTAGTGGAGCCAAGATGTTCTCAAAGATAGATTTGAGATCGGGATATCACCAGGTGAAAGTACGGAAGGAAGACATTCCGAAGACCGCATTCCGGATAAGATACAGGCACTACGAGTTCTTGGTCATGCCATTTGGATTGACCAATGCTCCAGCTATCTTTATGGACTTAATGCATCGAGTCTTCCACCAGTATTTGGATCAGTTCGTGGTCGTTTTCATAGATGATATACTTGTCTATTCAAAGAACCACGAAGAGCACAAGAAACACCTGCGGATTATTCTAGAGACCTTAAGGAGAAAACAGTTATATGCGAAGCTCAGTAAATGTGAGTTCTTCTTGGACAGAGTCTCATTTCTTGGACATGTTATCACGGGAAACGGCATTTCTGTTGATCCAGGAAAGATCTCGGCAGTCGAGACATGGCCTGTTCTTACCTCAGCAGCAGAAGTAAGAAGTTTTCTTGGACTTGCGGGATATTACCGACGGTTCGTAGAGAACTTCTCAAAGATAGCAATACCTATGACTCGGTTGACTTGCAGAGATCAAGAGTTCATATGGACTAATGAGTGTCAAGTCGCTTTCGAGGAATTGAATAAGCGACTGACTACAGCACCAGTACTAACTATTCCATCAGGATCAGGAGGATATGTGATCTACAGTGACGCATCAGAAAAGGGTTTGGGGTGCGTATTGATGCAGCATGGTAAAGTAATTGCATATGCATCTAGGCAATTACGAGTACATGAGAAGAATTATCCAACTCATGACTTGGAACTTGCAGCAGTTGTATTTGCTTTAAAGTTATGGAGACATTACTTATATGGAGAACGGGTGAAAATCTATACAGACCACAAAAGCCTAAAGTATGTCTTCACACAGAAGGAGTTAAATATGAGGCAACGTCGATGACTCGAATTAATGAAAGATTTCGAGATAGAGTTACACTATCACCCAGGCAAGGCTAATGTAGTAGCAGATACATTAAGTCGGAAGCCAGCAGCCTATTTCCTAACAACGCAGAGGGAATTGTTGGAAGATTTACAAGGTCTTGGCATTGAAATAATATTGCCCGGAGCAGACGGGACACTAGTCAATTTGCAAATACAATCATCCCTAGTAGAGAGAATCAAGGCAGCATTATCTACAGACGCCAGATTCAAAAGATTAAAAGAAAGAACAGAGGCTGGAGATCATACAGGACTGCACATCCATGATGATGGGACATTACGATGTGGTAATCGTCTTTATGTTCCCAATGGAGAGATTCGACAGGAACTAATGACAGAAGCTCATAGTTCGATATATTCTATTCATCCTGGAGGCACCAAGATGTATCGCGACTTACGAGAACATTTCTGGTGGCATAGGATAAAAAGGGAGATAGCTCGCTTTGTAGCTAAATGCTTGGTATGTCAACAAGTAAAGACGGAGCATCAAAGAACAGCAGGATTATTACAACCACTTCCGATTCCAGAATGGAAATGGGAGCACATCACTATGGACTTCGTAACAGGTTTTTCCAAAAGTCCAAGTGGTAAAGATGCAGTATGGGTAATAGTAGATCGACTCACCAAGTCAGTCCATTTCTTGCCTTTTAGAGTTGGCCAAACTACAGAAACTCTAGCTGACCTATATATGAGACAAATCGTGAGATTGCACGGCGTACCAGTCAGCATTGTATCAGACAGGAACTCGCGCTTTACATCACATTTTTGGAGAAGTATGCAAGAAAGTCTTGGAACTCGTCTGAAGTTTAGTACATCTTATCACCCACAAACTGATGGACAATCAGAACGTACTATTCAGACATTGGAAGATATGTTAAGGGCTTGTATGTTAGACTCTGGGAGATCATGGGAGGACCACTTACACCTTGTGGAATTTTCTTACAACAATAGCTATCAGGCGAGCATTCAAATGGCTCCATTTGAAGCATTATATGGGAGGAAGTGTAGATCTCCAGTATGTTGGAATGACGTGGGAGAACGTCAAATTCTGGGACCAGAGTTAGTGGTCAATACTGTTGAGACAGTCAAAAAAATACAAGGACACTTGCGAGCAGCACAAGATAGGCAGAAGCAGTGGACAAACCTTCGTCGTCGTCCCTTAGAATTTAAAGAGGGGGATCATGTCTTCTTAAGAATAACACCTACCAGAGGCACTATTCGGTTCGGAGGGCGCGGCAAATTGAGTCCAAGGTATATTGGACCATTTGATGTACTAGAAAGAGTGGGAGAAGTGGCATACCGACTTGCGCTACCCCCTTCACTTGAGGGAGTACATGACGTGTTCCATGTGTCGCAGCTCCGACGGTATGTGGCAGATAGCAGTCATATTCTTGACCACTCAGAGATCACAGTTGGGCCAAGCTTGACATATCAAGAACAACCAGTAGGAATCCTTGATCGCCGAGAGAAGGTATTGAGAAACCAGTCTATTCCCTTAGTCCGCGTGGCATGGAAACATGGCTCGCTAGGAGAATCTACTTGGGAACGCGAGGATGACATGCGAGAACGTTTCCCGAACCTATTTTTAGACCAAGGTATGAATTACTTTATTAATTTATATCTTATACCATTCTTGACTTTTTACCTTGGCTTAGTTCTAATTTCGAGGACAAAATTTTTATAAGTTGGGTAGAATGTAAACCCCCATTCCTGAAAACCGTATTAGTTATTATTTAATTAATTATTTAAACTATTTATTAAGTATAAATCCTATTATACCAAACCCGCAACCTGTTAATCATCCCAGCGTAAAACGCACTTAGCGAAAACCCTACAGAACTCTTTCATGCGTAAAAACCCAACCTGCCCAAATCCCTTTCTCTACGCACAAAAACCAATTCCGCGCGTAAAGTAAGGAATTAACATCAGCAGTTCACCCCGCGTAAAACAGTCAAATAGCAAACTCCTCACCATACCGCGGATATTTTCTCTGTGCGTAAATATCTATAGCAATAGCAAACCACCAGCGTAACCACTGCCGCAGCAGTAGTAACTAGACCACCGCTTATTTACCCAGCGTAACCTCTTTCTTTCTTTCCTCTGCGTAGAATCCAACCACAAATCATTAGGAAAGAATTCTGTATCAGAAGTAAAACTCAACTTTGCTTTATCTTATACGTGTAAGTTTCTCATTCCACCACTCTTTAGGAAATATCTCAGCCGCCCCCTAAACCAATAAGAAGGAAATAACAGCAAGAGTTTCTTAACCATTAAGTAAATTTCCACCGCCTCCTATTCCTATATATAATTACAAACTCCCAAGCAATAAACTCCTTCCTCTGATCACACATTAACAACTTTGGACGTGCACTTTACAGGACTTTACTCGGCAAGTATACCTTGCCATAATACTGTTATTTTACCTTTCAAATTGTTACATGCATGTTTAATTCTGCCTATATAGATGTATATTTTGTAGATTTATGACCTAATTATGAGACCACCCAGTATCAAAGAGCTCATTAGGTTCATTAACCATGACACAGTGGTTTACACGAGTGTGTGTCTCATATAGATCACGGACGGCGTGACAGGGATGGCCTCCTGTACGCATGGCTGTGCGTTAAGAATGACTGCTGATAGAAACTTTGTATGCTAGTAGACCTGGCAGTTATTTAGGACTGTAGCATGTGGTGGTGGAGGCAGCATGCATAGATCATTGGGACGGGGAGGACTACTCATAAGTATACGGGACACCCATTTTCTTATGTAGTTATTACTCTTGTTTACAGTGCGCCCCTGGGTTGGGGGGCATATGTGGCATATACTAGCCAGTTGTCACGATTGGTGAATTACGTCGGCATATGTCTAGCCTACACTTTCTCTTACACTCAAAGTTGTCCTCAAACTGCATTCACTTAGACGGTTAGGCGACCCGATGGATGTTTATATTTCAGTACTTATTGGCATGCTTCTATGTATCTTGTTATGTCCCTCTGAGGACTTGGTCTCTTTCCAGATATGGACGATTTGGAGTTTCCACAAGAGTATGGACCTGGACCGGACGCTACTAACGAGACTGAGGAGCTCCTACCAACAGAGTTTCTGTGATTATGATCACTGTTTTAGGGATTTTTGTGTCTACCTTGGTATAGTCGTTTTGTAGTGGATTTGTTTCCACCAGACTATAGACTCTATACACTTTGATATCCAGTTATATGTCAGTTTTATTCCTACTAAGTATTTTGTGCTATGGATGAGATATAGATGGTGTGTGACTTGTTATGACAGTATATTACCACTGATGGATTGTATATTCATTTACAGCGTACGTATGTATATGGTTTTCCATATATTGGAATTCATATACATACGGCTGGGCGTGTTACGTATTCCTGGTCCTACGTATTTTGGGACTGGGGCGTGACAAATACTCATGAACATCTACACCTGGCAAGGGACCAGGTCCTCAGAGGGACATAACAAGATACATAGAAGCATGCCATAAAGTAAATACTGAATAAATAAGGGGGGTGTGCTAACCATCTAAGTGAATACAATTTGAGGACAACTTAGTACGTATGGAAAAGTGTAGGCTAGACATATGCTGACGTAATTCACCAATCGTCGTGACTGGCTAGTATATGCCACATATGCCCCCTAAACATGGGCATTCTGCAATCGTCCATCTCCGAGGAGCATGGTATCTGAAATAGTATAACGTCCAACATTCTATAGAGTGTGGTATCTGCAAAAATAACAAGTGACGCCCAACACTCTAAAGAACGTGGTATCTGCAATATATATACGTCTGTATCACTCCGTCGAGTGCGGTATCTGTATAAAAGAGGTGGGTGTCCCATACGCCTACTAGTCGTTCTCCCCGCCCAATACAAATGTACAAGTCGCGAACACGACGTGGACATCTCGTACTAAAATGCGAGTTTCTATAGAAATACACAACTAAGCTAAATACCGTTACGCGTGTTGCTCACACCGATGGCCAGTCGATTATAAGGCACGCGTCCCTACATGAACTCACTCTGTGATGTGTAATGATACGTGACAAGGCCTGGGGAGTCATACCAATAACTCCACAACTTTATGTGGGTCTACTAGACACTAGGTCAGACACAAGTCCTAACGTCAACGCCTTCGTTGACTGCACCCGAGTCTCTCTCGGACGCGCACAGTTATATAATATTAAAATAAATAAATATGTAACTAAAAATAACTGAATTTAAATAGTACAATAAGGCAAGGTATACTTGCCTGGCAAGAGAGCTGCAAAATGTAACGTCTAGATGTCAAACGCCAAAAGTCAAAAACTATAGCCTCAGAATGAACGTCTCCGGATGATGAAATAAACATCACCAACGTTCCCAGAATAAGCGAAATAGCTAAAAAATACTACCCTTTCGTCCAATTTGGATACAGGGGCAAAACGATAATTTCGAGTCAAAGCGGGGTCCACCAGTGTCCCACTTTGCACCGAAAAGCATGCCAAGGATAAATGTCTCTAAAAGGGACACATTATAGGTCTAATAAACTCTAAATGTCAGTACGAACTCAACGGTATGTCCAGATGTGGATTCCGATGAGCCGAACACAATTTTGCCCAAAAAGTCAACTATGGGGCCCGCCAATTGGCGACTTGGTCAACTGTCTCAGAATTGGGTGAAAATTGGGTCACAGGACTGGCGCGATACCACGAGTCCAGTGGCGCAAGTTTCGTCGCATTCTGACGAGCGTGTACAAAATGCGCACGACTTTTGTAAAAGTCGCCTCCAATTGGCGACTTTGTCAACTGTCTCAGAATTGCGTGAAAATTGGGTCACAGGACCGGCACGATACCACGAGTCCAGTGGCGTAAGTTTCGTCGCATTCTGACGAGCATGCACAAAATGCGCACGGCTTTTGTAAAAGTCGCGACACGGGGATTTGCTGCGGATACGGGCTGATACCGACGCCCACATGCGTCTAAATCAGTTTCCGCGAAATCTCACACGTCCGGGTATACTGCGCGCACCTTTTGGTACACTTGGTACACACCAGGGCGGTCCCGTTTGGCGGAACGCGCTCCGTTTCACAATTTTTGGAATTTGAAAAAAAGTAAGTTTTTGGATTTTTTCTAACTAATTTATTTTAACATACAGCAACAAATAAAATATTGTAAATAACATAAATTAAACTAGGTTAGGTGGTCTTCGCATACCAAAAAGAAAATCCAAATTTGGATCCCTGTGGTGGGAGATACGAGTCCGGGAACATAGGTAGTCACCGCAGTTTTTTGCGATACCCAAAAATTATCATTTTTTCGTCAACTTGGACGCTGTTTTCGCCTAGGTTTACGCGCTGAACGAGGTAAACTAATGTACATTATTTAGAGAGGGATAGGTGGTGAACGTACCGGAGAAGACGGGATCGAGTTTGGTCGAGCGAGGTCACGAAAAACGGAGCGGAAACACAGGTACGTTGCTGAAATTTCTTGTGCGGCGATCCTCGCGAGCGCGCGGCGTGCGGCGGTCGCGACGGCGGCTCCGGCGCCCAGGCGGCTGCGCGGCAGTCAGGTGCGGCGCCGCGGTCTCGAGTGGAAGGAGAAGATGGAGTAGGGTTAGGTGTCACGCCCCAGTCCCAAAATACCGAGGGACCGGACGCGTGTCAATGGCCAGCAGTACGCACCGATGGACAAACCCAATTTAATGGATCCATCAGGGCATACTTAAGCTGTAAAATAAGTCTACGACAATCATGGCACAACTAATCTCATCCACACAAGATATAAAATATGATCCACAGAATAAACAAGGAATGTAAATCATCAGCAAGTCTCACAAAGTACTTCGGGGAACAACCCGATAAATATCTAGTACAATGGTTCAACAGACCAGAATATAAAAGACTGAAATAAATAATAAAAGCTGAGCATAAACATGGATGCTCAAGAGAAGTCTTCGGCTAAGACCTCGTCCTCAGATGGCGGTACAGCTCCTGGATCGGCTCCTCCTGCTGCGGTCCCGTATACCTCGGGATAACCCTCGTCTGCAAAAATCTGGGGACAAAATCCGGATCCAGGTCCTCAGGGGACATAGCAAGGTACAAGAAAGCTCATGCCAAAATATATAAATAAGCAGTGCAGCAAATATATAACTAAATGAAACAAAAGGGTAAATATGTAACCATCTAAGTGTAAATGCAAGTGAGAGCATCACTAGTCTCAGGCTGAGCCACTACAAGCTCTGTGTCGGGGAGCCGGGTAGCGGTAATAAACACGTAATATGCCTAGCTCTGCTACGAGAGTCTGAGGCCTCACAGTAGTAGTAGATAGATAGATGAAACAGCCTGTAGCCTGTGTGTCTCTCCCCACCCAATGTAACCACGCATATCATGACCACAACGTCTCATGCCCATGTCAAGCGCGATCATAGCTAAATGCAACAAGTCATAAAGTATCTAAGAATATAATGTCCATGTCCTGTATCCTATACAGAATCACCACGAATATCTCGGGAAAATCCTGTCTCATGAATAGTGTCAAGTGTCCTGGGTCATATGGTACTTGATAAGACAAGTACGAGAATAAAGTGTCACGAATGTCCATCTCTAGATGACCGTACCCAACACTGCGCACAGTGTCGGCACCCGACTGATAATCGGACGCTAAGTACGTCACACGGTCCTAGGTTGAGCATGCACAGCACTATAATAAAGCAAGGAAAATATATAACAATACTGTAGAGTTTGGCAAGGTACACTTGCCTGATGTTTGAATATCAACTGTCGTCCTGGTATCGGTGGATCCGGTAGGGACTACTCCAAAAGCTGTAATAAACATCACCAACAGTCTCAGAAGATGTCAAATAGCTGGAAATGCCTGTCCTTACGTCCAATTTGGACACAGGGACAAAAAGGTCATTTTCGGGCCAAAGCGGGTTCCATAGGTGGGCCCACTTTGCACCGAAAAGCGTGCCGAGTGTAACAGTCTCTAAATGGGACAAACTATGGGTCAAACAACTCTAAATGTCAATACGATCCCAACGGTATGTCCAAATTTGGATTCCGATGAGCCGAACATAATTTGGTCCAAAAAGTCAACTGTGGGGCCCGCCAATTGGCGATCTGGTCAACCGTCTCAGAAATGCGTGAAAATTGGGTCACAGGACCAGCGTGTTACCACGAGTCCAGTGGCGCAAGTTTCGTCGCAATCTGACAAGCGTGCACAAAATACTCGCGAGTTCCACAAAAGTGGCGACACGGAATGTGTTCGCGGATACGGCCTGATTCCGGCGCGCACACGCGTCCAAATCAGTCCCCACGAATTTTCACGTGTCCGATTATGCTGCGTGCACCATTCGGTACACTTGGCACAAGGCGGGGCGGTCCCGTTTGGCGGGGCGCGCTCCGATCTCCAACTTTTAGAAAACCGGAAAAAGTGGGTGCGCGCAGTTTTGTGACGAATACAATTTTGTCCACAGCAACTAATAGCACAAAGTTATAATACAGAAAATAAACTAGGTCATTTAATCTACAGGTATCAAAAAGAATCATCGAATTCGGATCTCTGTGGTGGGAGATACGAACTCGACAATATGGGTGGTCATTCTGGAATTCTGCGATTGCAGAATTCTGTCTGCTCGCGCTGACTTGGGCGCTGTTTTTCACCTAGGGGCACACGTTTTCCGAGGTTGACTATAAAACAAATATTTGAGAGGGTTAAGGGAAGATCATACCTATGAAAACGGAACCGCGTTTGGTCGAGCGAGTCAACGGGAAATCACGCCGGAGCGAAGGTGCCTCGAGTGGGAGACTGCAGTTCGCGATGTCGGCGTCGACGGGATGGTTGGATGGCTTGGGGAGGCTTCTCTGGCTGCGGTGACGGCTCTAGATGGGAAGAGGAAGTCTGGAGTTTTAGGTTAGGATTTTGGAGAGCTAATATATATATATATATATATATATATATATATATATATATATATATATATATATATATATTAGAAGAGAGGGGATATATAGGATTGGGTGAAGTTGGCGTCGGCTCTGGGAAGTCACACGAGGACTAAGGGCGGGCTCCCATGGGAATTCTGTTGGCGGGTTCCACAGCAACTCTGCTGTATCAATATACTAAGGAACTTAAGTCATTTAGTGTTAACTATTACTATATTATTATTATTGTTATTATTATTATTAGTTAGTATTATTATTATACTTATTTAATTTTTTTCTTTTTCTTTCTTTCTTTAAATAAAATATATATACATATATAATTGTATATATATATATATATATATATATATATATATATATATATATATTCACACATAAGAAAATTTATAGGATAGGGTATTGCACATCGTTAGGCTAGCAACTGCTCAAGGGGTCTCCTACATGGAATAAAATCCGAAAAATTTCTGATGGTCCCATAAGTCATCTAAGTGCCCGAACACCTAACATAAAAATTATTAAAAATCTATTTCTCCTATTTGGACCTAATTACTACAATTTAATTAATAATTAATAAATAAAGGGCATATACGATTTTCTGGGAAGGGGTTTTACATTAGGATTTGGGGTTGATTATATAAAGAGAAGGAGAGAGGCGGTGGGAGAGAAAACGGGGGGGGGGGGGGGGGGAGGAAAAATCGCGTGCGAGCGGTTTTAAAAACCGCAGCACTGATGTTGTTTATTTCTTTCCTGTTTCTTTCTTTCTTTCTTTCTTTGGGTTTGGGGTGGGTTTGGCGGGTTTGGGTTTGGATCCATTAAGGATCCAAACCTATTCAATTTTCTTTTCTTTTTCTTTTTTCTAATTCATTTTTCTTTTTCTTTTCATTCTTTTCTAATTTCTTATATATATATATATATATATATATATATATATATATATATATATATATATAAATTTTAGAACTTATATTTGTGCGTACCATTAAGCTAGCAACTTTCCACATGATCTCCTACATGAAATAAATTAGAAAAATTTTATAATGGCTCCATAAATCCCCTAAATGCACAAACACCTCAAATAAAAATTAAATAAAAATCTATTTCCTCTACTTAGCTCATAATTACTATAAATAAATTAAATAAAAAAATAACTAATACGGTTTATTAAAAATTTTGGGGTTTCACACTTACATCTTTCTACGCATATCTCGTATCGGGTTGAGACATACGTCGTTGGATCCGCAATATCAAGTTACCCGTATGAGGATATTTTAAACAAGTTTTACGACACTTATACAGATCGTCATCTGTAGGGCCTGCGAGTGTCTCTTCAAAAAAGTGTCGTAAATTTTGTTGAAAATATTCTCACATGGATAATTCGGCACTACAGATCCAACGACATATGTCTCGTCACGATGAGAGGTCCGCACAGAAAGATGCGACTTCGTATCAATGTGATCAAATTAAAAATATATTTGTGTCTAAATAATAAAGAGAGAAAAAAATTAGATTCAAAATTTACAAAAGTAATTTATATAAAATAAAATGGCATACCTATGGGGTATTGGTTATTTTGAATTTATTTTCCATATAAATTTTTATGTTTTTATAATTTGCATATAAATCTAGACAAATCATAAAAATATTTCTGAAGAATAAGTTGCACTATTTTCTTTCCCAATGATTTTTTATTTTTTTATTTTTTAGTGAGACGATTAAAGTGGACATTCAAAAAGAGTGTTGTAAATATAACTATAAGTGCTGCCCTTAACCAAATACACATAAATCATAATTATATATTCTTGGCTACAAAATAATCTCTCTTCCTTAATTTTATAACAAAACAAATTTTTTTACCAATGCAATAAATAAACAAAAAATTTACTGTAGCGAAATAAATTTATATTAAATTATTATAAACGAAACAAGTTTGAGAAATTTATAAAAAAAGTCATCGTCCGCCAACAGTGTTGGCGGAAAACACAATTGCTGTACACGTAAGCAGCAAAAAAATTAAAAAAAATTAAAATGTGGGCCCCACGGCCAATTTCCGCCAACTGAGTTGGCTGAAATTGGGGGGGGCCAATTTCAGCCAACTCTGTTGGCGGAAATTGGCCCCGTGGGGCCCACAATTTTTTTTTTGGGTTTGGTTTGGTTTGGTTTGGTTTGATTGGTTTTTTTCGTTGGTTTATTTTAATTAGTTATATTTCTGTTTTATTTATTTAGTTTTAGTTTAGTTTACTTTTGTAATTATATTTAAGTAAAATTATTTTAACGAAATGAAATTAAAATGAATTAATTGGAAAGAAATATTTAGAAATATTTTTTTCGGAAGTTTGTTTTCCAAGCATCAAAATTTGTATAAATTCCATCTAAAGTATAAAAGTTTAAAAAATTAGAAAAAAAATATCAATATGAATTGGACGTTTATATTTATAAATATTATATTTTTATCGCAAATTTTTTCATCGTTAACAGACGTTAAAAAAATAATAAAAAAAAAAATCTGTCGTAAGACTATTACGTCTGCCGTCGAGCAGACTTCGAGCGGCCATAAGTACTTGTTTTGAAATCGTTTTTTGTCAAATAATAAGTCGATTTGTATGTTTTCGACGAGAGTAACACAAATCATGTAGAAAAAAAATTTATCCGAAACAAGATGCATATGTTACAGGCAAAAATATAAATTTTAAAACTTTAAAGTATCATAACTTTTGACTGGGAGATCGAAACAAGCTCCAGTTTGTGCCAAAATGATCGTATGGAAAAGTACTTCGGGATAAACAGTTTCATCGTTTGACGGACTTCGAAAAATTTTAGAATCGTCAAAAAACGATGTTTCGATCTCCAAATTTGACTTTCGGGTAATCTTATTTTTGAATATTTAAAATTTACTGTAGGGAAATAAATTTATATTGGATGTGGGGGCCCACGGATTTAAATGATGTTTCGATCTACAAAATTTTTTTAGAAATATTTAAATTAATTTATGTTTGTTTAAAATTTTGAAATAAATTTATGTTTCGATATACAAATTTTGATGCTTTGAAAACAAAGTTTCGAAAAAAAATATTTCTAAATTTTAATTTTCCAATTAATTTATTTTAATTTTATTTCGTTAAAATAATTTTACTTAAATCTAATTACAAAAGTAAACTAAACTAAAACTAAATAAATAAAACAGAAATATAACTAATTAAAATAAACCAACGAAAAAAACCAATCAAACCAAACCAAACCAAACCAAACCCAAAAAAAAAAATGTGGGCCCCACGGGGCCAATTTCCGCCAACTCTGTTGGCGGAAATTGGCCGTGGGGCCCACATTTTAATTTTTTTTAATTTTTTTGCTGCTTACGTGTACAGCAATTGTGTTTTCCGCCAACACTGTTGGCGGACGATGACTTTTTTTACAAATTTTCCAAACTTGTTTCGTTTATAATAATTTAATATAAATTTATTTCGCTACAGTAAATTTTCTGATAAATAAATCTTTGGATTATAAGATATACGGTACCAAAAGCAACTAAGCAAAATTTGGTTATAATGCAATTATTCTGAATTTAAGGGGTATTCCTGTAGGATTCTCTCATCCAGAAGGTCCCTCCCAGCCTATAAAATACGCCTAGTTTTCTCTATCCGGAACTCAGAAAATTCCGCTCTCTTCCTCATTCATCATCTTCTCCGAAGAAGCTCTATTTTTTTAGGGTTTTCTAATGGCGGATCAGCTAACGGACGACCAGATCTCCGAGTTCAAGGAGGCCTTCAGCTTGTTCGACAAGGACGGAGATGGTATGATCTCGCCCGATACCCCAATTCTTAACTCTTATATCTCTTCCTTCCGGCTTTTTTTTAATGTTTTTTTGGTATATCGGATCCTGATCGGTTGTTATTGGATCGGATCCGGAAGAATTAGGGTTTAGTTTTCTGGATCTGTTGAAACTGTTAGTTGGATCTGTTGAAACTGTTGGTGGTTTGTGTTTGAATCGGAACATTACGATTGATTTTTTTATAGATTTATTAGTAAGTAATATTCAAGAAGATTAATATAATTAGTCTAATTTCCAGACCGGGAAACTATTTCTTCTGAACCATGCTCAAGTGTCAGATCTTCAATTGTATTTATAGGAAAACGTTGTTATGAAGTGTCGGATTGTTCATTGCCATATTTTCAGATGAATTGTTATCTTATTGAAGATCCATGCATGTTGAGATTTGAGAGTAAAAAACAGATTCTTTGTGATCGAGGTGCTATTTTGGCAACCTATGTTGCATGGAACCATATACAACTTGACACTTGACAGGTACCGATGCGACGACACGTGAAAGACATCGATTTTGGTGTCGCTATTTTTGAGGGCATCTTATGTTGGCACGTGTCTGAGATTCATAGTTGGCAACAAGTTAAGAAACCCTCCGATCCAGAATTTATCGATCTCTTTATGTTTGTCAACCAATGTTGTGAAAAGTGCAGATGGAGGCAGTTCAAAAAATATAAAAAAAATATAAAAAAACCTAATGAAAAATGCATAAAATGTTCATAAAATTCCATAACATGCATAGTCGGACGACTGGGGGACTAGGCGGACGTCTAGGCGAGAATCGAGCGGATACCAGCCGCCTAGCACCTAGGCGCCGCCTAGACGGCCACCTTTTAGAACAATGAATTATGTTGCTCTATTTAACGAGAAAATTATTAAAAAGATGATTACTAACATAATTTGATTACAATACAATGTAACATTAATAAATTAGCAAGGAACTAACATTGATATAAAGACCTTAAATTTGAAAATATACTATGTTTTTTATTGACTTTCCGGCATAACGCACGGGACCCGGCGTAACGTTCGGGACTTTTGTGCACACTGCATTGCATGTCTTTGGGTCCACTATCCTCAACTCCCACCATTTATAAATGGAAGGAATAATACACCCCTGTGGCTCGATCCACTGACCTTCTGCCACCCGAAAAGTAAAATATACTATGTTTCTATTATTTTTTATCCGAAAAGGAATAAGAAAAGAGACGGTGAGAAGGAATAGGGTTGTGAGGGCTACTTGGAGTTTTTATTGATTTTACTTGCTGTCTTTTGAACTTTTAACAAAATCCAACTTTAAATCTAACCAACAAACTAATTAAATGAGTCATTTAACATAACTGACATGATTAATCGTTATTTGGCCTGTAATTGTCTTGACCGACTAACTGTCCCGATTGGCCCGAGCACGAGTTTCTACTTGGGCCTAAAGAGTTACTGATTACTCGGGAAAGTACTCAACGAGTAATCCGATTTTACGAACACCGTTTGTAACTATTGCCTTGTGAAACATTTCATGAAACTTTTGAAAGTTCTCGACAATTTTTCGGAAGCTTTGGCGAAGCTACGTTTTGACAATTTTAGGGCCGAGGATTACACTGGTTTAACCAACTCAATGATAGCTCGATAGAGAAGGTTAGCGGTTTTTGCAATACTATTTTGTGGTGCTTGATTAGTTTGGACAGATCCCGATTTAATAGGAAAGTATTTATTAATTGACATATTTTCTTACCCTTTATCTTCTTGGAGAAGTACTATCCCTCATTTGTCAGGTATAACTGTATAAATGATACCTGGGGTAATTTATTACTTTTAATTAATGGAAGTTGTATCATAATGTGAAAACATACAACATTTGTTGACGTGCTTTACAGTGATCAGCTAGCTACCTAAGAAATGGTAGGTGAACCTATAGAAATTTGTTAGATATTTTCTGTAAGTACGTTTCTTGTAGTGGTAATAAGTAAAGAATGTGAAGAAAACAGCTAGGATAACAAAAAAAGAAAAATCAGGATATTGTGCTTGGTTTTTGAACAAAAACATTTTGAGTATCTATTGATGTTATAAAGGTTATCTACGATAGATTACTGCTATTGTACGGATAATTGGATGAGATACCACCCATCCTCCATAACTATTGTTGACTTATGCCAATAATCAACATTTAATCCTTGCCTGTTTGTGCTATATGGATGAAATTACTAAGCACATCATGGATGGGGTTCAATTCTGTATGTTGCTTTTTGCTGCTGATGTTGTGATAGTTGTGAGAATAGAAGTGTTTACAAACATAAATGTTGTGACTTTGGAATGTTAGAGCATCTCCAGTGGGGACACTCCAAATCATACTCCAAATAACACTCCAAACTATTTTTGGAGTGTCACCTTGATATTTGCACACAATGGTACACTCCAAAATAGACACTCCAAATTAACTTCTCCCTTTCCCTCCCTCTTTTTCCTCCCTATTTTTCCTCTTCATTTTCGTTTCCTTTTTCCTCCATATTTTTCCTTATTTTCATTCCCTTCATAACTATTAAATCTTTCCCTCATTTTCCTCCAGAACCATTAACCAATACTGACGACAAAGATGTCTGGTAATTTTTTTTCTCTCATTTTTGTTTGAATTTTTTTATCTCATTTCTTGACATTTTGTATGAGTAATTTTTCTCATTTTCGTTATACAAATCAAACAAAATGAGATAAAAAAATCCACAAACTAAGCATAATTTCTTGAATAGTTCATTTTTTTCAGTTACAAACTAAGCAAAATGAGAGAAAGTATGATACATAGTTCTACAACAAAAAGAATTTTCGTATAATACTTAGTTCTACAATCAAACGAAAATGAGACTGTGCATAAATTTTTTTATCTCATTTTCGTTTGATTTTTTTTCTGAAAACTTCTTCAAGTCTCTCCTTGATTTGGAACCATTGATTGTACATAAAAAAATATTATTTTTTGTGCATAATTTTTAATTTTCATGGCAGATTTTTTGCCTTGGCCTTTTGAAATGAGATTCATGGAAAAATATGTCGTCCTACAACAAAAAGAAATGGAAGATATTTTTATGCTGGAACAAGTTGTTGAAGAATTAGAAGAGGCCAAGCAACCCAGAGTAAATAAGCGTATGTTCATAAATCGTGATCGCGCTAAAGCACACGACGACCTTATCAAGAAGTATTTCTCGGTGGATGCTATTTTCACACCACGTATGTTTCGACGTCGGTTTCGAATGCGAAGGGAGTTGTTCCACCGGATTCGTGCTGACTTAGAAGAAACTCAACCATATTTTAAGTTAAAATATGATTGTGTTGGCAAACCAGGATTCTCATCCATCCAAAAGATGACAGCCGCCTTACGAATTCTTGCTTATGGCAGTCCAATAGATCGTGAGGATGATGCTCTTATGATTGCGGAGACGACTGCCACAGAAACTATTCGTTTATTTTGCAAAGCTATTGTTGACATCTACTCCGAACAATATTTACGAGCTCCCAATGAAAGAGACCTCACTCGGCTATTAGAGGAAAATAAGACTCGTAGTTTTCCGGGAATGATCGGTTCTTTAGATTGTATGCATTGGGAATGGCGTAATTGTCCTACTGCTTGGCATGGTCAATTTGTTGGACACACTGGTAGACCAACACTAATTCTTGAAGCTGTCGCATCTCAGGATCTTTGGATTTGGCATGCGTTCTTTGGCACACCGGGGACATACAACGATATATCTGTATTGGATCACTCACACCTCTTTGACATGTTCATTCAATGTCAAACTCCACACACCCCGTATGAAGTAAATGGTAGTGTGTATAATGTGCCATACTATCTCACTGATTGCATCTACCCTCACTATGCCACATTGATCCAGACAATCAAACATCCTCGGACTGAAATTGAGAAACATTTTACAAAAAAGCAAGAGGCGGCACGAAAGGACGTAGAGAGGGCATTCGGAGTATTTGCAAGCAAGATGGGCGATCACTCAAGGACCGGTAAGATTTTGGGATGAAAATACTTTAAATAACATTATGAAGTGTTGTATCATACTACACAATATGATAATTGAAGACGAGCGGCATATTGGAATTGAACCGTGGCAACCAATTTTCGTCCCAATACTTCTGCATCATGCTCAAGTAATTCATGTGGAAGAATTGGGAAGCTTTATTCATTCGCGAATGCAACAAGTACGAGATAGGTCAATTAATGGAAGGCTTAGGCGAGACTTTAGGCTTATGCGAGACTTAATGGAACATTTGTGGACAAATTTTGGAGGAGAAACGACAACAACATATCCATGAGATTATTAATTGTACTGGTGTATTCTCATGTTATTTTGAACTAGTGTATTCTCATGTCATTTGAATTTAATGAAACTTTGCATGTTATTTAACTATATATGTGTGTGCCAAATGTGGATTATAAGACAGTTTAGACTATATGTGTCGGTGATAGATTAAATGGAAATGATGAAGTGCCTATATTTGGTCTTCATGTGCTGGAGACATTGCTCTATTTTCTGAGTGAAGAAAAATCATGTCAGTGAGTCCTCAGTATGAATTGTGGTTGAAATGTCTACAAAAGAGAGAGTAATAAGTTTGGAATATTACTTCATATTATCAGCAGTTAAAATATTAAAATCCCTCCACAATATGAAACATTCAAGACACCTGTGCCTGGGCAGCCTATAGGTAGTCAATTAATGGAAGGCTTATGCGAGACTTAATGGAACATTTGTGGACAAATTTTGGAGGAGAAACGACAACAGCATATCCATGAGATTATTAATTGTACTGGTGTATTCTCATGTTATTTTGAACTAGTGTATTCTCATGTCATTTGAATTTAATGAAACTTTGCATGTTATTTAACTATGTGTGTCTGACACATGTGGATTATAAGACAATGTAGACTATATATATGTGTCGGTGATAGATTAAATGGAAATGATGAAGTGCCTATATTTGGTCTTCATGTGCTGGAGACATTGCTCTATTTTCTGAGTGAAGAAAAATTATGTCAGTGAGTCCTCAGTATGAATTGTGGTTGAAATGTCTACAAAAGAGAGAGTAATAAGTTTGGAATATTACTTCATATTATCAGCACTTAAAATATTAAAATCCTTCCACAATATGAAACATTTAAGACACTTGTGCCTGGGCAGCCTATAGGTAGTTAAAAAACACCATTGCCTAGGCTGCCTATAGGCAACTTATCAATTCCTTCATGATGCAACAGGTCCCTAAGAGTCCAACCGTCCATAATAGCTTTTCAAGCACATACAAAAAATAAAACTGGGCAATATGAATGCTCCAAAAACACCAAATATGAGTATCATACATCTATAAACCAATGTAAAGAATAAAATATATCCTACAAGTAAATAATGTAAAGAATGAAATATATCTGTAAATGAAGGCCCCAAAGCCCCAGTACCATCTATAAACCAATGTATATCACCAACTCCCCATGTGATTTATATAATAAGAACAGATCCAAAACAATAGAAGGGTAGCATACAAAAAAATCCAAATGAACTTGAGAGTATCATACATGTGCTCCAAAACTTGAGAGTATCATACAAAAAAAATCCAAAATACCCATGAACCCAAACCACCACATCATTTAAAATAAAATAAAATTATCTCATACTTCATCTTGAGAACAATTCTCATCATAGAAATAGTTTTGAAGGTTACGAGGACTCAGGCAGATTCCATCCATGTTTAAACGCCTTCTTCCAGTGCCATCCGGGGAATATTCAAGTGTTATAGTTTCTTCAAAAGAAAATACAAGTTCACAGGACCGATATTCCAAATCAATTATGATAACACAAAGAACTATAATATAAAATAAGCAGTTCAAAAGAAGACCATAATAAAATACAAGTATAATATGAAACATCAAGAACTCCAAAATAAGCAGCAGTTCAAAAGGAGACGATAGAAATAATATTACCAAATCAATTATGTAAATTAAAATGCTAGTAAGCCATACGAATAATATTACCAAATCAATACCGAACACCGTAATCACCAGCAGTTCAAAACCCGGCCTTGAATTTTACTGTTACAACTGCTATAATCTGATTATTAAGTTCTAAATAGCATGTATAAACACTTTTGAGAAAAAGTACCAAACATCAACAACATCCAGAGTGCCTTTGGTGTCTTTTGGGAGACTAGCAAATAACAAAAGCCTAATAACAGATGATATCAAATAAAAAAATATAGCTATAAGAACAAAACAAAATAAAAAAATATTTCAGATGATATCAAAAATTAACCGAACTTGCCTTTGGTGTATTTTGGAAGACTAGCAAATAACAAAAGCCAAATTTCAGATGGCTCATTATCCTCTTTTTTTGAGAGGAAATAGAATCAATAAAACAAAAACATGGCATCAACATATAACCACATAAGTGAACAAGACCAAACTTCATTATGTAAAATGAGCAACATTAAAAAACATAAAATATAAACTACAGTTGATTTGAATATCTCATGGGTATAGGTTCCATGTATCAGCAAACACACATATCAACTACCACAAAGAATCTAAAAAGCTGATGCAGTCCCATGAGGGGGATTGAAAAGCCTTCCTAACTGCATTTGTTGAGGAATTATACTCATTATATATATCCCATGGGTGGAAAGAAAATATCTCATGAGTGGACTCAGTAGTATAAATGAAGTAAAAATATAAGCTAAGATTACCAAATAACAATTCACTGTAAAAATGAAAAAGATCTACGACATATACATATCCAACATTATAGTCAATTTTCAATAACATAGCACATAAAAAAAAAATATTACCTCATCATTCGGATTAGTACCGCTACTCCTGTTTCTATGAAACCTTTTCATAATGGCCCTCCATTTGGAAACATCAGCTTGAATCGTAGTCCATCTATTTTTACATGCTCTTTGAACACGTTCTGACCCTGGTAGTCGTCCTTTGAATTCATCCCAAATGCTCTTCCAGAATGATTCATGAAGCTGACCATTTCCTACAATTGGGTCCTCTGAAACTCTTATCCAGGATTGGCATAGTGCAATGTCCTCATTTACTTTCCAGTTTGGTGTTTTTCTATTGGTCCCTTGTGTTGTCCGTGTTGTAGTTTGAGTTAAAGAGGGTTGAGATTCAATATTTGATGGAAACTGGGCTGAAGGGGATTCTAAATTGGATACACCACCAGGTAAGGGATTATGATTAGGAGGGTGATTTTGGGCAAGTAAGTGTTGTTGAAAATATGATGCAAATGCTGCAGCTTGGGCAGCTTGCATTGGTGATGGGGCAAATGATATTTTGGATGGCCATTGGGTAGGATATGGTACTTGAAAATGGAGAATTTTGGAAGGAACGGTTGTTCATTTGGGGTGGTTGTTGTGAAGCATGTTGATGTGGTGTCGGAGTGGAGGGATCCATTATTTATGTTTAAAGTGCCAAATAACCTGAAATGAAAAAATGTTTAATAAAAACTCAATAGAAATAAAATTGTGCTATGGAGTCTCCGCGTCGTGTATAAGCATAAAAAAAATTTGCTACAAGTGATGATAAAAGAAAAATTAGACACAAAATTTAGAAATAAAATAGTGAAGCATCATCATACATCTTTCTTATTTTTTTTCATGAACATGAAAGAGGTAAAATCCTTCAGTTGATTCCACCATAAGAATGCATATATTGAGTGGAACCAGAAATATAGAGCCGATTGTGGAGTGTCCGGCGTGTCCGGCGTGACCTTTTGTGGCATGTCCGGGTGACGAATCAATTTTAGGGTTCATGTTATTTTTACCTCACCATGGGGGCGATGACTTGCATAGGCAACATAACCCAATAAATTTCTCGTGACATCTTGCTAGTTCCATGTTACTAGGAAATGGAATGGAACTTGCTGACACGGCCAGGGGGACAAGGAGGAACCAAGAGCTTCGTATAGGAGTTTTTTTCCCATGACTTACATCCACGAAATGAAGAAACTTGAAAAACCAAGCCAAAAGTTCCTCTGTTTTCCTTCTAACTTCAGTTACCAAACAAACCCCTATTGTACAGGCTTTGTATTCTCTTTTACAAACTAAACTATTAGTAGAAAATATGTTGACTTGCAAAGTGATGCGCAAAATAATATTTTAGGGTTCATGTTATTTTTACCTCGAACTTGTGGCGGGGATGACCAAGCAGACCTTCTCGCGAACGGGGAGCACTCCTTCCCGCAAAGGACCTCCTTGACGGTTTCTCTGAAGAAAAACAAAATATGTGGAGAAGAAGAAGATGAAGGGGGGAAAGGAAAGAATATGTGGAGAAGAAGAAGGGGGGAAAGGAAAGAATATGTGGAGAAGAAGAAGAAGGGGGAAAGAAAAATTTTCTCTGGAAAAAAAAGGGAAGGGAAGGGAAGAGAGAGCGGAAGGAGAGAAAAATAAATAAAAACAAAATATGTGGAGAAGAAGAAGAAGAAGGGGTGGGGAAGGAAAGAATATGTGGAGAAGAAGAAGAAGGAAGAAGAAGAAGAAAGGGTCTGAAAATTTTTCTAGCGGAAGGGGAGGAAAATAAATGACATATTATTTTTGTGGGCCCATCGATTACTATAGACCAGCTACGGGACTCTCCAAATTTGAAGTCTCTTGGACAAGAGTCCATTGTAGCCCTCAAATGCTATAAAATTTGACAAAAGTCAAAATATAGCACTTGAAACTACTCCCACTGTGGATGCTCTTAAGGATTTTGGAAATAGTGGAACAAAAATGAAGCATATGAAATATAATTTCATAAAAAAATTGAAAGTGCTAAAAAACCCCTCACAAGATTCACACTTTTTGCAAAAAAAAGTTAATCTTAAAAAAATCCTCTATTTTTTAATTTGGTTCAATTTGTACCCAAATTAAACAGCAATGTCAACGAACATCCAATTTACTGTCAAACAGGCTTATTTGGGTTATTTACGTAGAAAAGAAAACAAACTAATAATATTCAAATGTGAAACAGAGTGGAAATGGAGTGAAACAATTAAGAAAAAAAAATGAAAAGAATGGTAAAATATGAAATACTGTTGCAATCTTTAATGGTCATATTTTGGGTATTTCAAGCTTTTTTAGTCAAAATTTGACTATAACGTTCAAATTGTAATGACTAAAGGACGGAGGGAGATTTAATCAAAGTACCCAAAATGCGACAGTTTAATTGATAAAAAATCTATTGTCTTTTTTTTTTGCTAAAAGTAAAAATCTTGCAAGGAAACTGAAGCAGGAGTTCATATTGGCGGATAAGAAATATTGAAGATTAATATTTTTCGGTATTTAGGATAAATCATGAATAGTTTTACTAGGATGCTCATAGAATCAAAGTATATGATTAAAACAAGATGGTCTAAAAAGATCACTTCTTTAGTTCTTTGTGATCACATTACATCCTTGAAGATAAAAAGGAAAATTCAATAAGGCAACTATAAAACCAGTTGGGCTTAATCTATTTTTGGACCATCAGGAAATGTGTCCAAAAATGAGCTTTAGCTGAAATGAGAATGCTATGACAGATGAGCGTCTATACGTTGAATGATACAAATTAAGAAATGAGACTATTTAGGGGAATTTAGTGGGGATTCCAAAATTAGGGATAAGATAATAAGTGTTTTCACTGTTTTGGACATATGAAACATTGTCCAATAGATGTAATGCATAGGAACAATTGGATGTATCGATAGGAGCATTAAATATTAGTTAAATGAGCTCCTAGAACTAGGGGTTTTTTAGCATTTCAGAGGATATGGCCTTATGACTCTTATTCTATCTCGATGGCAGGAAAAGATCCAAATATCTGACCCAAAATTTTGGTGGTTAAAAGGTTTTGTTGTATCTGAGCTATCCAATAAACTAGTTAAGGCTCCTCCCATTGTTCATCCAATAACCAGATGAACTATCAGAGATTTGTCTGGTTTCTGAAAAAAGAAGTTTTTAGCATGACAAGTAAATGATCATAGGTGATCCTTTTTGGAAAATGATACTCTGTTTTGAAGGATGAAGTCTTTGAATGTTGTCCGACTTTCCCTGGACAAAACCATTATATCAGAAAGGAGTGAAGCTATCAGAAAGGAGAGAGGAGATAGGAGTTGGGGGATGATGTTTCAGTTGATATTGTTCTCAACCATTTTTATCTTATTACCAATATCTAGTGTATTTCATTAGGTTGCATTCTAACACAACTTATTTTGTGAACTTATATGGTTGATTTGTATAACCTTTTAAGTACATACTTGAAGACTTGATTTTCTGAATATAGACTCTAGATTTAGTAAAATTATTTTGTGAACTTAGCAATCTGCCACTTACTTCAGTTGCAACAAAAATAATCCAAGTGATGTAGCATGATAATTAGGCTTGATTTGGCATTGCTGAAACTTATTAAAAGTGATGTCAAAAGTGGCAATTCATAAGTTGCTATCGAAAGCTGTTATTTAAAGTTGCAATCTGCTCCTTCCGTTAGTTGCAACAAAAATAATCCAAGTGATGTAGCATGATAATTAGGCTTGATTTGGAATATTGCTGAAGCTTATTAAAAGTGCTGTCAAAAGCGGCAATTCATAAGTTGCTATCAAAAGCTGTTATCTAAATTCTAAAGTTGTTTGGTAAGTACATAACGAAAGCTGCTGCTAGAAGCAGTAAGGTGTTTGGTAAAACCCAATTTTCAATCCTGAAATTATTGAAAGTGACAAAATTATACATGTACAAGGATAGATGGTGGAGATTCGAAAATAAATAAATAATGGGCCTTTATGTAAAAATGGACTTCGGAAGTTGCAGAAGCTTTTGGAAGCACCCCTTTTATTGCTTTCAAAATCAGCTCAAAAAGTGAACCAACTGTTCAAAAGTTTTTTTTGATAAATTGTTACCAAATAACTTGGACCGCTTTCCAAGAAAAAAAAAAGCAGATGCAGCCAACAGTAAGCAATCCCAAACCCACCTTAGAATTACTCAACTGCAGTTAACCAAGAAGTTTGTTAGCAAATTCTAGTATGTCAACAATGCGCTAACAGACTTTTGGTTTTCAATGCGAATATTAGAAATTAAAACCATTCTGATTTGGTTATAAAATTCGAGGATTGGTAATCAAAACAGTTGCATCCTTGTCATCGTTACTTCAGCAATTTTAAGGTTCTTCCACAGAACAAGTTTTTTAGTAGTTAACTGAGGTATTGGGATTTTTCATTTCTATTCTATGTCAATGTATATTGTATGTATTTTTTATGCAATGGAACTACATCAGTATAAATCTGAAGTTCTTGTTTCCATTTTCTCAAAAAATATAAATAAGAAGTTGCTAATATACCATAATATTGTACTCACTGAATTTGATGAAATTGCATATGATCCATTGTATTTGAAGTTCTCATGAACCATATACTTGAAACAGTGGACGTGTATATATGATATATCTGTTCAATTTAAAATAACAGTTGTGTGTAAAATAGAACGTTTATAATACTCTTTTTATTTCATTAATCTTAGATTACCCAAACAGGTTGCATCACAACAAAGGAGCTTGGGACTGTGATGAGGTCACTAGGTCAAAATCCCACAGAGGCAGAGCTTCAGGACATGATCAATGAGGTGGATGCTGATGGCAACGGTACTATCGACTTCCCAGAGTTTCTCAATCTCATGGCCCGCAAGATGAAGGACACCGACTCTGAGGAAGAGCTGAAGGAAGCATTCCGGGTGTTCGACAAGGATCAGAATGGTTTCATCTCTGCTGCTGAGCTCCGTCATGTCATGACCAATCTCGGTGAGAAGCTGACCGACGATGAGGTGGACGAGATGATTCGGGAGGCTGATGTCGATGGGGATGGTCAGATCAACTATGAGGAGTTTGTCAAAGTCATGATGGCCAAGTGAGGAATCTCAATCAGAACCCTCCCATAATTCTTGGTCATTTTATAAAGAAGAAACCAGAAAATTTTAAGGGCTTATAACTAGTAGTACTATAAATTTTGAATTCCTGTTTTTGTAGGTAGAGGTCTATTTGGTTTCGTACTAGATGTGGAAAGGGAGAACCCAAACAGTGGTATCTATGTGTTTCTCATGGTTGTGGCTTGTGTGCTTCATTTGTTCTTCTTGCTGGGATTCCAGTATATGGGCTTGGATCTTTATCTGGCCAAGTTTCGTAGCTATTCATTTCTATTCTGAGGAGAGTTTGGAACAATGAATGAAGGGCCGCCTTGAATCTTTAGTGCAATGATATCATTTTTGAGTTATCAAATCTTATGTTTTGAGAATCTACTTTTGCTTGGTCGTCTTTCTTTGCTCTTTTCTGTTTGATTAGCTTACGATTCGCTTTGATATTGTACAATACACAAATTTGACAATCGTCTTTCCCAAACTGAAGGTAAAAAGATTTATACAAATTCATTGATGAAGGAACAATATTTGATGATTGTTTGATGTATTTGTCTATGAATACATTTGATGTAGCGTGCACCGATCGAATGAACCCACCGGCAACAATTGCCATATATCCTAATTTAGTTATTATTTTAATTCATCTTTTTGATATTTTGTTGCATCTTGAATTTCTTCAATATGATATATTAGATTTGAATTTGTTTTTTTTAGTATAATTGTACTTGCTTATGAAGCCAAAGCTTTAGCTATAATAATTAATGCTAGAAACATCCGTTGTAATCAGTGTATATGTTTGCTTTCAATACAATTTCTTTTCGAAGATTCCTCTCCCCTAAATTCGAGATTGTCATGGACTCGATGGTGTCTGTGGATTCAAGAACCCTACATTTGTCGATTTCTGTGGCAACACCGACCTTAGTTATCAAAATCACGCTACGCCACACATAAATTATGAAACAACACACTTCCCATAACAATATGATTTCCACGGATGGATAAATCAAGGAGCTTACCGTCCAGAAAGACCTCGAGTAGAAATAGACAAATGATATTCTGTGATGGAACTTGGCCGAATTCTAAAGAGTTCATACTGCATTTCAAAGCAGCATATTGCCAAGTAGAACTGAACTAGTGTGCTACCAGTATCTTATCGTTACATCATTTCAGCAAATATAGCTTCCAATCAAACAGAAGGAATAACCTTGAGAAACAACAGGCAACTGCACCCAAAAAGCAGCAAAGAACATCATGAGAAGGCCCATATCTACACTTTTTTTTACCGACCAAAATCAACTGCTTCACAGGAAAAAATAAATTATACGGAAGACTGAAAATGTCTCTAGCAGCATGTACTCATATCATAAAAGTACAAAGATCTTTTTTTTTTTAAACTTAAAAGGATCAAATATTACACAAAATCAAAACCCAGATAATACACAGATAAAATGAGAGGAAACACACCTTTAGAAACTGTTTGGTAAGTTGGATTTGTATAAAATTTAGAATTGTGGGATTGGATTTGCAAATCTACTGTTTGGTTGGATAAACGAAGGTGAATTTTACATGGAAAATCGTGTGCAATTCTTGTCCCCTTTCCTCGACATCCTCCTCACTCTATCGAATGGTGTGTGGGTGAGTGGGTGGCATGGGGGGTGGGGGGGATTTCCAAAAAAGAAGAAAAGGGACAAGAAGCAGCAGCATCCCTCGACCACCACAAAGATACTCCAACATCCGTGACACGAGTTCCGATTGACGTCTAGAGGCGAATCCAAGTATAGATTGGGATGGACTACAACTCACAAAAAAAAATAACTTTTTTTCCATATAATTTTTTTATTTTTTTATATGGATTAGTCCATTTCTAGTCCATCCAAATTTATGGTAGCCCACCCCAGCTACAGTTTCTGGATCCGCCCCTGCTGACGTCGTTGAAGCAGCCGCTGTGTCAAGCTCCCCTGTCCCTTGCCTCGCTGTCGCCCCTACATCAACTATGTCAATTCTGTCTTCCTCGTCTTACCCACGATCCGTCGACTGACGCCAACACCTCGTCGTCTGATGCCGTCGGCGTAGATCTCCTCGTCGGCTGCTCACACCGTCGATGCTAGATCCCTTCTACCGTGCTCCGTCACGCAGACGACCAGAGTGGCCGCGCCCGACTCCTCCCCACCCCTAGCCAGAGGTACTGCCGAGAAGTGAGACCCCTTGATCCATCTCTCCTCGACCATGGCGAGATGGAGGGCTGTGACGCCGTCTGCGGGGACTGGCAAAGGAGGCGGCGGCAGAGAGATTGGGTCGGCGGTAGCTGTCATCGTCACCTTGCTTTCTCCTGAATAACTTGTTGGGTGCGCGAAAGCGTTTGCCAACCACCACCTGAGATAATCAACCCATGTCTAACGAACACCAAGCACAGATGAAGACAAGTATATGGCGATGAATACGTCACCTGGACAAATTTTAACCTTTATAACTTAGATAAAATTACAAGATTGACAAAAATTAATGTTGAACCCTTTGTCCTAATAGGTTCAACCCCCTCACCACTCTCAAGAAGCAAAATAAAAGATTACAATTGAAATCACTCACCAACCCCGTAGCAATTTTTCTGAGCGAAGGTGACGACTCCTCGATCAGATCTCATTCTTCCTTCTGTCTTGGATGGCGAAGTCCTAAGAGCAAAATACGAACTTTCTCGATTTTCTGTGAACGAGCACCCTGAATTTCAAACTTTTGCTATATTCTTAGTGCCTCCACCCTCAACCTATATATATAAGATGAGAAAATCCTATTCTAGGTCATAACAGAATTTCCTAAATAGGAAACCCTAAAATAGTAATCATATTATACCTAAAATAAGTACTCATATTCCAAATTGGACTCCAACAATAGGTTATAATAGGATTTCCTAAATAGGAAGCCCTAATATAGGAATCCTATTATACCTAAAACAACTAATCCTAATCCAGTCTGGACTCCAACAATCTCCCCCTCCAGTCTGATGAGAGGGTGTTGACCTGATGGCTCCTCAACTGGACTCCATACATGTTGTCCCGCGACATAGTTCCTGCTCCTCCATGCCACCGATCTCCGATTCTCCGAGTTGCTTTGCACCTTCCTTCATCTCCAACTCATCGATCATCACATCAACCTAGCTGCCATACGTAGCACCTCCTGTACCACTGGGATCCTGTCGATATCGATGACACGACCAAGACCGAAGTCCCTGACGATCAGCTTCATCGTGAGTCTTGTCTGCCTGTCCCCGACCTCCGTCTTCCACCAAAATGTACTACCGTTCCGACGAGCTTCTTTACCCTTGGTTGGTCTAACCAATCGGACGGTGCGGTTCCCTCGAGACTCGGTCTCATGAACCTGCTCACCTTCGTGTCCGATACTGAAGCTCTCCCATACAAGTGCATCCTCGAGCAGAATATCATATACCGTGCACGCCGTCGATGACCCACAGCTCCCCCGAAACTGTATGAATGGATATGCACTCGCCTCTGATTGAGTTTGTTGCATACCTTGATCTCCTCTTTAGCTTTGAACTGCTGAAACCGATGTCGCTCCGTAAAGTTTTGGCAAATCACCCGTTACCAAAACTGGATCCGTGGAACAACCCCCACCTGGAGACTAACCAGCTGTCATGGGACCAACAGACTGACCCTCAATTTTTGGCTCATCACCATTCGTCGCGTCTTGACTAACCGAATCCTCCGTACTTCTCAAAGTATCTCGAAGACCCTCCTCAGCAAGTTCCAGACGATCCATTAACTCCTGTCGAATACCCCTCGAGCCTCCATCCGGTTTCTATGGCCTGCTTGTACGATTCTGCAGCTTGAGCCTGTACATGCCACAACACAAATCTTCTCGAGCCAGCTGTTGGGAACAAACTGCGACAACCATCATCCGCCAGCCTCCCTACCGAAACCAAGTTATAGCACAAACTCGGTACATGTCGCACACCCTTGAGAACGAGCTTCTCACCAAGCTCCGTTGTCAAGTGCACATTGTCACGCCCCAATCTTCTGCAAGTTCGATCATTCCCGTTGGACGTGAGATCACTACACCAACGCTCCCACAGGACAATCGTTCTCATCGGGACATGATGCCGTACAAGCCTGAAGTTGCCCCCACACAAGGCAATAACGTCAAACGTCATGGTTATCATCGAAACAACCAAGTTGCAGTGAAAGCCAAGTATTGTTACAAACAAGATCACATCAGATTATACACAGTGAAGCTCTCAAAGGGTCCAAATAAAGATGGCACAAGGAGAATGCCACAATGGCTTGCAACACTCTTGCTATTTTTTTTTGCCCACAGAGGTACTTATCATTCCATACACCATGTTCCATATATCCAAGTTGAGCCACTACACCTGCATACCTGAAAGATATGCCCATAAATGTGGGTCAGTACACAGCTGTCCTGGCCTCTGTCTCTCGGCTTTCACCTACTGGCACACTAAGCATCTGGATACAAATTGTGTCACTTCCCTCTTCATGCCATACCACTACATACTCTCGCATATCCCGATACATCTTGTTGGCACCTGGATGTATGGAATACTGAGAGCAATGTGCTTCCTGCAACACCTCCTCACACAGCTCCCCACTAGGCACACACAATCTAACTCCATGCCGCAAAGAACCATCCTTAGCAATGGTGAAATTATCCTCCAATCCTGCTCTCACCTGAGCTCTGATGCTCTCAGAGATACATCCTCATACTGTGTTGCCTTGATCCTGTCCATCAACTCTGAGTGTATCTGCAATCCCCACATCCGCATAGCCAAACCAGGAAGTACCACCTCAATGCCCAAGCTCTCCAAGTCCTCCAACAAATATCGATCATGTGTCAAGAACATAGCTACCAGATACCTACTCAAAGCATCGGCAACTATATTAGCTTTCCCAGGATGATACTGCAACGATATGTCAAAATTCTTCATCAGTTCCAACTACTGAGGCTACCTCATGTTCAACTCCTTCTGCATGAAAACGTACTTCAAGCTTTTGTGGTCTGGGAAGATCTCCACACGCTCTCCGTACAAATAGTGTTTCCACAACTTCAGGGCAAAAATGACTGCTGCCAACTCTAAATCGTGGGTAGGATAGTTCTTCTCATGAGGACGCAATTGCCTGGATGCATAGTCAATCACTTTCCCATTCTGCTGAAGAACACAACCCAAACTTTTTCCTGATGCATCACTATAAATAGTAAAACCTGCAGACCCTGATGGCAACGTCAAAATAGGAGTAGACGTCAACCTCTTCTTCAATTCCTCAAAAACAACCTGGCAATCCTCCGTCCAAACAAACTCTACATCCTTCCTGGTGAGTTTGGTCATCGGCTCGATAATCCTCAAAAAATCTTGCACAAACTTCCTGTAGTAGCCTGCCAATCCCAAGAAACTCCTGATCTCTGCTACCGAACTCGGGGTCTTCCAAGACTCCACTATTGCGATCTTCTTCGGATCCACTGAAATACCATCACCAGTCACAACATGCGCCAAGAACTCCACCTTGTCCAGGAAGAACTCACACTTGGACAACTTTTCATACAGCTTCTCATTCCTCAGCACATCCAATACAATCCGCAAATGCTCATCGTGCTCCTCCGGTGTCTTTGAGTATATGAGTATGTCGTCGATGAACACCACCATAAACTTATCAAGGTACTGATGGAACACCTTGTTCATTAAGTTCATAAATACCGCCGATGGATTAGTCAACCCAAACGGCATCACCATAAACTCGTACTGACCATACCGAGTTCTCAAAGCAGTCTTCGGTATGTCCTCCGGCTTCACTTTTATCTGGTGGTAGCCTGATCTCAAGTCTATCTTAAAAAACACCTTAGTACCACTCAACTGATCGAACAAGTCATCAATCCGTGGCAAAATGTACTAATTCTTGATAGTGAGATTATTCAATGCCCTGTAATTAATGCACATGTGCACTGATCCATCATTCTTCGGTACAAACAATACCGGGGCTCTCCACGGTGAAGAACTCGATATGATAAACCCCTTATCCTGCAATTCATCCACCTGTTTCTTCAGCTCGACCAGCTCGCTGTTGTTTACTCTATAAACATGTTGCAAAATTGGTACTGCACCTGGCACCAAGTCTATAAAGAATTCAACATCTCGATATGGCACCAATCCTGGTAATTCCTCAGGAAACACATCCAAGAACTCTACTATCAACTGATGCGGCAACTCTTTATCTTCCATCATAGCTCCACAAATAATGCCTTCTCCCTGCTCTGCAGCTCCTCTAGCAAACTCGAACTCTGGCTCTCCTGGCGAACCAAACAAAACTCTACCTCCTCTACAATCTAAACTTGCACGGTGCCTACTTAACCAATCCACCCCGAGTACAATGTCGTAGCTCGGAAGTGCCATTATAAGTAGATACACACTCAACTCCCGGCCTCATAGAGTAACTCTTCGATCCTTACAAATATCATTAACTAGGATAATACCTCCCCCGGTCATGATCTTGCAAGTCCTAAGCAAAGACTCAGCTACCAAACCATGCTTCAGAGCAAAAGAAACAGATACAAAACTATGAGAAGCACCACTATCAAACAAAGCTAAAGATGGAATAGAATCAAGAAGAACAAAACCTGCGATAACATCTCCGGTGGGCTCGTCCTCCTCGACGGTCATAGCGAACACTCGTCCCTGACGTGCACCTCCCTGCTGCTGATGCTGGACATAACGCTGCTGCTGGGTCGGAAGCGGTCCCCTCGGCTGTACTGTAGGTGGTCTCGTCTGTGCCCTCGGAGCTGAAGCTGCTCCCTGAACTGCACGACGAGGATTTGAAGGACACTCCCTCAGCTGATGCCCTTCAGTACCATAATACAAATAAACTCCCAACCTCTTCCTTCAAACTTCCCAGATATGGCCGGGCTTCTTGCAGAAGTGGCAGAAAGATTGTTGTAACTGTCTCTGCTGCTGTGGTGCTTGGTGAAACAGCACCCTAGCTGGAGTCTGGTGCTGGCTGCGGCTGCTGGAAATGAGGACGTTTGGCAGATACTGTACTGTTGTTGGCCTCCAGAAAAGAATCTCGGTCCCTCTTGGGCTTCAAACCCAACTCCCACTCAACCTTGCGTGCCTCCGCAAGTATCTCCGAGTATGTCTCATATAAATACGGAATAAGGATCTTCACTTCCCAGTTTAGACCCTCACGGAAACAAATAGCCTGAACCTCCGGCTCTCTCACCAAATACTCTGTAAATTGGCTCAACCTGCCGAACTCCGCAGCGTATTCCTCCACAGACATGCTCCCCTGAATGAGGCTCTCAAACTGCCTCTCCAAGTCTAGCCTATCTTCCCGAGAAAAAAACTTCTTCTTGAAGAGGTCCTTGAACACCTCCCAAGACTGTCCTGTGTCAACAAGAATTGGCTCATTCCTGAACCAAGTACGGGCGACGTCGAACAGTTGAAGTCCTACCGCCTCAACCTTCAGATCCTCAGAAAGACGGGACACCCTCATAAGATGCTCAATGTCCTCGAGCCAATCATCAGCGTAGACGATGCCCTCCGTCCCCTTGAAGACCCTAGGCTCCAGCTTCTTAAAGTCCTGAATATTGCCTGGCCGAAGCTGAGCAACCTGAGGAGCAACCTGCTACTGGACCAGAACTCCTCTCTCTACTACGACACGAGCAAGATGATAAGCACTCTCGATGCCCTGTCGTAAGACATCGGTCTGCCTTTGATGTGCCTCAGACTGAGCCCTCTGTGCCTCCAGCATATCACAAAACAGTGTAAACATCTGCGTCGCATCTGCTGGCATAGAAGGTGGAGGTGGAAGTCCCTCAGATACAGCTGGCACAATCCTCTAAGTAGGTGGTGGACCTTCGAAAGTAGCTGACACTCCAATCACCGGAGAAGTAACTGGTGTAGGCCCTCGGGACGTCGCAGACCTCTCAGAAGCTGCTCTCCCCTGCTGCGATCTAGTCTTAGGCGACATCCTGAGATAAAGTGAAAGAAAGAATCAATATAGCACATGATGTAAGACACTCAAGGAAGGACAGATTAAAAGATCAAGTATCAATATCAAGAAAGAATAGTTGAATGAATCAAAAGATTTTTCCTAGGTGTGATTGAGTATTCTCAGCCTATAGCCTATATCTTATATCCTGAAACAAGCTCGTAATAGCACTCAATTCAGAGCACCACTACGAATCGCACTAATTGCGACCTCGAAGAGACCTGCATGGGCCACCACTAAAAATGTGTCACGACCCGCACCCGGTATAAGGGTACAAGTCGGGAACAACGCCCAGCCTACGCCGCAGAATCGACGGTAGAACGCTGTTTGGCTAATCTATCTAACAATATAATGAGCCACCAACAATATCAATATACTCAATCACAGATCTAAGATGGAAATGAGCACGAATAAGATAAAAGAATAGAATAGTCACATACAACTCATGAGTCTAAAATAATAACATCAATGAGTCTGAAGAAACTAAACAATAAGCTGGAGACAAATCTAGTACAAATAATACTAAGAAGCTACTAGTCCCAGGTCATCTGTCTCAGTCGGGATAAGTCCCTCCTGAGCCAGGGTCTCTGACTCTAAGCCCACAACATCCCGAGGCCCGTAATGTGTAGGGTACCACTCCTCAGTGTCATCTGGGAAAAATATATTCAGTCAGGAAATGAGTAGAGTATATCTCTAACAGCAGTTCTAATCAATGATATAAACTATGTAACAGTAAATAGATGTGAATATACAAGATGCAACAATAGATGTACAATAAAAAAATACTGGAATAAAACAATAATAAAAAATATGACAATGAACAAGAATACTAATGACTAAGTGTGTGAGCACTAGCTTTAACATGAGATCGACTTGGGAACTTGCACAAGAGTAAATAGCCTGGTTAATCATATGTGCGGTGTATGATCAACACTCACAAGGAACAAGACATGCACAAGGAGGGTATGATCACATATCTACAGTAAAACACTCCCTACCCCCGACTAGTATAGGGATCCAACCATGGTACGCTATGGCACGGGATTCTCCAAGAAGATAGCTAGTCTTCCCGAGAATCAGTGTCTGTACATGTACAAGATAAACAATGAAACAAGACTTACACAAGATACACCATATACCAAGGAATAACATCTCATGACGAGATCCGGATATACCAATCCGTGTAACCATCATGTCAAGAAAATATGGATATCTACACTAGATACAATGAACATAAAAGATATCATAAATAAGAAACTATCAGAGAATGTACTCGCCTGAATTCCGGTGAATAGTCTCACAGATGTCTGATATGGTGACTCGAAGACCTAGATAGGGAATACAATATCAATACAAGGTTTCAGAATAAAAATAAGTTAAACTAGTCAACATCTAGGTCAAAGAGCAATTTTTAAGTCAAAACAGTCAAACAAGGTCAACTCTGAGTCAAACCAGTCAAACTTGGTCAAACTACCTATTTCTAGGTTGCATGAGTCTAACTCAAAGATGTTGGATTTATACACTATTAAACTAGGTCATACAAGCTAAATCTAGGATACTAAGATACCGTATCTTAGGAGGCGCAAACAAGAGATACAAAATATCACATATGTACATTCAAGCAATATTAAATATATAAATTCTAATTACAAATACTAAATGGATACCTTGGTTTTGAACCAACTCGGTATAGCACCACTAAACCTCCATCTTGATACCCAAACCCAATACCTTGGGTACCCTCAATACCTTGGCACTTACCTTGGTATCTCAAGGTAATTGTCAAATTCTCATATATACTAACTACACACTATTAACCATATGTTAAACAACTAACTATACTAATACATAGATACTTAACCTATACAAAATATCACATATGTACATTCAAGCAATATTAAATATATAAATTCTAATTACAAATACTAAATGGATACCTTGGTTTTGAACCAACTCGGTATAGCACCACTAAACCTCCATCTTGATACCCAAACCCAATACCTTGGGTACCCTCAATACCTTGGCACTTACCTTGGTATCTCAAGGTAATTGTCAAATTCTCATATATACTAACTACACACTATTAACCATATGTTAAACAACTAACTATACTAATACATAGATACTTAACCTACAATACAATACTTATGATATATATATATTTTTTAAGAATCTAACTAATACCTTATCATACATATAGATACTTACTAATACCTCACCATACATAGATATATGTATAGTTACCAACTATTATCCACATCTAACTAACTATTATACTAACAAAACATATACTACTAACCCAACTAGCTAACTTACAACTTGTTAGCCCTCCCCGATACACGCTGCTGCTCCCTTAAGCTTGCATTTGCTGCTGCTGTCGCTATTGCTGCTGCTACTGTCACTGAATGCTGCTGCTGCTGCCGTCGCTAATGCTGCTGCTGCTGTTGCTAATACTGCTGCTGCTGTTGCTGTTGCCGTCGCTATTTCTGCTACTGCTGTTGTCGCTAATGCTGTTGTTGCTGTTGCTGTAGCTGCTGCTGTCGCTAATGCTGCTGCCGCTAAATGCTGCTGTTGTTGTTGCTGTAGCTGCTGCTGTCGCTATAGCTGCTGTTGTCGCTAAAGCGTCGAGCCTCCCTCTCTTATACAATAGCACACACATATATATACACTAATATATACCAACTATATCTATTTATATATATACATGCTTATCCATATATATATACATATCCAGAATTGTATACATATAGTATAACATACACACATAGTTATAGATATAGTATCATATATATATATATATATATATATATATATATATATATATATATATATATATATATATATATATATATAATTATATTATTATAAATGACTAAGAATAATAAAAAATAGGTCTAGAAATACAACACAACAAACATGTGGAGTGTATCACACCCGTATCACACTAGATCTATGATACGCTTGCGAAACGAGTCCACCACACAACCAATCATACCCCGAAGGACACGAGCAAGTCTAATATATTATTTATGAACAATACAAAGAGTCAAACACATAACTACATGCCCGTGTCAAAATGTGACATGCACAAAGTCCCGTGTCGGAGGAAAAACTCCCAAATCAACACGTATCACCAAATTGTTGGGATACGACCTACACGTACCCAATTGTGGACACGACACTAGCCCCAAATACACAAACATATGCCAAATTGATATATAGGACCAATTGACAAACATAACAAGTGTCAATCTCGGAATTTCCTCAAAATTGACACAAAAAGTACCATAACTTTCTCAATAGGCCTCCTATGAACTCAATTCCAAATCCTATGGGTAGCCTATGCATATGGGTTGATTTTTCATGGTTAATTCTCAGATTTAGAACCTAAATTAAGGAGAAAAACTGAATTGTATCTATTGGGAGATGGATTTCCAATGTAACCTCCAAATGTGATAAAATTGGCCTCCAACTTGTAGATCCTTGCTCCTCTTTGTAGATCCTTGCTTTCTTCTTCTAGATCCTTGCTCCACTAGTCTCCAATAGTAATTTAGGAAGTAATTGGGATGAATTTTGGTAGGAAAATGATGTAAGAATGGGAAAATTTGGTTGAGAAAAATTCTAGATCTAGATTTCAAATGAAAAGAGGAGAGAGAAACTTTTCCCCCTCTTTTAAATAGGTCGGCCTCCCCTTGCCCCTTCCTCAAGCCACTATGTAATATCCATTATACCCCTTGGGGCCTCTCGTGAAGAAAAATTAAGGAGGGAAGGTTCTAGTCCAATAGGTTTAATTAAACTAATCATCCTCCTATCAATGGGCTTCTAGTTGGGCTCAAATCTAACAATTAATACATGTTGGTCCATGAGTCTAAACTAAACTAGTTAGGTCCACTAACACAAGTCCAAAATAATAAAATAACATCTAACAATAATTAAAATAATATAATAAATAATTATTTAACATGCACAATATTTAATTAAATATAAAAAGACTAAAATACCTTTTCCTAGAAAATGTGGTTGTGACATCGACAAAGGCAGGTGACGCTCAAAAGAAGGAAACGTCATCTCGGTCCCATGGAAGGAGAAAGACCAATTCTTCCTGGTCGTCCCCAGCTCAGGTTGAAAAGATTCCAGTGCATCCCCGAACAAGAAGTATGACTTCAAGTAAAAGTGCGGTCCATCGTCAGCAGGGATCTCCCCCGAGTTTATCTGGCTCAACAAGAAGCCATGCGACTTCTCGACAATCTTATGTTGACGTCCTGGAGGGAGGTTTTTGTTGATCTAGGTCTTGACGGCCATAGTCAGGTCCCTAAGGTTTATATTCAATGAAAGCATACCGTGACCAAGGACCACTTCGCCAGAGGGTGCAGTGGGCAGAGTCACTGTAAAAAATTATGAAAGAGTATGATTAGAACTTCAAATATTCAGAAGGGTATACTCATGCAGCTGGATGGCCTATGCGGCCAAACCAAACCCTGCGACTATACGGCACCGTAGCCTATGCAGCATGGTTTCTCATACGATACAAGTCACTATGCGGCATAGCTTCACATGCGACAGGGTCGCCTATGCGGCTACCCATGCGGTAGTGAGAAGTTGGCGCATAGACGAATCCATGCGTCCAACTGTGCATATGTGTATCTGCGGTTTGGAGAATCAGTTCGTCTTCCTCGTTCAAGACCTACCCTTGATCGACGGCTGAACATCGACGGGGAACGACGGAGGGTCCGCCACAACGGAATGGCCCTTCCCCTTGTTCTTGGCCCTCAGCGGCGGAGGAAGCAACTTTGGGGGCCATGGCAGCAGCAGTAAGAAGAATAGAAGGAAATAAGAAAATATAAAGAAATGTTTTCTCTCCCCTCTACCCCCTATATATAGGCAGCAAAATACGGCTGGAGATGAGGCAGCGGCTGTTCGAATCCTGAGTCATCTCGATCCACATAACGGCCAGGGATGACGGTGACCCCTCGGTTGTTAGGCCACTTTATCCCCTAACGACGCAGAATTCCAAGAGATCTCCTCGAAGATTGGGCCAAATCCTCTCATTAATTATTTGACAGCCTGGAAGATTCCACTATGCGGCAACATAGTTATGCGGCATGTCGCCCCTATGCGGCCAAAAGTGCCCGGCCATGCTTCTTATTCAAAGTATTCCAAACTTGTCATTTTGGAAACTTTGAAGGGGGTCTTGTAGAAGCATAAAAAAACTACAGGCCGCATAGAACTCATGCCGCATAAAATATAATCTATGCGGCCAGGTAGAAAGTCGCATAATAATCTACATACGGCCAGAACAACCAAGGAGCAAGAGGCCGCATAATAAGATCTTGACACGGTCTCCAATGTCCGACATAAAGTTCTGACAGCTTCTAAATTCATGAAAGGGGGCATGACATACAAAAAGATAGAAAGTCACATCTGTATTTGATGGCCTCGACAGACGCGCCACGCCATGTCTTCTCCCATCTACGGCTTCGTCCATATGAGGCATCGTTAACATGCGACTGCAGAGTCCATTTGACCAAAGACAGACGAGAGCACGTATGTGGCCTAGACGAGCATGCGACCATGACGCGATAAAGTCTGAGTTTCCATCTAACCAAGGCCAATGTCACGACCCGCACCCAAAAAATCGGGCATGAGTCGTGGGTACGTCCAGCCTACGCCGCAGAATCGGTGGTAGAACGCTGTCTAGGTCCGTTCTAGGCCACAACTATATATATCTCACAATAACCTGTCAAGATAACCTCTCCAAAAGGAGGGCAACATCATAATATATATAAACTCAATCATAATAACTAGGGAAGAGTAAAAGCACGATAAGATATCAACAAAAGAAACAAGAACCAAAGAGAGCAAGTTTTTTTTGTTGATATCTTATCGTACTTTTACTCTTCCCACTAATACTCTTGGATCCAACCACGACACGCTACGTACATGATAAATAACTCGTGCACATGAAGGTGAGAGCACACGAAGCACATAATAACACATGAGAATCAATACCCGAAGTACATGATGAAATATACGTGATAGAGTATCCGCTGAACACGGTAAGGGGGATAATATCTCATGACGGGATCCAACTAGTACCAGCTCGTGAAACAATGTGTCAGAATCAAGTATTACAGTTCTAGAACAGGTGATATATATGCTATCATAAAATAAAAATGATCAGAGGTAAGTACTCGCCTGACGTCCTGAGCAACTGGTGAGGATCGAGATCCGGACTGGCATCGCAAGGGCCTATTGCAAAAAGCAAGATTAAACGGGGCTCTAAAGAGTTAAAATAATATAAAATAACTAAAAATAAGCTTCTATGGTTATTCTAGGTCGAACGGGTCAAACCGATAAAATTTGGGTCAAAAAGTCAACCCAGGGTCCAAAAAGTCAACTCTGGGTCAAAACTAGGTCAAACGTTGACTTTTGTGGTCAACGGGGGCAATTACGGTCAACTCTAGGTCAAACTAGGGTGCCCCTAAAATTCTAGGTCAAAACTAGCTCGTTAAGCTAGTAAACCCTCAAACTCGCCTCCTTGAGATACTGGGATACCCTCGGTATCTGATATCTCAACCTAAGCTATACACCCCGCATAAACCCACTAACACATATACTAACACGCATAAATATATATATATATATATATATATATATATATATATATATATATATATATATATATATATATATCTAAACATATAAACCCAACTCTAATCACAATCCTAGGCAAACGCCCAATACCTCGCCCCGATACCCAATACCTTGAGTATCCCAAGGTATTGAGATACCTTGATATCTCAAGGTATTGAGATATCTAACTAACTCCCCTCTCTAACACTAACCATCTAGCTAACTATCTATGTATATATATATATATATATATATATATATATATATATATATATATATATATATATATATATATATATATATATATATATATATATATATAACACATATACATATCTACCTACAGATCTATATATATATCACACATACACATATACATATATCCATATCTATCTAATATATATATATCTACATATACCTCTCTCTCTCTCTCTCTCTCTCTATATATATATATATATATATATATATATATATATATATATATATATATATATAAAATCTCTCTACCTCTCTCTCACTACTGCTGCTACTACCTACTGTTACTACTGCTGAAGCCTAAAGCTGCTGCTGCTGCTCATTAGCTGCTAATGCTGCTGCTAGCTGCTGCTTGCTGCAGCTGATGCTCTACTTTGCTGCTGCTGCTGCTGCAGTTACTTCCTGCTGCTGCTGCTCCATCTTGCTGCAACAGCCTCCCCATCTCTCTTACTCTCTCCATCTATCTATCCCTCTAACATACTCTTTCTAATACACACCACACACACATAGATATATGTATATATACACACACACACACACACACACACACACACACACACACACACACACACATATATATATATATATATATATATATATATATATATATATATATATATATACACACACACACACTCATACATATATATATAAACACACACATATATATATATACACACACACACACACACACACACACACACACACATATATATATATATATATATATATATATATATATATATATATATAACCACACACTCACACACAAACACACACACTAACACTCAAACACACACAACTACACCAACCTCACACACAACCACACCAACACACGCACAACCACCCAAACACATATAAATATATATATAAAATATAACTCGAGAACCCTAGTACACACTCGTCGAAGCTAAACCAACCCGCGCACAAGCCCGAAACCTAGAAACCAAGTCGAAATGGCCATTTGGTCATTTCGACAAACACGTGGAGTGCGTTTCGCGATACCTCGTGAAACACACACCAAACCTACTCTGAATCGAGCCAAAATTTATCCATGAGTTCTAATCGATGTCTAGAACCTAGAAAAAAAACTCACCGATTCTAGGTCCGTGGCAAAATCCCACATGCATGTGGAATCCACGACGACGAAAAATCTCCAAATTGCCCGAAACGCCCAAATCTCCGAGACACGACCTCACGTGTCCGAACGGGGACATGTACTTACCCTCAAGACACCCAAGCACGTCTACCTAGGTCCGTCTAACCTAGGGCATCACCCAAAATTAGGCCAATCTTGGATTTCACCCAAAATTGACACAAACCTAATGTCAAAATCTCCAAACACATCCAAACAAGTTCTAACTTCCTCCCACGGGTAGCCTTAAGGTCTAGGAAGGTTCTAAACTACTAATTATACTATATTAAAGCAACCACTAAGAGGAAAGTTAGGGTTTACCTCTTGGGAGTTGGAATCCCAATGCCAAAGTCTCCAAAACCCTAGAAATCATCACCCTCAAGCTTCCAAGCCTCCAAGCCAAGCCTCTACACCAAGTCTAGGCTCTACACACCTAGGTTAGGGAAAAATAAAGGGTTAGGGTTTGCATTGGGGGAAGAAATAAATAAAGGAAGAGAAGAAGGGGTGAAGCACTTACTTGAAATGGAGAAATTGGAAGAAGGAAGAAGAAGAGAATGGAGAAAAGAGTGAAGAAGAAGAAGAAGAATGGAATAAAGTGAAATGGAATGGGGTGGAGGAAAGGGCCGGCCATGTACATAAAAGTAGGGTTAGGGTTTGTGGTTTAAACATAATGACTAAAATGCCCTCCACATTAGTCATCCAAAAATAGGGTTTTGGTTTGGGGTTTCCTTAAACTATTCTAACTAATCCAAAATAACCCAACTAACTAAATAAAAAATATAATAACTATTCTACACCAATAAATAAGTCTGATAAGGGTGTTGGTTGGGTCTGACATGGGTCCACTAGGGTCTGACATGGGTCCAGACTAGCAAAAACCCTAAAACAACTAATAAAAATAAATACAACCACTAATTAAATATAAATAAAATTATTTATGATCAATATACAATTTACCAAACCAAAAAAAATCTGTTTTCTAGAATTGGGTAGTGACAAGTCTACCCTCCTTAAATTAATTTTGTCCTCGAAATTAAAAGACGAAACTAGGATAGGAATGCAAGGAAAAGTAAGAACCATACCTCAGGACTCGAAAAGATAATGGTATAGCTTGCGCATCTCATCCTCCCTCTCCCAGGTCGACTCACCTGGAGAGTGATACCTCCACGCGACGCGAACCAGGGGAATAGTCTGGTTCCTCAACACCTTCTCCCGCCGATCCAGAATCTCCACCGGCTGCTCTGGATAGCTAAGAGTAGGGCCCACCATGATCTCTGAGTGATCCAATACGTGACTGGAATCCACCACGTACCGTCTCAACTGCGACATATGGAACACATCATGAACTCCCTCTAGCGTAGGCAGAAAATTTAGCCTATACGCCACAGCGCCGACCCTCTCAAGGATGCTGAAGGGTCCGACGAAACGTGGGCTAAGCTTCCCGCCTCCACCGAAGCGAATAGTGCCCCGCGTCGGAGAAATCCTCAGGAATACTAGATCACCAAACTTGCACAAACAAGGTCTCAGCACTTAATCTAAAACAAGCAATCACAAGCAAACACAAGAACAAAATCTAAATTCTAAGCTATACCTCAAACTCCAAAGGTCTCCGGTGGCTATCGGCCCAATGCCGCTGCCTGTCCCGCGCCACCCGAAGTCTATCTCTAATGAGCTTGGCCTTCTCCGCTGCATCCACCACAATCTCCGGGCCAAGCAAAGCTCTCTCGCCTATATTATCCCATGATAACGGAGTGCGACACCTCCGTCCATACAATGCCTCAAAATTTGACATCTCGATACTTGGCAGCTGTTGTTGTAAGCAAACTCTACCAAGTGCAAGTGATCCTCCTATGAGCCTCTGAAATCCAAAACACAAGTGCGAAGCATGTCCTCGAGTGTCTGAATGGTCCTCTCTGACTGACCGTCTGTCTGTGGATGATATGCACTACTAAACTTGAGCTGGGTGCCCAAGCTAGCCTGCAGACTCCTCCAGAAATACGAAGTAAAGCGACTGTCCCGGTCTGATACTATGCTCACAGGAACTTCATGCAGTCTGACTATCTGGCGCACATACATCTCTGCTAGTCTCTCCGTAGACGTACCCACTTTGAATGGTAGAAAGTGGGCCAATTTGGTCAACCTGTCCATGATGACCCAAATCGCATCATTCTCTCCTGGAGAACGGGAAAGCCCAGAAACAAAATCCATGGTCACATGCTCCCATTTCTACTCCAAAATGGGTAACGGCTGGAGCAAACCTCCTGGCCTCTGCCTCTCCGCCTTCACCTGCTGACATACTAAGCATTGGGATACGAAGCGCACTACCTCCCGCTTTATCCCGTACCACCATACATGCTCTCTCAGATCTCTATACATCTTGTTGGCATCCGGATGCATAGAGTACTGGGATCGATGCGCCTCCTGAAGAACCTCCTCACGCAATGACCCACTCGGCACACACAACCTGATACCGTGCCGCAATGAACCGTCATAAGCAATGGTGAAGTCATCTGATAATCTAATCTGGACCTGTGTCCTGATGCTCCTCAGGGACTCATCCTCAAACTGTGTAGCCCTGATCCGGTCTATCAACTCTGACTGAATCTGCAGTCCCCACATCTGTATCTCAACTCCAGGCACTAACACCTCAATGCCCAAGCTCTCTAAATCTGCCAGAAGATAACGATTTGTAGTCAGGCACATAGCTACCGGATACCTGCTCAGCGCATCCGCAACTACGTTCGCCTTCCCTGGATGGTACTACAATAATATGTCAAAGTATTTCATCAACTCCAACTATCTCCTCTGCCTCATGTTCAGCTCTTTTTGGGTAAACACATACTTCAAGCTCTTATGGTCAGTGAAGATCTCCACACGCTCTCCTTAAAAGTAGTATTTCCACAACTTCAGAGCAAAGATGACTGCTGCCAACTCCAAATCGTGGGTAGGATAGTTCTTCTCATGAGGACGTAATTGCCTGGAAGCATAGGCAATCACCCTCCCATTCTGCTATAACACACAACCCAGTCCCTTCTCCGATGCATCACTATATATAGTGAATCCTCCAGACCCTGATGGCAACGTTAACACTGGAGCTATCGTCAACCTCCTCTTCAGCTCATCAAAGGCGACCTGGCACTCCTCTGACCAAACAAACTCCATGTCTTTCGGGTCAGCCTAGACAACGGCTCTGCAATCCGGGAAAAATCCTGAACAAATCTCCTGTAGTAACCTGCCAGCCCCAGGAAACTCTTGACCTCTGCTACTGAACTCGGAGCACTCCATACCTCAACTGCCATGATCTTCCTCGGATCCACCGAGATCCCCTCTCCTGTTACCACATGACCAAGGAATTCAACCTTGTCAAGGAAGAACTCGCACTTCAAAAGCTTTCCATAAAGCTTCTCCTTTTTGAGAGTCTCCAGCACTATCCTCAGATGCTCCTCATGCTCCTCTGGGGTCTTCGAATACACCAAGATGTCATCTATAAACACCACCACAAACCTGTCCAGATACTGATGGAATATCTTGTTCATCAGATTCATGAACACTGCCGGGGCATTAGTCAACCCAAACGGCATCACCATGAACTCATACTGTCCATACCTGGTCCGAAAAGCTGTCTTCGGAATATCCTCCCTCCTGACCTTCACCTGGTGGTAGCCTGTCCTCAGATCAATCCTGGAAAATACCCTCGCTCCGCTCAACTGGTCAAAGAGATCATCAATACGCGGCAGCGGATACTTGTTCTTGATTGTGAGGTTGTTCAGAGCCCTGTAGTCGATACACATCCGTATCGACCCATCCTTCTTTGGCACAAAAAGTACCGGAGCACCCTACGGAGAAGAACTAGATATGATAAATCTCTTGTCCTGAAGCTCATCCACCTGCTTCTTCAACTCTACTAGCTCACTATTGCTGACTCTATAGACGTGTTGGGATATCGGCTCCGCGCCTGGTACCAAGTCTATAGAGAACTCCACATCTCTGTCCGGAGGTAACCCTGCAACTCCTCCGAAAAGACATCCATGAACTCCGCTATGAGTGGATGTGGCAACCTCTGCTCTACCACCAGGGCTCCGCAGAAGACTCCCTCGCTCTGCTCCGCTGCTCCTCTAGCAAACTCAAATTCTGGCTCTCCCGGCGGACTAAACAACACTCTGCCTCCACGATAATCTATACTAGCACAGTGCATACTCAACCAATCCATCCCGAGTACAATATCGTAGCTCGAAAGTGGCATTACGAGTAGGCACACACTCAAGACACCCAAGCACGTCTACCTAGGTCCGTCTAACCTAGGGCATCTCCCAAAATTGGGCCAATATCGGATTTCACCCAAAATGACAAAACCTAATGTCAAAGTCTCCAAACACATCCAAACAAGTTCTAACTTCCTCCCACGGGTAGCCTTAAGGTCTATGAAGGTTCTAAACTACTAATTACACTATATTAAAGCAACCACTAAGAGGAAAGTTAGGGTTTACCTCTTGGGAGTTGGAATCCCAAGGCCAAAGTCTCCAAAACTCTAGAAATCACCACCCTCAAGCCTCCAAGCCTCCAAGCCAAGCCTCTACACCAAGTCTAGGCTCTATACACCTAGGTTAGGAAAAAATAAAGGGTTAGGGTTTGCATTGGGGGGAGAAATAAATGAAGGAAGAGAAGAAGGGGTGAAGCACTTACTTGAAATGGAGAAATTGGAAGAAGGAAGAAGAAGAGAATGGAGAAAAAAGTGAAGAAGAAGAATGGAATAAAGTAAAATAGAATGGGGTGGAGGAAAGGGCCGGCCATGTACATAAAAGTAGGGTTAAGGTTTATGGTTTAAACATAATGACTAAAATGCCCTCCATATTAGTCATCCAAAAATAGGGTTTAGGTTTGGGGTTTCCTTAAACCATTCTAACTAATCCAAAATAACCCAACTAACTAAATAAAAAATATAATAACTATTCTACACCAATAAATAAGTCTGACAAGGGTGTTAGTTGGGTCTGACATGGGTCCACTAGGGTCTGACATGGGTCCAGACTAGCCAAAACCCTAAAACAACCAATAAAAATAAATACAACCACTAATTAAATATAAATACAATTATTTATGATCAATACACAATTTACCAAATTAAAAAAAAATCCTATTTTCTAGAATTGGGTAGTGACAGTCAAAAAGGATGCATAAGCGGTCGAAATGCCCTATGTGGCCTCGTTAACATGCGACCAGAGTGTCCATTCGACTAAGGCCCAAATGAGAGCACGTATGCATCTACAAAACCCATGCGGCCTCGCCATCATGCAGCCAAGTTGTTATGCGGCCTTCAGCTGACAAGATCTTTCCGTTATAACTGCAGAGATTTTCACACAGTTGGTGCTGACTACGTGTCTAGCTGACCAAGTCATGCCCACAACGGGTTGATATCAACCCCGAGATCTCTTCAACATCATATCTTAACCAAGACCACGCAGCAATTGGTCCATGGCATGCGGCGACAGTTGCAACCGTATTCTGTTGAAGGAGCCTTATACGGTCACCAAACATAGGCATATGTGGCATCCATAGCCCATCAGCATGTTGGCTATAAATAGGATCAACTTGAACGTTATAAGGGCTGGCTATCTGTGAACCTACAGTACAACAAGAGAGAAGAGCTTCCTCCTCCTGCATCGGATCATCCACGGAGTAAAGAGAGTTATGACACTCCTAACCCTCCATCGTCACCCCCCAAAAAATAAATTTATACTTATATTGTCTCCTAGGGCCTCTTTGTACTTTTTTTTTTGTTAATTAAATCAAGTTTTCTTAAACTTTGAATTTAATGGCGAACAGGCACGAGTACGTGGGTACGTCCAGCCTTCATCGCAGCATCGGCAATGGAACGCTGTCTAGGTCAATAATACTATCTAAATATCTTACATAATATATATAATGTACCTGTCAAGATATCTCAACTCCCAAATGGAGGACACTCTGATAATATGATAATGGTAATCAATTCTCAATCATAATATAAATATAGAGGAAGATATGGCACGATATGAAATAGAAGAAATAAAATACAGAGTCATAATACAAACACAAGTCCAAGTCTAAAAGTCTAAGCTGAATACAATAGTCTCAAATATAATACATCTCATAATGTCTAACTGTCAAATACAATAACATAAATAAGGACAGCTAAGCCTCCCTGACAGCTGGCGCTACTCAACATGCTCTATGGCGCTAACTCAACGGCCTCGCCATCATGTGGCCCATAATAGGTGGAACACATCTCCTCTAACAAATCATCTGAAAAATATATCCAGTCAGGATTGGAGCGAGGTACAACCCAATAGAAGTTCCAAGTTAATTGATAATGATTATAAACAAAAATAGAGAATCTAATACAAGACGAGAAGCAATGAACAATATCATACTGTGGTAGAAAATAAGACAGATAATCTAGAGCAATAAAGTATAAAATGATCACAATGAAATGGAATAAAGGCAATGAACTAGAATATAGAGAAAAACTGTAACTACACTAAGTATTTTGAAATACTAGTTAGATATGTGATCGGCTTGGGTTATCAAGATCTACTATTAAGGCTATAACACAATCATATGATCATTATGATTGGCTGTTGTCTACAAGTAACACGATCAATAACACAATCATTTAAGATTGGCTGTTGTCTACGGGGTAACACAATCATACGTGAGGTGTATGACTACTGTTGTCTACATGATGCAATATAATATTTAAGGGTTTGATCACATATCCATCTAGTATTTCTCCTGCCCCCGACTAGTACAATGGATCCATATCACGACACGTTACGACATGATTATCATTATGTAAGGTCTACAATACAAGCACAATGATCTATATAATCATAAGAAATATCAAGGCAATCACTGAAGAGTAACATCGCATGGCGAGAATTCAAGTATACTAATTGATGTACCATCATGTCAAGAATCAGATAAAATATTACTAAATACTTGTATTATAGTAATTATCAAATAATGAAAACTATCAAAGAATATACTCGCCTGAGGTCATGAGCTGACAATACCAATCTATGTCTGGACTGGAGTCAAAGTGACCTATATATGAAATTATATGTCATTTTGGTATTTTAGAATCAATAATATATTTAATTAACTCAAAACTAGGTCAAAAAAGTCAAACTAGGTCAAATCTAGGTCAACACTCCAATTTGGGTCCAAAACTAGCTTCTAAGTTGTTTAATAAGCTAAACTAGCTACTATTAGGTGTTACTAGGTTATCTCTAGATTTTTAGGTCATTACCTTATGGTATATATATATATATATATATATATGGTATCGTAATACCTAGCTAATACACCTATACATTGGTATCCTAAAACCTTATTAATACTTAATATCATCTATCCTAGTTATTTACCCATTTACCTTAGTATATTGGTTATCCAACTAATATCTCAACCTGTATCTTGCTATGTACTCAATACATTGGTCGTATCTCTAATATCTTAACCAAGGGTCAATACCTTGGCTTTGAGCCAAACACCTTAGTCCCGTATCTTAGTATCTTAACTCGTATCATGATATCTACCCAATAACTTAATTAATACCATTACCTTAGTCTATTCCTATACCTTAGTTCTAACACTTGCTTAACCAACCCTTGGTATCTTGAAATACCTTAGTACACCCCTAGTATCTATATACTTAACATTCTAATACCTTACTGACACTAACACCTAACTAACGTACTAAGATAACTAGGATATTTTACATATCTAATTCTATACCTTTCTTAATCAATAACTTGACTATTATTCTAATCTCTCAACTAAAATCTTAACTATACCTTAACATGAACTATCCAAAACTCAACTTCACTCCAGCTCTAAAATACATACCAACTAATACTCGGACCTAAACTACCCACTGATAATACCCTACTCTACCCTTACACCAATGGTACATGAGTACCACTCCCATTCACTTACAAACCACACCTCACTAGGATCCCTCACTGATACTCCCTCATGCAGTATACTAAAGTCAGCAAGTACTGTTACTCAACCTCCTCTATCACACACACTAATACTACCCCCAACCTATACCTCAAAACCCTGCACACATACTTTCAGTCAACCTCATACCCTCTACATCAACACCAACATCAACCACACTGTGAAATCCTAACCTGACACCAATAGCATCCATTGCTAACACTATACCTCACAGTACATTGTCACAATTCATATGCTCTGCCTAGCCCTAACTGTGTACAACACAGTTGCTCGAGTGTATGCAAAAGCTGAACACTCTCCCATATGTTATTAATTACCGCTGAAATCCGATCACTTTTCCCCTGATACTGCTGCTGCAGTCCCTCAAACACCTGAACACCATCATTGACACATGCACATACCTCACCTCAAATTCCTAAATGGACCTCTTCACTGACTACACTGCCTTCCACCATTGACAGTCCTCTATACCTACACTGATATACCACTAGCCACACTCAAGTATCAGACATACACCATCACAAGACTTTCCCTCATCTAAACTCAGGAACCCTCTAATTGGCAGCAGCTGGAAGCAGCCCCATTCTCCTACACCCTCGATCTTGCAGTACTGATGCAGGTTACACTCTTCCCATAACCTTGTGCAACTATATTTGTTGCTGCAACAACCTTGCACTACAGGTATGGACAAACCCTATTGCATTCAATTGCCCAGTCCCAAGCTACCCCTACACTCAAGCTTCTACTGAACCAAGTCCTCCTCACCTTACTTGTATATATATCACAATCTCATACTAGACACAGTCAATACTCACTCATGTGCACCATCCTTCACCATCACACACACTAATAATAAGTACCTAGTCACTCAAATATTTCTCCCTTCTTAAGTCATACACAAACAAACCATTAAGCAACTTCCAAATGTTGTAGTATACCAACCTTCTCTTCGAGTTGTTGTTGTTCCAATTGCTACTGCTGCTGTAAGTAATCCTCTAAAGTACTCACTGTGAATACCTTTGACTAACCACACTGATGTGCAGCTGTGCACGTGTCACGACCCGCACCCGGTGTAGGCATGCAAGTCGGAAACAACGCCCAGCCTACGCCGCAGCATCGGCGGTAGAACGTTGTCTTGGTCAACTATACTATCTAATTATCTCACAAAATGCATAATCCTCCAATAATATCTCAACTCCAAGAAGAGAGTAATCAACTTAATTCAACACAATACTTAATCACATTTCTATGGCACGAGAAGATATCACAGAAGTCTAACATAACTATGCAATTAAAATATAACAACAACAAATAGAAATAATATCCAAACACGATAATATGCCAGAAACAAATCCGGTACCAAAATGCTAAAGAGAACTAACTAGGCTAACTAGTGAACCCGGCTAAATTTCCCGACAGTCACTCCAGAACTAGTGGGTCCAAGTCTGCACCATCTATAGGCTGAGGTCCGTAGTATGTCGGACACCAATCTCCCGGATCCTCCGAAAAATATTTTCCAGTCAAGAATGGAGCAAAGTACAACCCAATAGCAGTTCCAATTAATTAACAAAAACTATAAAGCAGTACAATAGAAGATGCTATCTACGATGAGGATATAACTGATAATCAAGAACAATGAGAGAATAGGCAATACTAACAACAGAATATAATCAATACGTACAAGCATAAAGGAATGAACTATAATGTCAGAATAGAACAAGGTAATCAATGAACTGAATAATGGAATCTACAATAACTATGTGATTTGAGATACTAACTAAATATGTGATCGGCCTGGGAGATTCAATGATTATACTAAGGAGCTAACTCAACCATACGTGAATTGCATGGTTAGTTAGTAGCCAATGATTACACTATTAGCCGATAGTTTCTTGATCACATATTTAATTGGTATTTCCCCCGCCCCGACTGATATGATGGATCGAATCATGACACGTCACTAGCCAATGTATCCAATGTTTAATCTATAATATTCAATGTTATCCAATACCAACAAGGACAGTATCCGATACCATCTCCATAATCAAGGTAACATCCCATGACTGACGATCCAATAACAATACCAATCCGTGTACCATCGTGTCAAGAATCATAAGTAACATTTCTAAATACTTGAATTATAGTGGTAATCAAATAATGGAAACTATCAGAGAATGTACTCGCCTGTGGTCCAGAGCAAATGATGAAAAATGATGTCCGAACTGGTGTCACAGACCTATATATGAAATATTGCATTAATACAAGTTTTGGGGAAGAGAAATAAATTAAACTAGTCAATTTCTAGGTCATAAAACTATTTCTAAGTCAAAAGTCAAACTATGTCAACTCTAAGTCAACTAAGGTCAACTATAGTCAAATTATGGTCAATTATCTATTTCTAGGTTGCATGAGTCTAACTCAAAGGTATTGGCTCACACACTATGAATCTAGGCCAAACAAGCTACATCTTAGGATACTAAGATACCGTATCTCAGGATACTCAAACAAGGGATAAATATAACACATATGTACATATCAAACAATATTATATATATAAAATCCTAATTACAAATGCTAAATGGATACCTTGGTTTCGAACCAACTTGGTATCGCAATACTAAACCTCTATCTTGATATCCAAACCCAATACCTTGATTATCCTCCAATACTTTGATACTTACCTTGGCATCTCAAGGTAAATTCAAAACCTTATTTATACTAACTACCCAACAATAATTATAAACTACTATGCATTTAATATTTATATAATACTATATACCTTATTTTAGTCACCTTAATACCAACCCATAATTAGTTTACAACTATCCTATTACTTATGCCAATACCTACTACTCATACCTTGGTATATCTTGATACTTACCTTGGTATCTCAAGGTAATTGCCAAAATCTTATATATATACTAACTACCCATCAATAATTACATATATCAATCCAATATAACTCTAGTATGTACTAATAGAATAATACTAACTACCAACTACACACTAACTATTAATACATATATACGTACATACATACCTACAAATATATAATATATAAAAGATACTCATAACAATTGATAACTAAAATATACTAACTATTCTAATAAATTTATATGCTACAACTAAATATATACATATATAGTATAATATAAAACAAATAGCAATTAGGAACATATTTATATATATATTAATTACCATATATATATAAATACATATATATAACCCACCATATATATTTATACAATATATATTTAAATACATATATATAACCCACAATATATATTTATACAATATACATATAAAACTATATATAACTATACATACACTTATACATAGTAAATTGTATAAAATATCACATAGTAACATACACACACACACACATAGTAATATGTATATATAACTATACATATATGTATACATATATATAATCATATAATAATATAAATACATAACAATATATAATATAACTATATATATAACCACATATAAATATATCTACTATATTATATATACATATGCTACCACTTATAAATATATATCTACATGTAGAAAAATAGCTACATAATAAATATACACATATAATATATACATAGATACATAGATCTAAGGCACAACACTACATAAATATATGTACCCAATATTATATATATATATATATATATATATATATATATATATATATATATATATATATATATATATATATATATATATATATATATAATTATACTTCTCCATGAAATAAGAACACAAAGAATTAGATCTACAATTAAATTGTACCCACATGGACCGTATCACCCCGTATCCCACTAGATCTAGGATACGCATGCGACACGAGTCCACCACACATCCAAACATACCCCGAAGGATACAAACAAGTCACATATATTATTTATGAATAATACGAAGAGTCGAAAATAAATCTACGTGTCCGTGTCAAAATACGACATGTACGAAGTCCCGTGTCGGAGGAAAACCCCCCAAAACAACACGTATCACCAAATTATTGGGATACGACCTACACGTACCCAATTGTGGACATGACACTAGCCCCAAACACATAAACATATGCCAAATTAATCTATAGGATCAATTGACATACACAACAAAAGTCATTTTCGGAATTCCCCAAAATTGACACAAAAAGCACCATAACTTTCTCCATAGGTCTCCTATGAATACAAAACCAAATCCTATGGATAGTACATACATATGGGTTGATTATTCATGATTAAATCTCAGATTTAGAAGCTATTTTAAGGAGAAAAACTGAATTATATCTATTGGGAGATGGATTCCCAATGAAACCTCTAAAATTGGTGAAATTAGCTTCCAACTTGTAGATCCTTGCTCCTCTTTGTAGATCCTTGCTCCTCTTTGTAGATCCTTACTTTCTCCTTCTAGATCCTTGCTCTTCTAGTCTCCAATGGTAATTTGAGAAGTAATTGGGTGGAAATTTGGTAGGGATTTGATAAAATTTGGTTGAGGAAAATTCTAGATCTAGATTTGGAATAAAAAATGAAGAGAGAGAAAGTTTTTATCCCCTTTATATAGGCCTCACTTGTCCCCTGCATCAAGCTACTATGTAAAGTCTAAAATACCCCTTGGGGCCTCTCATGAAGAAATTAATTAAGGAGGGAAGCTTCTAGTCCAATGGTTTAATTAATTTAATCATCCTCCTAATTAATGGGCTTTCTAGTTGGGCTCAATTCAAACAATTAATATATGTTGGTCCATGGATCTATTCTAACTAGTTAGGTCCATTAACACAAGTCCAAAAAATAAATCTAAAATGCTAATAATAAATAAATAATACAATAAATAAATATTTAACATGCACAATATTCAATTAATTATAAAATAACCAAAATATCCTTTTCTAGAAAATATGGTAGTGACAAGTCTACCCCCCTTAAAATAATTTTGTCCTCAAAATTTAAGGGTGATCGTACTCCTTCTAGGTCAAACCCCCAGCAATCATAGTCTAATAAGGTCTTATCTCACCAAGAACAGTCCTATGCAAAGAATAACATGCATGGCCTGGTCTCCACCTGTCTTATTATTGTTGTCTCTGTCAGGGTATTCTATAGCTACACTAACTATATAACACAAGCATCCAAAAGATACTAAAGAAGCAATCAATCAAAATAGATGAAAGGAACAGAAAGAAAGAACAGACTCTCTAACCCATCACCTGTAGTATTGGTCTCCTCGACCGTCATCGCAAATGCTCCGCCCTGCCGAGGTAGCTCCCTCTGCGGGTGATGAGCAATCTGTGGTGCTACAGGTTGCCTAACTCCACCTCTCTGCCCTCGATCTGCTTCCTGGCCTGGACGTTGAATTGTCCAGAGACAATCCTTCACCATATGCTCCGTTGATCCACAATGTAAGCATGCTCCAAGTCTCTTCCGGCATATCTCCCAAGTGTGCCCAGTCTTCTTGCAATAGGTGCATTGAGGAGCTTGTTGCACCTGTCTCTGGGGCTGTTGTGGTATCTGTTGTACTGGAGCTTGTACTGGAGCAACAATTGGTTCTGGCATCTGATATTGCTGCTGATAGGCTCCGAATTGTACTGGAAACTGCTGTTGCTGGAACCGCGACCTCTTTGCCGGTCCCGCACTGCTACTGTCACCCCCAAACATATCACGGTCCCTCTTCGGCTTCAAATTCCACTCCCGCTCGACCTTGCGTGCCTCCGAAAGTATCTCAGAATACGTCTCGTAGAAAGACGGAATGAGAATCTTCACTTCCCAATTCAGACCCTCGCGGAAACAGATAGCCTGAACTTCTAGCTCTTTCATCAAGTACTCCGCAAATCGGCTCAGTCTTCCGAACTCTGCGGCATACTCCTCTACGGACATGCTTTCTTGTGCAAGGCTCTCAAATTGCCTTCCTAATTCCAATCTGTCCGTCCGAGCAAAGAACTTCTTCTTAAAGAGATCCTTGAATATCTCCTAAGACTGTCCCGTATCAGTAAGAATTGGCTCATTTCTGAACCAAGTGCGGGCAACGTCGAACAGTTGAAGTCCTACCGCCTCAACCTTCAGATCCTCCGCAAGACGGGACACCTTCATGAGTTGCTCGATATCTTCAAGCCAATCGTCAGCATAGACTATACCTTCTGTACCCTTAAAAACTCGAGGCTCAAGGTTCTTGAAATTTTGAATGTTGCATGGCTTGATCTGAATATCCTGTGGCTGTGGAGGAGCCTCTTTCTGAACTGCTGTTATAGCTATCTGATGGGCATTTTCCATACTCTGCCGCATCAAATCTGACTGCCTGTGCTGGGCTTCTATCTGTGCCCTCTGTAATTCCATCATCTCTCTAAACAATGCAACAATCGGCGCGGTATCTCCTGAAAATGGAGGTGGTGGAAGTCCCTCCGAAGCAACTGGAGTAGTCCTCGGAACAGGTGGAGGAGAACCCCCGAAGGTAGCCGAGACTCCTACATGAACTGATGTCGTAGGAGGTACAAACCCTACTGCCTGAGTGGAAGATTGAAAGGTGGCAGACCTCGCAGAAACTGCTCCCGATCGATGGGATCTAGTCTTCGGCGGCATCCTGAAGACAGATCGAAACAAAAGAGATCAATTCGACACAAGATAAGATATTATCAAGGAAGGACAAAAGTATTCAGAAGGAATCAAAAGTAGCGATTCAATTTAGATTGGAATTCCTAGTTGTGATTGAGTATCCCTCTCTCATCCTAGTATCCTATGTCCTATCGCAGGCACGCAGTAGTACAACTAAGTCGTCGAACTACCACGATATCGCATAACTTACGAAGTCTGACCTGCATGGGCCACCACTAAAAACGTGTCACGACCCGCACCCGGTGTAGGCATGCAAGTCAGAAACAACGCCCAGCCTACGCCGCAGCATCGGCGGTAGAACGCTGTCTTGGTCAACTATACTATCTAATTATCTCACAAAATGCATAATCCTCCAATAATATCTCAACTCCAAGAAGAGAGTAATCAACTTAATTCAACACAATACTTAATCACATTTCTATGGCACGAGAAGATATCACAGAAGTCTAACATAACTATGCAATTAAAATATAACAACAACAAATAGAAATAATATCCAAACACGATAATATGCCAGAAACAAATCCGGTACCAAAATGATAAAGAGAACTAACTAGGCTAACTAGTGAACCCGGCTAAATTTCCCGACAGTCACTCCAGAACTAGTGGGTCCAAGTCTGCACCATCTATAGGCTGAGGTCCGTAGTATGTCGGACACCAATCTCCCGGATCCTCCGAAAAATATTTTCCAGTCAGGAATGGAGCAAAGTACAACCCAATAGCAGTTCCAATTAATTAACAAAAACTATAAAGCAGTACAATAGAAGATGCTATCTACGATGAGGATATAACTGATAATCAAGAACAATGAGAGAATAGGCAATACTAACAACAGAATATAATCAATACGTACAAGCATAAAGGAATGAACTATAATGTCAGAATAGAACAAGGTAATCAATGAACTGAATAATGGAATCTACAATAACTATGTGATTTGAGATACTAACTAAATATGTGATCGGCCTGGGAGATTCAATGATTATACTAAGGAGCTAACTCAACCATACGTGAATTGCATGGTTAGTTAGTAGCCAATGATTACACTACTAGCCGATAGTTTCTTGATCACATATTTAATTGGTATTTCCCCCGCCCCGACTGATATGATGGATCGAATCATGACACGTCACTAGCCAATGTATTCAATGTTTAATCTACAATATTCAATGTTATCCAATACCAACAAGGACAGTATCCGATACCATCTCCATAATCAAGGTAACATTCCATGACTGACGATCCAATAACAATACCAATCCGTGTACCATCGTGTCAAGAATCATAAGTAATATTTCTAAATACTTAAATTATAGTGGTAATCAAATAATGGAAACTATCAGAGAATGTACTCGCCTGTGGTCCAGAGAAAATGATGAAAAATGATGTCCGAATTGGTGTCACAGACCTATATATGAAATATTGCATTAATACAAGTTTTGGGGAAGAGAAATAAATTAAACTAGTCAATTTCTAGGTCATAAAACTATTTCTAAGTCAAAAGTCAAACTAGGTCAACTATGGTCAACTATAGTCAAATTATGGTCAACTATCTATTTCTAGGTTGCATGAGTCTAACTCAAAGATATTGGCTCACACACTATGAATCTAGGCCAAACAAGCTACATCTTAGGATACTAAGATACGGTATCTCAGGATACTCAAACAAGGGATAAATATAACACATATGTACATATCAAACAATATTATATATATAAAATCCTAAATATATAAAATCCTAATTATAAATGCTAAATGGATATCTTGGTTTCGAACCAACTTGGTATCGCAATACTAAACCTCTATCTTGATATCCAAACCCAATACCTTGATTATCCTCCAATACTTTGATACTTACCTTGGCATCTCAAGGTAAATTCAAAACCTTATTTATACTAACTACCCAACAATAATTATAAACTACTATGCATTTAATATTTATATAATACTATATACCTTATTTTAGTCACCTTAATACCAACCCATAATTAGTTTACAACTATCCTATTACTTATGCCAATACCTACTACTCATACCTTGGTATATCTTGATACTTACCTTGGTATCTCAAGGTAATTGCCAAAATCTTATATATATACTAACTACCCATCAATAATTACATATATCAATCCAATATAACTCTAGTATGTACTAATAGAATAATACTAACTACCAACTACACACTAACTATTAATACATATATACGTACATACATACCTACAAATATATAATATATAAAAGATACTCATAACAATTGATAACTAAAATATACTAACTATTCTAATAAATTTATATGCTATAACTAAATATATACATATATAGTATACTATAATAAAAATAGCAATTAGGAACATATTTATATATATATTAATTACCATATATATATAAATACATATATATAACCCACCATATATATTTATACAATATATATTTAAATACATATATATAACCCACAATATATATTTATACAATATACATATAAAACTATATATAACTATACATACACTTATACATAGTAAATTGTATAAAATACCACATAGTAACATACACACACACACATAGTAATATGTATATATAACTATACATATATGTATACATATATATAATCATACAATAATATAAATACATAACAATATATAATATAACTATATATATAACCACATATAAATATATCTACTATATTATATATACATATGCTATCACTTATAAATATATATCTACATGTAGAAAAATAGCTACATAATAAATATACACACACACACACACACACATATATATATATATATATATATATATATATATATATATATATATATATATATATATATATATATACACTTCTCCATGAAATAAGAACACAAAGAATTAGATCTACAATTAAATTGTACCCACATGGACCGTATCACCCCGTATCCCACTAGATCTAGGATACGCATGCGACACGAGTCCACCACACATCCAAACGTACCCCGAAGGATACGAACAAGTCACATATATTATTTATAAATAATACAAAGATTCGAAAATAAATCTACGTGTCCGTGTCAAAATACGACATGTACGAAGTCCCGTGTCGGAGGAAAACCCCCCAAAACAACACGTATCACCAAATTATTGGGATACGACCTACACGTACCCAATTATGGACACGACACTAGCCCCAAACACATAAACATATGCCAAATTGATCTATAGGATCAATTGACATACACAACAAAAGTCATTTTCGGAATTCCCCCAAAATTGACACAAAAAGTACCATAATTTTCTCCATAGGTCTCCTATGAACACAAAACCAAATCCTATGGGTAGTACATACATATGGGTTGATTATTCATGATTAAATATCAGATTTAGAAGCTATTTTAAGGGGAAAAAAACTGAATTATACCTATTGGGAGATGGATTCCCAATGAAACCTCTAAAATTGGTGAAATTAGCTTCCAACTTGTAGATCCTTGCTCCTCTTTGTAGATCCTTGCTCCTCTTTGTAGATCCTTACTTTCTCCTTCTAGATCCTTGCTCTTCTAGTCTCCAATGGTGATTTAAGAAGTAATTGGGTGAAAATTTGGTAGGAATTTGATAAAATTTGGTTGAGGAAAATTCTAGATCTAGATTTGGAATGAAAAATGAAGAGAGAGAAAGTTTTCATTCCCTTTATATAGGCCTCACTTGCCCCCTCCATCAAGCTACTATGTAAAGTCTAAAATACTCCTTGGGGCCTCTCATGAAGAAATTAATTAAGGAGGGAAGCTTCTAGTCCAATGGTTTAATTAATTTAATCATCCTCCTAATTAATGGGCTTTCTAGTTGGGCTCAATTCAAACAATTAATATATGTTGGTCCATGGATCTATTCTAACTAGTTAGGTCCACTAACACAAGTCCAAAAAATAAATCTAACATGCTAATAATAAATAAATAATACAATAAATAAATATTTAACATGCACAATATTCAATTAATTATAAAATAACCAAAATATCCTTTTCTAGAAAATACGGTAGTGACAGCACTGACTGCATGTATGCCTCACAGTCACAGCTCCCACACTATTGAACCTATACTTCACTTGTGATACTCAATACCACAACCACTTTCACACATATAACATCCCATGATATCCACCAAGGTATCATACACTCATGCCCCCATACCCTACACATTAGACACAAATACAATACCATACCCTAGAAATTGGCAATTTATCCAACACCTTGAGCACAAGGCTCAAGATACTCAAGACACCCATGATACTCTCCCCCACTATTCAATCTATTATGATACAACTTCCTAAAACACATGCAACACACCACAATATAGGTAATATGATATAATAACATATATAATAGCTAATTTTAATGCTATATGAAAAAGTTGACATGCTAGAACCCAAAATACATAGAAATATGCCTCCTACGACTTCGTATAACCGCGTATCGTGATACGCACTCTCTGTATCTATTTGTGGATACGTATTCTCTCTCAAACCATGAATCACAACCTAAAATCACCTATGGGATATTTCTACAAATATCTAGTGGTCCAAATTCGGATTTTCCCAATTTGGCCACAAAAGTTAATATAACTTTCTCCATAGGCCTCCTATGAACCTATTTCTTCTTCCTATGGGTAGTTCTTAGCCATGGGTAGGTTCCTAATGGTCAAATACTTCATTTAAAACTAAAATGATAAGAGTGATAAGAGTTTTACCTATTGGGAGATGAATTTCCAATGTAACACACCAAGAGGACACAAATACAATGAATAGATACCTCCCTCAAGCTAGCTTCCTTTCAATGCTTTATTCTTGCTATTCCAATATCCTATTCTCCTTGGGATTAGAATTTGAGAGGGTTGAGAATTGATTTAGGAATGAAAGAGATTGGAACTTCTTCTCAAATTGGAGAAATATTTGGGGGTGAACTAATTAGGAGTGAAATAAAATATGAAATGACAAGTGGTGAGGCTACTCTCCCTATTACTAGGGCCGGCCATAATCCCTACTAGTGTTGTTCAATGCAAAAGGTCCAAGATGCCCTTAATGGTTGTCATGAAGGTTTAATTTATTAGGAAAGGGATCTACTCTTAAATGAAAGGAATATTCTATCTTATACAACTAATTATTCAAGTCATGACTAATCTAATTAGTTGGAATCAATGGGTCATATCAAGTCTAGTTGGGTCCACTTAGGTTCACTAACAATAAGTCTAACTAAGGTTAATATCTAACCATACAACTATAACACACACACACACACATATATATATATTATATATATATATATATATATATATATATATATATATATATATATTACAATGATACTAATTATTATGTGTCACGCCCCAATCCCAAAATCTATGGGACCAAACGTGTGACAATGGCCAGCTGGTACGACTCCATAGGGCTTTACAATTTAATGGACCCGACGAAGTACACTTACGTTGTCCACGGTCAAGTAATCCAGTTAATAATCTAATTCTAACATGCAACAAGTAAACTAAATCTCAATCCATGGTAAATAATCTCAAGAAAGAACGATACGCATCATCAGTCTGCAGCCCAATAATACATCCGTTCGAATAGACCAAAAGAACAACATAGGCCTATAAACACTAGGCTATAAAAGCAGAATCAAAATGGAAAGTAGTACATGACTGTAATAGCTGGAAATGTAAAGATACCTGTAATGACATCCACACTCTACTAGATCAAATATCCTGCAAGCTGCACAAATAACCTGGAAGGGAACCAGGTCCTCAGAGGGACGTAACAAGATACAAAAATACATGCCATAAAGTAAATACTGTGAAAACTTAAGGTTAAACTAACCATCTACGTGAAATATAATTTGAGGACAACTTAGTGCGTATGGGAAGTGTAGGCTAGACATATGCTGACGTAATTCACCAAGCGTCGTGACTGGCTAGTATATGCTACATATGCCCCCATAACAAGGGCACTCTGCAATATAATAACGTCCAGCTCCGAAGAGCATGGGATCTGTACATGTAATATCCATCGTTCCGGAGAACATAGAATCTGCATAGTATAATGTCCATATCGCTTCGTAGAATATGGAATCTGAATAGTATAACGTCCATATCGTTTAGTCGAACGTAAAATCTGAATAAAGGAAGTGGGTGTCCCATACGCCTACTAGTCGTTCTCCCCGTCCAATGCCAATGTACAAGTCGCGGATACGATGTGGACATCTCATACTATAATGCAAGTCACTAAAAAAATATACAACTAAGCTAAATACCGTCACACGTGCTGCTCATACCGATGGCCAGTCAAGCATGAAGCACGTGTCCCTACATGAACTCACTCTGTGCCGTACAAAGATACATGTCAAGGCCTGCGGAGTCATATTGATAACTCCATAACTTTAGGTGTGTCCACTAGACACTAGGTCAGACACAAGTTCTAACGTCAACGCCATCGTAGACTGCACCCGAGTCTTCCTCGGACGTGCACAATTAGATAATATTAAAAAATAAAACATGCAACTAAATAATGTCTGAATTTAAACAGTACAACAAGGCAATGTATAATTGCCTGGAACTCTGGTGTGCACAAGCAATAATCTGGAACCAACAGCCAAGGTAATATCGTCTTGGATGCCTACAAATAAATAACAATAAACATTATCACTATATTACACTATGCTAATTGCGTACACAAGTACGACCTACGTAATATCATGAGTTACGCAGATACCAAACCAAATAAATGTTCTAATTAAATACGATGGCTAGGGTTGACTAGTTACGGGTCAAGGGGGTTAGGGGTACACTTAGTCTACTAGTCCACAACAATTTACGAGTTATTCTATGGTATAAATTCTCACATATTACAATCATGGTCATAGCTCGGATTCGTGTAGGTGCTAAGTCGCACCTCTAATACAAGGGTACCAGGTATCCTAATTATTTCCAGGACACGTCTGATGTGGGTAGTCATCTAGGTCTCCATGCACGGGAATAATAACCACACTGCAGTCAGGAACTGACGCAGGGGGGGGTCACGACTGGTCAACTAAGAGGGTCACGTGTGCATGCAGCTAAGACGTACACGTGTCATATCCTCAGTTACCATGTAGATCAAGACAACAAAATACCAATAATCTGTTACGAAACTAATTACGTAATATACTAAATTATAAGTCCTAGCTAGCATATTATCAACATATGTGCACGAGGCCAGTCGTCTAAACTCTAGGTCAATCAGTATTCACATTAATTAATCATATTTCCATGTGTAAATACTAACACAAATTTCTATTCTAAACATGTACATTTATAAATAACACAAGGGTTCACCACGCACAGTTCAAACACATTGACGCATTTGTACACGACGTAGAGAGGAAAGTACGTATACCTATCCAATTCGTGTCTGGGGGTTGTGTCTGCGGCTCGCTGCTCAAGAATGGCCGGACTCTGGCGTGTACAGCAATCATGGCGGCTACAGTGGCCACAGGGTGGTACAGGACACAGTAGCAAGTAACAGCAGCAGCTCCGGCAGCAGCTGCAGCGGCAGCGACAGTGGCAGGGTCGTAGTGTGGTGGCGAGTTGCAGGCAGTGGAGGGATGGTGGCTAAGGCAGTGGTGGAGGTGACCGGTCGCTGTGGTGGCGGTGGGGGTGACTGGGGATGATGATGACGGTGTTGTTGATGGTGATCATGATGCTGGTGACAGTAAGGGGAGTGGTGGAGACGACGGTGGTGGCGGTGATGGTCGTTGGTGGTGGTGGAGACGGTGAGGTAGGGGTGACGGTGGTGGAGACGGCGAGGTCGACGGTGGCTATGAGGGAGGAGACGAGCGGAGGGGAGTCGGGTTGAGGGGAGAAGAGTCGGGTGAGGTTATGATGATGGTGATGATGAACAGAGGTGGAAGTGGTGGCGATGGCTACTGGGTCAAGGTCGACAGGGTAGGAACAGGCGGAGGAGATGGTGGCTGAGGCGGGGGTGGTACACACTGGATGATCGGGGAAGGAGGAGGCGGTCGGAGGAACGGGTGGCGGTCGGAGGAAAGGGGGTGTTGGGTTGGTGATGGTGGTGGTGAAGTAGTTTTCTTTAGGGTTTACTTTGGTATGTGGCTGCTGTAGGTTTTAGAGAGAGAGAGAGAGTGTAGTATATGTAGGAGAAACAGAGGGGGGGCTCTCCTTGGGATTAGGGCCGACTGGGAGATATTTTTGGGGAGGTGGGAAATCTCAACATGATGAAGGGATGGCTAGGATGGAGGGATTTTAAAATGGAGGGTGAGGATGTAAGGAGGGAAAGTTTTAGGGAGTACAACAAATGGGAGGGGAATAGGGTGGACCAGTCAAGGAGGGGGGGTGAGATTCTTCATGTGTTGGGTCCAATGGGATGGGGATACCTCATTGCATATTTTAATAAATATCCCTTAACAATTGAAAAATTGCACAAATAGTGGAATTTGGGATTGGATAAGATAAAACACCATATTTGGTGTGATGTAGTGGGCTAAAATGGTGTGTGGTGTTTAGTATGAACCTTGAGGGTATGAGTGGAGGTTTGGGTTAGAGTTGGGTCTAGTTTTGGGTGAGATTGGGTCCTTACACCAATTTAATTAAAATTAGTGTAAGTGGTGCTCTTTAATTAATTAAAAATATATAGGGTTAAAATTGGGTGGGACACAAGTGTCATGGACGTAGTAGGCTCAGAATAGAATATTGTCCTTAATTGGGTTGGACAAAATGGGTTGAGGTTGTGTCTCCAATTTTGATTGGAACGGACAAAGATGCAAGTTGGATTTAATTGGATTTAAACATGGACGTTTGTAACGAATATTGTGCGACTAAAATGAAGCACATGAGAGAGTAGTTATAAGTTATACAAAGGTCAGAATGGTTGGTTGGCACGTCTAGGAAAAGTGTATGAAATTTGTTTGGAAGCAAATGCTAGTGTAGCGCTCCAAATATCGAAACAACGGTAAGGTGTACTAAGTGATATAAATATTGCACAATAATTCTAAAATACTGTGTTTTAATTCTAATTGGCTTTAAACTCACCCTAGTCTCTCTATCTAAGTTAAGTAGACCAAAATTTGGTCGAGGGGTTTTACAATCTACCCAACTTATAAGAATTTCGTCATCAAAATTAAAATAACCACAAAATAAGCTATAACTCCTCAAGTAATGCTACGGACATACCTAGGACTGGTAGAGCTGGCCTTTGCACTATCTGTTGGGCTCTATTGACATACTGGGAACACTCCTGAGCGTGATGTTGGTTCGATCCGTACCTCAAATACTGTCCTAATCTTCTTCTGTAATCTTTCTGAACATGTCCCTTCTTTCTACAAAAGTGACATGTCGGTAGCTCTCTCTGTTGATACGGCACAATCTTCTGTTGCGTCTGCACTCCCGGATGACAGATCGGTCCTCCTACTCCTGGTTGTGTCCTAGCTGGTGCAGCTACACTGGAACGTCTCGATCCTCTGCCAATATCCTCCTAGATGAATTGAGTATGCTGAACTGTGCGCCTCTGATATCAGCTCATGACGAAGTTCTCCTTTCGGGACATAGAAACGATCTTCACATCTCAAAGTTCCGTCCTCGTGTATGCGTAATCCTATCTACATCCCGGCCTCTGTCCTCTGTCAAAGTCTCTGGAATCTGGCATCTGTTGGCAAGGCAGCTTTGATCCTCTCAACCAATGTCGATTGTACTTGGAAACTCGATAACTGGTCGTATACTCCGGGCATAATGACCTCTATACTCAACTGCTCTAGATCTCTCAACAGGTGTTGCTGGGTAGTCATAGAGAATGTCCTGGGCCTCCTGTTTAATGCATCATCTACCACGTTGGCCTTTCTCAGATGGTACTGTAGCTTAGTCTCAAAGTCTTTCATCACCTTGAGCCAACGTCTTTGTCTCCGGTTCAGGTCCTTCTCTAATTTTTTAAAAGAACTCGAGGTCTGGTACTTGTCGCAAATCTCATCTTGTTGTCACTCTACCTTTTTACCTCGAACCTGAGGTTTCTCCTAATTTACTCCATGCATAGTCTTCATTCAACTATATGGGTACCATCTTGTTTATAACTGGCCATCCATTATAGGTAGTTCACGACATCCAACTCAAGGCTATAACATATGTCGATACTCTCATCCTTCAATCTAATAGCTCTATTCTAGATACTAGCTTAACTAATCGAATTATCAATGGGAAAAACATGAGCCTAGTAGATACTGACCACCGAAATAAGTCTAGTACATCTAATCTAATTTGAAAGCTACATTGTAGTACTCGAGTTATCTCATCATCCGAATGTTGGGTCTAGCAATCTATGTCTAACTATCTACCTATCTGTTTTAGCTTAGTCGTAATCATTATTATCTAAAGGGTGGAAGAATTTTTAAGTCTGATATTGTAAGTCACAAGGTAACCAGGGGTTAACCACTATGATTTGCTACCTAAAGTGCTATTTCATATCCTATTTTTATTAGTATATGATAATCTTCTTCTAGATGTGGGTCTAAAATTCTGTCTTGCCCAGTTCATAAGGTCGTTCCTTGTATCACTACCATAAGACTACAACTACTTCCTTGTATCATTATCATGAGGCTACAACTAACCCTAGTATCTAGCTATGTCTTCTCCAAATTATTCTAGAGTCTTAGAATCAAACAACATTTCTAGCTTCTAATACTTACAATCCCGACTACCTTAAGTAAGGGTACGGTCTAGTTTTAAGTCTCTACTTCTATGTCTAATTCTTATGCCAATAGTCTATACTAACTCTAGTAAAAAGAAAGAACTTATCAACCTTCTCTACCATGGTTAACCATCTACTCAACATCCTATCAAATATGCCTTCTTCGTCTTGACGAGGATCTGATCCTGGGGGAAATCATCGAGCGCGAGCATCTATCTTCCCGAAATAAGGAAGATGAGAAACAATAATAACGATATTGACGATAATTGAACGAATACAGTAATGAAGTCCAAGGGCGACAATCGAATACAAGAGGAGTTTTAAAATCAGTTATGGATTGAGATCTTATTCAATATTAATCCTAAGTTGCAGGCTCGTTTGGTACAGTAACGGCATCGAAACGATATGCTCTGACCTGCATGGGCCACCACTAAAACCATGTCACGCCCCATCCCAAAATTTATGGGACCAGACGCGTGGCAATGGCCATCTCGTACGACTCTGTAGGGCTTTTCAATTTAATGGACCCGACGAAGTGCACTTATGCTGTCCATGGTCAAGTGATCTAGTTAATAATCTAATTCTAATATGCAACAAGTAAACTAAATCTCAATCTATGGTAAATAATCTCAAGAAAGAACGATATGTATCATCAGTCTGCAGCCCAATAATACATCCATTCGAATAGACCAAAAGAATAATATAGGCCTATAAATACTAGGCTATAAAAGCATAATTAAAATAGAAAGTAGTACATGACTGTAATAGCTGGAAATATAAAAATACCTGCAATGATGTCCACACTCTACTAGATCAAATATCCTGCAAACTGCACAAATAACCTGAAAGGGAACCAGGTCCTCAGAGGGACGTAACAAGATACAAAAATACATGCCATAAAGTAAATACTGTGAAAACTCGGGTGAACTAACCAGCTAAGTAAAATATAATTTGAGGACAACTTAGTGCGTATGGGAAGTGTAGGCTAGACATATATTGATATAATTCACTAATATCGTGACTGACTAGTATATGCCACATATGTCCCCATAACAAGGGCACTCTGCAATATAATAACGTCCAGCTCCGAAGAGCATGGCATCTGTACATGTAACGTCCATCGTTCCGGAGAACGTAGAATCTGCATAGTATAACGTCCATATCGCTCCGTAGAACGTGGAATCTGAATAGTATAACGTCTATATCGTCCCGTCGAACATGGAATCTGAATAAAGGAAGTGGTGTCCCATACGCCTACTAGTCGTCCTCCCCTCCCAATGCCAATGTACAAATCGCTAATACGACGTGGACATCTCGTACTATAATGCAAGTCACTAAAGAAATATACAACTAAGCTAAATACCGTCACACGTGTTGCTCATACCGATGGCCAGTCAAGCATGAAGCACGCATCCCTACATGAACTCACTCTGTACCGTACAAAGATACGTGTCAAGACCTGGGGAGTCATATTGATAACTCCATAACTTTAGGTGCGTCCACTAGACACTAGGTCAGACACAAGTCCTAACGTCAACGCCATCGTTAACTGCACCCGAGTCTTCCTCGGACGTGCACAATTAGATAATATTAATATAATAAAATATGTAACTAAATAATATCTGAATTTAAACAGTACAACAAGGCAAGGTATACTTGCCTGGAACTCTGGTGTGCACAAGCAATGATCCGGAACCAACAGCCAAGGTAGTATCATCTTGGATGCCTACGAATAAATAACAATAAACATTAATCACTATATTATACTATGCTAATTGCGTACACAAATATGACCTACGCAATATCATGAGTTACGCAGATACCAAACCAAATAAACGTTCTAATTAAATACAATGGCTAGGGTTGACTAGTCACGGGTCAAGGGGGTTAGGAGTACACTTAGTCTACTAGTCCACAATATTTTACGAGTTATTCTATGGTATAAATTCTCACATGTTACAATCATGGTCACATCTCGGATTCGTGTAGGTGCTAAGTTGTACCTCTAACACAGGGGTACCAGGTATCCTAATTGTTTCCAGGATACGTCTGATGTGGGTAGTCATCTAGGTCTCCATGCACGGGAATTATAACCACACTGCAGTCAGGAACTGACGCAGGTGGGTCACGATTGGTCAACTAACAGGGTCTCGTGTGCACGCAGCAATGACGTAACACGTGTCATATCCTCAGTTACCATGTAGATCAAGACAATAAAATACCAACAATACGTTACGAAACTAATTACGTAATATACTAAATTATAAGTCCTAGCTAGCATAGTATCAACATACGTGCACGAGGCCATTCATCTAAACTCTAGGTCAATCAGTGTTCACACTAATTAATCATATTTCTATGTGGTAAATACTAACTCAAATTTTTATTCTAAATATGTATATTCATACACAATACAAGGGTTCACCACACACAGTTCAAACACATTGACATATTCGTACACGACATAGAGAGGGAAGTACGTATACCTATCTGATTCGTGTCCGGGGGGCTGTATCCGTGGCTCGTTACTCGAGAATGGCCGGACTCCGGCGTGTACAGCAACCACGGTGACTACTGTGGCCACAGGGTGGTACGGGTCATAATAGCAAGTAACAGCTGCAGCTCCGGCAGCAGCTGCAGCGGCAACGACGGTGGCAGGGTGGTCGTGGTATGGTGGCAAGTTACAGGCAGTGGCGGGACGGTGGCTAAGGCGGTGATGGAGGTGACCGGTCGCTGTGGTGGCGGTGGTGGTGACTAGGGATGATTATGACGGTGTTGTTGATGGTGATCGGGATGCTGTTGACGGTGAGGGGAGTGGTGGAGACAACGGTGGTGGCGGTGATGGTCGTTGGTGGTGTTGGAGACGGTGAGGTGGGGGTAACGGTGGTGGAGACAGCGAGGTCGATGGTGGCTATGGGGGAGGCGACGAGCGGAGGGGAGTCGGGTCGAGGGGAGAAGAGTCGGGTGAGGTTATGATGATGGTGATGATGAACGGAGGTGGAGGTGGTGGTGATGGCTGCTGGGTCAACGTCGACGGGGTGGGAACAGGCGGAGGAGATGGTGGCTGAGGCGGGGGCAAAATATGCTGGATGATCGAGGAAGGAAGAGGCGGTCGGAGGAACGGGTGGCGGTCGGAGGAAAGGGTGTTGGGTTGGTGATGGTGGTGGTGAAGTAGTTTTCTTTAGGGTTTTCTTTGGTATGTGGTTGCTATGGTTTTTAGAGAGAGAGAGTGTAGTATATGTAGGAGAGAGAGGGGGGCGCTCCTTGGGATTAGGGTCGGTTGGAAGATATTTTTGGGGAGGTGGAAAACCTCAACATGATGAAGGGATGGCTAGGGTGGAGGAATTTTAAAATGGAGGGTGAGGATGTGAGGAGGAAAAGTTATAGGAAGTACAACAAATGGGGGAAAAAATAGGGTAGACCGATCAAGAAGGGGGGATGAGGTTCTTCATGTGTTGGGTCCAATGGGAGGGGGACACCTTATTGCATATTTGCATAAAAGTCCATTAACAATTGGGAAATTGCATAAATAGTGGAATTTGGGATTGGATGAGGCAAAATACCATATTTGGTGTGATGTAGTGGGCTAAAATGGTGTGTGGTATTTAGTATAAACCTTGAGGGTGTGAGTGGAGGTTTGGGTTGGAGTTGGGTCTAGTTTTGGGTGAGGTTGGGTCCTTACACCAATTTAATTAAAATTAGTGTAAGTGGTGCTCTTTAATTAATTGGAAATACACAGGGTTAAAATTGGGTGGGACACAATTGTCATGGACATAGTAGGCTCATAATAGAATATTGTCCTTAATTGGGTTGGACAAAACGGGTTGAGGTTGTGTCTCCAATTTCGATTAGAACGGACAAAGATGCAAGTTGGATTTAATTGGATTTAAACATGGACGTTTAACGAATATTGTGCGACTAAAATAAAGCACAAGAGAGAGTAGTTATAAGTTACACAAAGGTCAGAATGGTAGGTTGGCACATCTAAAAAAAGTGTATGAAATTTGTTTGGAAGCAAATGCTAGTGTAGCGCTCCAAATATCGAAACAACTGTAAGGTGCACTAAGTGATAAAAATATTGCACAATAATTCTAAAATACTGTGTTCTAATTCTAATTGGCTTTAAACTAACCATAGTCTCTCTATCTAAGCTAAGTAGACCAAAATTTGGTCAAAAAGTTTTACATTATGGAGTTATAATATAACATTAATAAATATAATGCCAAAAATATTTCTATCCAGAAAAGTGGTAGTTACAGTAATGTCATGGGATGCTCCCGGTCCTAGAGATGGAAGACAATTGCTACTATCGATGAAATAACAAGTCTCTAATACTATAATGCCATGGGACACTCCCAGTCCTAAAGATGGAATCAAAGTTTCTATTACCGTAATACCATAGGATACTCCCGGTCATAGAGGAACATAGGTCAATAACTAGAACTAAATATCTCCTAAGTGGTATGAGTCAAGTCAAGGAATGAACACGTAGGGTAAACAGATACCATCACAATATGACCATAAAACAAGCAGTGATACATAGAGAACAAATAATATACGTGCACGTAAAATGAGAAAGTAAGACTAGAGCAACAGGTGACAAATCAAATATGACAAATAGTATCAAGAAACTATATACGAAAAGAAAATAATAACTGGAAAGGAAAGCATGCAAATACTACACAAGAGTTGGCAAGGTACCTTGCCTGAGGTTTGTCCAAAGTAGTGCGAAGACTGAGTAAAAATTTGGTCCCGTCTAATTACGAACAAACAAGCTACGCTCCATACCAATATCTACCAACCCAAAACAAACAACTAAGCAAAAGTTACAAATAGTACATATCACAACCCTATCTAAAGCCAAGTCCTTATACATATAAATATTCCATATTAGATCATTATTACGAAAATAGTTTATAAACATTATTAGGGTTTTGTTTATGAAGTTAGTTTAATAATATTATGTATAGAAAATATTCTATTGTTAGTTTAAGAAAATATATTCTTTTATATGATACATATATGGCCTTGAACAACGTGCCAAAATACACGTACCATGCCACTTTCTAAAACATTGCGAGGGTCTCGTACATCGAGATACCATGCATGCCTATAAATATTTACATGTGTTTGACACGCTTAGTTCTATACCTACGTAGGTACAAATCAATGTCACAAAACTCTCTACAATGGTAACCTACTAACCAAACATGCATGTAACCTTTCTAACACTCATTTAAACATCTTAGTATACTAATTTAAATAGATATTAAATTATGGAAATATTCATAATTAATTGAGAATTATAAAAATATTATCATTGCATGCAAAATTACCAACTTGCATAAAACCCCATTTTTAATATAAAAATATATTATTTAATATTCTTGAATTATTTATAATTATATGAAAATAATTAAACCAACATCATCGCATACAAAAAAGTTTCTACAGACGACAACTAGTTATTCTAGGCAACTTCGACATGTAGTTTGTTGCATGCAACTCCCATATTGGCATCAAAATATTATTTAATATAAAAATAATACATTAACTATTATTAAGGTAATTTTTGGAATTTTATTTTATATATAAAATATGGCAATAATTATTGAACTACAACTAGCCATGGTGCAACGTGCTCGTGTCTCGGTTGTACAACAACTCGGGGTAGTTTTTCACATAGAAATATGGGTTTCTCATGGATGAGGATATTTTCAATAATCATCTATAATTAACATGGATTTATGTCATGCCCCAATCTTTCGTAAGTTCGATCGTCCCCGTTGGACATGAAATCACCACGCCAACACTCCCGTAGGACAATCGTTCTCATCGGAACGTGACGCCGTACGAGCCTAGAGTTGCGCTCGTACAAGGCGATGAAGTCAAACGCCATGGTTATCATCAAAACAACCAACTTGCAGTAAAGTCAAATATTTTTATAACCAGCACAGATCAGAGTATACGTCGCGAAGCTCTCAAAGGGTCCAAATAAAGATGCCACAAAAGAGAATGCCATAATGGCTTACAACACTCTTGCTCTTTCTCTTATCCACAAACATACTTACCGTTCCATACATCATTTTTCCGTATATCCAAGATGAGCCACTACAACTGCGTACCTGGAAATAATGCACACAAACGTGGGTCAGTACACAGCTGTACTGGTGAGCGGCGTAACCCACTCGTCTAAACTGACACTAAGTAAATTGTGAATGCAAGCAGTTATATGGTAATTTTTTTACTTGAAGCTAGATTCATTTCTTGGTAGTGACAAGACATGTTAAGAAAAACTGTAAAGCAGGTTAAGCATGCAAGCATTTAACTCAATTAAACACACAAGCAGTTTTATCAATCCCAATGAACTTAGCATGCAATCAGTTCTACTCAAAACCCATAATTTACGCAGGACCTATCGAATCACGTCACACTCCAAGTCTTGCTATCATCCTCAATGCGCACACTCTTTCCCAAGGCAAGGTGGCCGTCCGCCGCATACTCAAACTCAAACTCAAACCGAGACCTATCTATATGAAGGTCACTGTCCAAGCCATAATGGACTATTGCAAGGTATTTTGACCCGATCCAGCACTGAGTTGCAAGCCCGCCTGGTGGTCTCTAACTGCAAGTATTCTGAGTTCCCGGTCTGTCCGAGGTAGCAAGCTCCAACAGTGGGTCCACAATACCCGTGCTTCCAAAGCACGTTCCAATGTTTCCTCCATGGCCGAACGGTCCCGGTACCTCGGTGCCTGTCCCATTCGAGGAAACAAAATCCTGTGCGCACAGGTTGTCCGTGACCATGCAATGCACCGATAATATAGGTACGACAAGGAACGCGCCTTCTCGTCCCACCATACAATGCTCGTCCCATTCTATCTGATTCACCATCTTCGTTCTCAAATTATCCATCTATTTCCATGTTCCGATAAGGTCCCAACCATACAAGGCACAATGCTACATCGTTATGGGTTCCATGGCACCATGCCCTCTGATAATTTTCCAAGTCTCGTGTTCCAAGCTTCGAGTTCCAAGCGCTCCATATCCTATTAGCAATTGGCCGATTTCGAACCACAACTGCACGCTTCACTTGACGAAGCATCTCAACTTGATACTCGTGTGCAACACACGCTATCTCGATGCAGTATTCCCATGTTCCAACCAAATAGTTTAACTCAATGCCATAATTTTTATTTATCTAAATGATGCACACTCCATGCACGTTGCAGGGTAGTGTTTCCATGTTCTGACTAAGTGCTCCAAGATACAAGGTATAATTCCATTTTGTTAGGCATAAAGAAGTAGAGGAGAAGGGACATAGTTCACTCACCAAGTTGAATCTGCTTTGCACTCTAGCTTGCCGACATGGCTGATTCCTTGAATCGGTGGTCCGATGTGAAGCACGATCTACTTAATTGGTATGACCGTACGAGCAGGCCGTGCTCCCCAAATTATCTGATCCGATCGGACTAAGAAAGACGGCATTATCGCTCTAAATCTTGCTATCTCTGCACTACTCTGATCGAACACCTGATTCCATAGCACAATGGCCATGTCTCATCCCGTGTGAGGCACTTCTCTGATCCCACTGAACTCCGTATGCGATCTGCATAAGGAAACCAACTTGAATCAATACTTGTTCCCAAACCAAACTTATGAAATACAATCAAACATTAGTTTTATTTTAATTTGACTTAGAGTAATGCGCCGTACGGTTATGGGGCATTACAATTTACACAAGTTTTTGTTCATGGAAGAAATAAAAAAAGATCCAATGTTGAAAAACTTACAAGAATACGATTACGACGGGGACCCTTTTTGCGACTACGGCCTTTTGGAGTATCAAACAACCTCCAAACTTTGTACCATTTGACGGGGTGCTAGGGGACTTCAAATAGATAAGAAAATAGGGTTTTTAGAATATTTTTGCTGCTATAAATATCAGGTAATAGCGCAGCAAGGATTGGCCTGCTATGAAGATTTCTAGGGTGGAGGGTCGGCCTAGAGGTGCATGGGGGGAGCGTGGAGGTATGGGGAAGGGAGATAAGGAAGAGGAGATATGTTAAAAAATAAAGGGGGTTGCTCTTGTGGGCATTCACAAGGGGGTAGGGGCGGCTAGGGCTTCTTAGAGGGGAGAGATGCATGCATATATATACTAGTTTGTGTAGGCTTGTAGGTTGGTTGCTTTAGTTGGGTTTAATCCAATAGGGGAGTGTGTATATGGGCCCAATATAGTTTCTAGGCCTTTAATGATCATTGGGCTTATTATTTAATTATTTATTTTATTTTAATTAAGGTGCACAAAAGATATGCAAAGATGTGATTTCCTAAAATAGAAAATTGGTATTTAAAACTAGGATTTGAACCATACAAAATTTATGAAGCATATAGGGACTTAAATAAATGTGACACCATTAACATGGACATAATAGGTGGAGGTACGCTCTAGGTTATCATGTTTGTTGTACAAAAATGGTTGGTGTTGCACATTAAAGTTATACGCAACGACAAAGGTGATTATTAGTCAAATACCCTTATTTGTGCTGCAAAAGTTGTGCGACCCAAATGAAGCATAGAAACATGATTTTATGAGTGACAATTAATGCATGGGCCTAATTTGGCTTGTCTAAATATAGAATGCAAGGTTGGTTGGAAGGTAAGGGCTAGTATTTTTCTCAAAATATCAAGACCATGGCAAAGGGTTTCTATTGTTCAATAATAAATAAATAAATTATAAAATACCAAAAAAACCTATATAAAAATTAGGGTCCTCACATAGGTTCTGTGAGTGTGTGTTGTGACTGGTAGGGTGTGCATGTTTGCCATTAAAATTGGGATTGCTTTAATAACAAACTAAAGAAAGTACAAAGAGGTCATAGACAGACAATCTAAGTACAATTTTTGATTTTGGAGGGTGACGATGGAGATTGAATGTTGCAGTGACTCGTTTACTCTATTGACGGTCCGATGTGGGAGTGAGGAAGCTCTTCTCTGTTCTCTCTTTTGTGCCTGTTGCTCGCATGGGGGTGGTCTGGTCTCTCTGAAGCAGAAAAAACTAGCCCTTAGAATGTTTAAGTTGCTCCTATTTATAGCCAACGTACTGAAGGGCCATAGGTGCCGCATATGTCTCGGTTTGGTGGCCGCATAAGGCTCCTTCGACAAAATATAGTTGCAAATGTTGCCACATGCCATGGGCAGATTTCTAAGTGGTCTTGGTTGAGATATGATGTTAAAGAGATCTCGGGGTTATTTTCAACCCGTTTTGTCCGTAACTTGGTCAGCTGGACACGTAGTCAGCACTGATTGTACGAGAAATCTTCTTCAGTTGTAAAAGAAAAGATTCTGTGAACCAAGAGCCGCATAATGTTATAGCTGTATAGCGTCATGGCCGCATACGGGCTCTAGTTTAGCCTTGTTTGGATGGACACTTTGGCTGCACGACATTATGGTCGCCTACGTGCTCTCGTTTAGCCTTGGTCAGATGGACACTCTGCCCGCATGATGGCGAGGCCGCATAGGTCTTGTAGTCGCATATGTGCTCTCGTTTGGCCTTGGTCGGATGGACACTCTAGCCGTATGTTGATGAGGCCGCATGGGTCTTATAGCCGCATACGTGCTCTCATTTTACCTTGGTCAGATGGACACTCTGACCTCATGTTGACGAGGTCGCATGGGTGAGGACATATGGCATAGTGCATCTGTCGAGGCTATTAATGCATTATGTGACTTTCTATCTTTTTGTATGCCGTCCATTTTCTGTATTTTAAGGCGCTCTGAGACTGTGTGGATGGCTTTGTATGCAGCCTCTTACTCTGAGGTTGTCCAGGCCGCATGAAGGTTGTTTATGATCTCATGTGGCTCCGAGGGGCATGAGCTTTATGCGACTCCAAGGGGCATGAGCTCTATGTGGCTCCAAGGGGCGTGAGTTGATACGGCCTATAGAATTTTCATACTTCTACAAGTCCCCATTCAAAGTTTCCAAAATAACAAGTTTGGAATACTTTGAATAAGAAGCATGGTCGATCACTTTTGGCCGCATAGGAAGGCATGTTGTATAGTATCGTTGCCGCATAGAGGGCTATAACAGGGTTTTCGATCATTTAATGAGGATTTGCTTTGGTCTTCGAGCGGATGTCTTGGGATTTTGTGCCATCAGAAGATAAAGTGTCACAACCAACGAGGGATCGCCGTCGCTACATGGATTGAGGTGGATCAGGATTCGAACAGCCGTCGCATATCCAAGCCTTATATAAAGGGGGTGGAGGACAGAGAAGGATTCTTTACAAACTCTCAAATCTTCCAACTCTCTTCTCTTCTTCCTCCTTGATGTCATTGCTCCCAAAGCATCCTCCTCCGCTGATGCTGCCAAGAAGGCCCCCAAGGGCAAGACCGCGGCAAAGGGGAAGGGTCGTACATTCGAGGCTGCCCCCTCCTTGTTTCCCGATCAATTAAGGTTAAGTTCGCCAGAGAAGACGAAGTGGAAGATTTAAATACAGAGACACATATGCACAGTTTGACGCATGGATTCGTCTATGCACCAACTTCTCACTGCCGTATGGGTAGCCCATCCGCATGGGCAACCCGGCTGCATGAATATCCCTGTCGCATAGGTGACCAAGACACATGACCCATCATTCTGCATGGCTTACTTGGCCGCATAGGTGACTCGAGCCATATAGGAGATCTATGCTACATGACGCATGTCTTACTCGTCCTCATAGAGGTTCTATGTCGCATATATTTTTTTTTCTTGATGATTCTGACCATGTCTCTTTGACTTACAGTGATTTTGCCCACTACACCTTCCGATGAATTAGTCCTTGGTCAAAACCTGCTGTCGTTGAACATGAACCTTAGAGACTTAGATGGAGCCATCAGGAGGCAGTTTGACAAAGATCTTCCGCCTGAACGCCAATAAAAGATCGCCGAGCAGACGCCTTCTTTTCTGTTTAATTAGATGAACGCGGGGGAGATCCCCGCTAAGGATGGGATGCATTTATTTAAGAAGTTGAACTTCCTATTTGGGGAAGCGTTGAAGTCTTCTCAGGTGGGGCCGATCAGGGAGAACTGGTCTTTCACATTCCGTGGAACGGAGATGACGTTTCCTTCCTTCGGCCGCCACTTGGCTTTGTCGGACATGAAGGTGATAATGGGTTCTTGGCATATGGACTGGGACTTGACCCCTTAGCCAAAGTGGGCCCATATAGGAAATGTTCGATGTAGGACCGGACAAAGCAAGGGAGAATTTTATAGTGCAAAGGAGTCACCTTCCTACTCCTTGCTCGGACTGAAACCCGGCCTCGTCAGCAGTAAACTGAGGCCGAACCTAAGCATATATGCATCAGATACCTTTCTCCACCAGGTTGCCAAGAAGGGCTCCTATCCCACGGGGTATTGTGGGTTCTTAGCTGGGCACACTATAGTGTCTCCTGGTGTTGCCTGACTCTGTGGATCCTGAGGAAGTATGAACGGGAGCTCAAGGCCGCCGACTTATTCTTTGTTGTGAGTGGTACATGTTACAGACTGGAGATGAATCGGCCCCTATTTGTTGTCCTGATAGAGTTATACAACTTTTAGATGGGGACCTTCTTCACACCTAGCGATGAGATGTGACTAGCTCTGCATGAGATGCATGCCATCTCAAAACTTTCTTGGGGCAAAGATCCCTACGAAGAGTACACCCCGAGTATCAAAAAACTCTGAGAGTTGGAGGCAGAGAACCTGGAGATCCTGATGGTGTACTAGGAATTATTGTGCCATCATGGCATCTGTCAGCGGCTGTCAAAGAAGAAAAAGTTCTCTGAGGGGTCATCTCCCCATATCACTGGTTGGACTCGTTATCTCTTTTCGGACCTGAAGGAGTCTAGCAGAGTTCACGTTCGGATGCCGCAAACTGCACAGGAAGTGGCTGACCTAATTTAGGCATAACGAAAGCTGGCTACTATTGAGGAAGAGGAAGTCGAGGGTTCCATGGAAGAAGAAGATGAACCTACAGACGCGCTGGATAATCTTGAAGAAGAACTCAGCTACTTTTAATTGGACATGCACAAGTTATCCGCCAAGGCCGTGTTGGCGGGATACTTGATGCTCTGGTTGCGCAACTGCGTTATCCCGGGTGGGTCTGGGACCATAGATAGGATCAGTCGCCCTCTCATACTTCCTACCATGAAGTTGACTTTCGGCCATAAGCTAGCCCTTTTACCGTCCATGGTATGATGCATCCATCGGGGGCTCCGCCACTTCGCTCAAAAGTTTAAGGAATATTCAGGCAAGGGACATTTCAATCGGATCGAGCTCCCTTATCATTATTTGATGAGTTGGCTCCTCCTGCATTATGGGTCCCTAATGAGTCCTGGGACTGATGAGAACATGGTGGCGGCTGATGCCGTAATCCACAAATATCGGAGGATAAAGTAAATTTTGATACGGTCCCCGCTGGTAGGAGGGAGCTCTCCTTTATGAATGGCTGGAGTTCCTTTACGTCTGAGCCAGAGTTCACGGACGAGGAGAGAGATGTTTCCCATCAAGATATCGGGAGGGGGGGGGGCACCTCAGCCCTTGTCTGAGAGACTTTTTATTGGCTCCAAGCCATTCGCCCCTACCACCTGGTGTATCAGAACCGATGTAAGATTTTTGTAAAGACTTATCTGCCAAGCCGGTTTGCTCCCCAGATTGGCTACACTCGGCTCATGTTGGGTCACCTGAGCGCTTCCCTCGGATACAGCAATAGCTTGATGGGGTCCGAGCATGGATTTATTACAACGCCACTGGTACCCAAGCCCGATTTCAGTTGCCAACGGCTGAGGTAGTGCCAAGGATGTTGTATAGAGCAACAAAGTACTATTGCACGGCCAATGTCCTGCCGGCTGACTTCGTCCCGGAGAGGAGCTACATCGAAGGTACCATGCTTATGCCTACGGAAGCAAAAGTGGGCCGAACGCCCAAGAAAGGCAATATTGTTACCAGGCCCTTCCTTGTGGACCTGGACCCCTCGACAGAGGCTGGTTCTCCTTCTGATGACCCTCCTCCTGCTAAGCATAAGGCAAAGGTCGAGACACACCATGACCGCTATTCTAAGAAGGCTAAGGCTGAGGTGGCCCCTAAGACGGGACCTGCGACAGAGTCAAAGCCCTCTGTGAAGGGGATCAGGAGCGAGAAGGTAGGGCCCTTTGCATCGGAGGTCTTTGAAGCAGACCCCTTTTTGGATGCTATAGGGGTACCCGTAGAATCCCTTAGTTTGATTCTTCATGGTCCTCTCCATAAATATCTTTCCTCTGGTCTGTTTTATCATTTGCAGACGCAAGGAAGGATCATCCTCGGTGGGCGGCTACTTCGATAATTTCTTATGCTGATTTCGTAGGCATCTCAGAACATGTACCCGAGAATTTGGGATCCCAGGGGCTAGACGCGGCTTTAGGGGAGCCTTACACCCCTCTGGAGAACATCTTTGTGGATGATCTAGATGCCATAGGAAAGGCTATGACGTTGCTGGGTGAGCCGCATCCTATGTCGCCTGCCTCTGGTATATCATTTTGTAATTTCATGGGAGATCAGATTCTCTAGCTTTAAATCTCCATTATGTGGGTGAAGCTAATCACCGGTTGTTCTGGATCTGCAGGTGCTACCTCTCCCTTGCAGATAGTGGACGTGGCCTCTGAGGAAGGCATAGAAAAGGAAGGGGGGTAGCAAGCTTGTTAGGAAGAGATCTGAATATCTACATCACTCTTCTGGAGGTGAGGAACATCCTACCATGACCCCTACTGAGCATATGGTGGTGGAGGTTCCTGTTGTTACAGGTCCTTCTGGTGTGGCAGCTGATCCTACAACCCTCGCCGTTGGGGGTTCTACGGATGAAGCCTCTTTGGACAACGGGGTCGTAAGACGTCGCGATGAGGTCATTCCCATTATTGAGGTCGTTGGGTTACCTCCTGAAGTTGTCGCGATGCGTTCTAGGGATGGTACACTGGTGGGAGCCAATACGGTGAGGCTCCCCATTACTTTTGTCCCTAGTCTCGGTACTACTCCGGCATCCGCGGCTCAGCTGCCGGGTATCCAAGCACTTCGTGAGTCCATGAAAGATTGGCTCGCAGACAGAACCGCTTGTTGCTCCTTTACTACTATTTTGACTTTGAGGTTTTTGATCATGGTTGTGCCTTCTACTGCACCTGCGGCCTCGTCTTTAATCCTGCCGCCTTTGACTCTGGCTACATTGGAAGAGATTGACGAGACTGTCAAGCTTTCCATCCAGAGCTTCCATATGTTCTTGAAGCAGGGGATTGAGGGCGTGTTTGAGCGCAACAAATCTTTCGCCTAGAGAAGGCACTTTGCCGAGGTCTAGGTCCACTCCCTAAGGGGTATCCTTGGTTTTGAGCAAATGACCGACTTTCTGGGCCATAAAATGATGGAGGTGGAGAAATGCCTAACAAAGCTGCGGCAGTATCAGCAGGCGGATAAGGGAATCCTGATCTTCCATGACTATAACAATTTCTCAAAGAAGGTGGAGACAGAGAAGGCCTTCTTTGCTTCGTCTATGGAGTGTTTGAAGCATGATCTACGAATCTTGCAGGAGAGGCATGACCGGCTGGGCGATCTCAGATAAGAGTGCCTCTCCCGGCAAAAGGGCATGACTGAGCAAATTAGATGGCTCCAGGTCGAGCTTGATGCGATAGGAAATAGGCTACGGAAGACCCAGCAGGAAGAGGCTATCTGAACCGAGATGAGCCAAGTAGCGGAGAACACGGATGGCATTGAGGTTCTGGTGCAACAGCTAGAGAACAGACACGAGTCCTATGCTTGCTACGAGGATACCGAGGTTATGGTCCAAGAAGTTGAGCTTCGGGCCCAGAGGTGCCTGAATGGCCATATTGCTCATCTCCATGAGCAGATAGCAGTATTATGCTCCGACTCATTGCACCAGTAGTTCTTCTTTTACTTTTTGTATCTTTATTTTGCCTTTGAGTTTGGGATCTTGACAATCCCTTGAATGTAGTTTTTCTTTCAATTTCTATTCGTGGAAAAAAATAAAAGTTATTCCATTCGTTTACAATTGTTTCTGTGAGCTTTGAATACCGTACCATAGATAATATAGATGTAGTACAATATCACAGTCTGTTTAGGATATCCCACTGGGGGACCTTTGGTGAACCTATCACTTCTTACATACTGGAGTTCAAGTGGTAGGTTCGAGACAAACCCTACTAGAGGTGATATGGACGTGGCAGGTTTTGTGGACTTAACACTGCTGGCGTACTTAGAGTTAAGTATGGGTGCTAAGTTGAGATGACAACCGATATCAGAGGTAGTATGGACGTAAAAATTGATAGCCAAATCTGGGAGGTTTGTTCAGAGGTAATATGGACATGGCAAACGCGGCAAGGAAGAAATGTTAGGATAGTATTTCAAAGGTAATATGGACGTGAACCAATGTCCGATAACTCGCTGAGGAGTTCTTTTTTGGTTTTGGTCTACCCGGGAATGTAGATAGACCCGAGGTTTACTCCACTGGGAAGATTGTTAGGCCGATAGCTCAGAGATAATATGGACATGGCTAGCATCTAACGAGACGGGTTTTTTTAGTGGTCCCTACGGAAGTGTGCAGGTGGAACCGAGGATTGCTCCGCTGGAAAGCTTTTGAGGACCCATTATCTGTTGCGTATCCAGGACTCTTGAATACCGATAATACTTGTCGTGCATTGGCACTCGTTGGAGATTATTCAAGGAGGGGAAATCCTATACATCTTTGTTTTCATGCTGGGGATAGAGAGAAGTACAAGCCTAACCTTAGACATAGTACTTTTTCAGGAACTTGTCGATGATGGACATCATGAGCAAGTCACCGTTGGATTTCGACAGTCGGTAGGCGCTGTTAGAGAATAATGATTGTTCCCATGGTCCTAATTTGCTTGTCCTGAGGCCCTTGTGTTGGCCCAATATTTATGTTAAGTTTTTGAATATGGCTAATCGATTAAGTTTAGCATTATGGTAATCGATCAATAGCTATAGTATCTTCTACTTAAACTTAGCATTGTCCAGATATATAATATTTGCTTCTGTATATTTTCTTGTTCATCTAATATGTACTTGTAGAAAGAAATAAGCAAGATCAGCAATGGACATATGCTATATGACGATGAGCCGAAGACGATGTTCTACCAGAAGATTCCGTCCAACTGCCTACGACTTATCTGGATCCTCACACCCGGGGGTTCCGTTTCCCGGTCAGTGGACGAGGTTCGAGGGGGCAGCGCCCCTCGTGGGGGTTGAGGAGCAAAGCCCCTGAAAGGTAATCAGATTCCCAGATCTGGTTATCTTTGGACAACTGTCGTCAAGAAAAAAAGCGTCTTCAAGTCAGCAGATATTTCAGAAGTTTGGCATCATCAGTGTTCTTGGTTTTATATGTAATCTTATATTTATTTGAGTCTAGGATTGATGTAAGCTGAGTCGCACTGGAAAAATCCAAGTACCTATACCCAGATACCTAGTACACTCAAATAAACCAAAGAATCTATCCACCAAATCAGGCTACATTCATTTACAAAGTCTACCATACTTAAAAATTGAACTCGGGCCAAACTCGTGTCAAACTCGAACTTAACTCGGTTACCCTTTTGGTATGAAATCAATCAGTTCAATAGCTCCTGATTTCTTGGCCCAACGGTTAAAAATTTGAATTAAACCCCATCTGAATTCTGTTTGCCAATACCCTATAAATAGGATTAGATTTCCATATTCCTACTCACTCAACCATTCTCAATCTTTCTATCCTATAGTGAGTAAACCCTCAGAGCCTAAACTTTCTTATCTCTAAGATCAACTCCATAGCCTTCTAAGTGCCAAGTTTGATCTAGGTCTAGAAGTCTATAAGAGTTATAAAGAGCTTGCTCCATTAGTTTTCTCTCTTCTTCTGTGTGAAGTCTGCGTGCCCTTCATATCACACGCACGTGTGTGAAGTTGCGAGACTTTGAATCAAACCTCGTAGTGTAAAGAAGTCGGTAAGCCTTCGGATCAAAGCTTGTGATTCACTATTGGTAATTATAGTAGATAAAACTCTGAGCTTGAGTTCTCGGGACTGGACTAGTCCCCTCAGAGGAAAACCAGTATACATCGCAGTATTTGTGTTTGCTCTCTCTTACTCTTACTTTTTTATATTACTGTCTTGCATATACACTGCTAGTTATTTACTACCTTCACTCTGCTTAACTTTTAATTGGGTAGATTATTCCGCTGCACTCTATTCACCCCCCTCTAGAGTTGCCTCACGGTCTTTCACCTTGGTGGTTAAGAGTCTAAAATTGCCTTGATGTCTAGAACTGCTTGGGTCAAGGCTTGCATTGACTCGCTCATGGTTTGCATCATGGCCTCGAGGGTTTTGAGACACTGCCGATCACTGGGGCCTTCGTGCTCGTCCCATGCCATGTATAATATTCTCATATGAGGTGAGATGGATGGGACGGTAGACGTAGAACTTTTTACCTCAGACTCTTGCAGCGAATATTCGTCAAGGAAAATTGGTAGTTTTGTGTCCCGTTCAAAATCTGATGGAATACTACCCCCAGTATAGAAAGTGCATCTTCTTTATGAGGGTGGCTACCCCCAGGGATCTCAGCACCTGTTCCTTGGGAATAGCTATCCTCTCGGAACACGAGATTGTCGTAGAGTTTCGTGAAATTGTGACCCCCAGCTTCTGTAGACATCTGGGGTCCCGAGAAAGAGCTACCCCCAGTGGCTGGCAGCTTCTTCTTTGAGCAGGTGTCCAGGAAAACACTATTTGTTTGTCCTCCTTGGATTTGCCTCCTTGACAAGCTGGTCGAGAGTGATGGACTGGAGGTGCTGGACTTCTTACCTTCCTTCGCGAAGGGGGCCTTCAAAGCCGAATAGCATGAGGCGAAGGTCCGCTCCTCCTCCTTTGGTGCTTGTACCTTGTCACCCTCATTTTTCCAAATAAGGGTAATTTAGTCATTGGTATAGTTATTTTATTTTAGAGATTATATTTAATTAGAGTGTTATATATATTTATTTGTGTTTTGTATTAATTATTTATAGTTAGTGGGCTAGCCTATTAACTAGACTTGACACTAGTGAACCCAATTAGACTTGTCATGACAACTTGTGAGCCCAACATGGACTAGGCCCATTAGACCTATTCCCTATAGTTAATTAGGAGGTTTAGACTAATTTGCATTAGTGTAGAGACTTTCCAAATAGCTCTTCCTTAATACTCTTCATAATTAGTTAGAGAGGGGCAACTTAGACATTTTGTTGTGACTTGGAGAGGGGGAAAGGGGGCCGACCACTATAGAGCCTCTTCTCTCTCTCCTCTTCATTTGTTCATTCAATTTATATCTCAAATTTCCTAGATCCCCAATTCACCTTATCCCTCCATCAATTCTTTCCAATTCATTCTCATTTTCCCTCATTCTCACCACTCAAGGAGCATTGGAGCTTGGAGTTATAAGGAACACTTGGAGAAAGAAGCTTTGGCAAGAAGATTGTGTTCGGATCGTGTCCGTGTGAACAATTCATTGGAAATCCATCTCCTATTAGGTATAATTCTGAATTTATCTTCATTCTATCTTCCAAATCATGCATTTGACCATTAGGAACCCTCCCATGGCATAGGACTACCAATAAAAAGAAGTTCTAGGCTCTTTGGTTGTGTATTATGAACTCTACACGGTAATTTATATCCATTTGGGGGGAATTACGAGATTGACATATCAAGTGTGTATCATGAGACTAAATTAGTCTAATTAGACTTATATTGGGGTGGAGAAACTAGCTACGTTTCCATAATTGGACACGAGTAGGCCGTATCGCGATACGGTACAATACGATACGATGTGATACAGGGCTCAATTTGGTTGAATTATGCAATTTCTCTTCAATTTTTATTTTAACTAGTTGTAAATATTATTTTTATATTTTATATATATATATATAATTGATTATTGTGGAGAATCGTGGGTTTTGGCAATTTATTTGGTGAGTATTCAACATGCGTACTATATGTGTTTGATGGAATGGTTTAATATGGAGAAAGTGTACTTAGTCCTAGTATATATATATATATATATATATATATATATATATATATATATATATATATATATATATATATATATATATATATATATAGTTGCATATGAGTTATATTCAACCAATTATGATTTACTATCAGTCAATGGAGTTATGTATATCTATGTATATTGTAGTGTTCTCTATGATGTTGTGGACTGGTATAAAGATTTATTAGCAATCCAGTTGTGTGAGGTTACTTAGATGTCTAGCCATGAGGGGGATTCACTGTGACATATCACATTGTGCATTGGGTGTGAGTACTGGATAGGTGACTGAAGTATGATTGTGTGTGTGGATATTGAGTGTATGTGTGCAAGCCACAGAGGGGTGCACAGAAGTGTGACAGTGTAGGATATATTGATAAGTGTATCAAGGTATAGCAGTGTGTGTATTAAGTACTAATACCTGTGTGTGTGTGTGTGTGTGTGTGTGTGTGTGTGTGTGTGTGTGTGATGAGTATAAGATGGGGAAAACTTGGTTGGTATAGTAGTTTGGGGGAGGGTGTCTCAGTCTATTTTAGGGGAGAACTTTAACTGACAGTATGTAAGTATCAGTACAACAGTAGTAGCAGTAACATGGTAAGGAGAAAATCGGGTAAGATTGGATAATAGTATCTTAGTGCAGTGGTAGCAATTAAGTGAGTTTAGTAAACCTGAATACAGTCAGGTATCAGTCAACCAGAGAGGTAAGGATGGGTAAATATTTAGTTGATTGGTAATGAGTTAGAGTAGCACCAGACTTGGGGATGCAGTATTTAGGACCTAAGTACATATGTGTGTATACTTGACTGATTTTGTGTGTGATGAGGTTGGCTTAATTAGGTATTAGGTGTGATTATACTTGGATGCTTGAATGTGTAGCAAGATTTTAGACCTGGAGACTGTGTGATACACTCAGTATCACCACAGTAGGTAAATATGAAGGGTGACCTGAACATGGAAGTTGGTAGCAAGTAGGTAGTTGCAGCAGCAAGTAGGAGAAGTACTGGTGGTGAGGTTCAGTTGCCTACAAGGCATTAGTGCATCCCAGTTTCAGTGAGTACCAGTATAGGTCAGTATCAATTAGAGTTAAGCTAAGTTAGTATATATATGTACATATGAGTTAGTTCAGTATATATAACTAGGATATCATTGGTGTTAGTAAGTTAGTTAGATATGAGTTGTGAGTGGTATCAATAAGATACCTGGACTTGAGAATTGTCTGTCACGACCCACACCCGGTGTAAGGGTACTAGTCGGAAACAACGCCCAGCCTACGTCGCAGAATCGGCGGTAGAACGCTGTCTAGATAATCTAAAGAACCACCAATAATGATAGTATACTCAATCACAGAACTAAGATAGAAATAAGCACGAATCAGATAAAGAATAGAATAGTCACAATACAACTCATGAGTCTAAATAATACATCAATGAGTCTGAAGAATAACATAAATAAGCTGGAGACAAATCCAGTACAAAAGAATACTATGAAGCTACAACTCCAAGGTCAACTGTCTCAGTTGGATAAGTCCCTCTTGAGCCAGGGTCTCAGAATCTAAACCCACAACATCCTGGGGTCCATAAAAGGTAGGGTACCACTCCTCAGTATCATCTGGAAAAATATATCCAGTCAGGAAAGGAGCAGAGTACAACTCTAACAGCAGTTCTCAATCAATGATAAAACTATATAACAGTAAATAGCTATGGATAAACAAGATGCACAATAGATAGGAGAGATATATGTACAATAAGGAAATACTGGAAATAAATACAATAAGGAACAATATGCCAATGAAATAATAATACTAATGACTAAGTGTGTGAGTACTAGCTTAACATATGATCGGCTTGGGCAAGATGCAATGCGGCCTGGCTAATCATACGTGCGGTGCATGATCAACACTATTCTGTTACCAGTAATTTATTCAATAGGGATTTGATCACATATCTATACTAATACTCCCCACCCCCGACTGGTATAATAGATCCAACCACGGTATGCTATGGCACAAGATTCCCCAAGAAGATAGCTAGTCTTCCCGAGAATCGGTGTCTGTACATGTACAAGATAACCAATGAAACAATACTTGCACCATATACACCATATACCAAGGAATAACATCTCATGACGAGATCCGGATATACCAATCCGTGTAACCATAGTGTCAAGAGAAACATGGATATCTACACTAGATACAACGAACATAGAGGATATCATAAATAAGAAACTATCAGAGAATGTACTCGCCTGAAGTCCAAAGAACAGTCTCACAGATGTCTGATTCGGTGCCTCGAAGACCTAAATATGGAATACAACATCAATACAAGGTCCCGAAAAGAGAAAAGTTAAACTAGTCAACTTCTAGGTCAATAAGTCAATTCTAAGTCAACTGTCAACTGTGGTCAACTCTAAAGTCAACTAAAGTCAACTATGGTCAAACCAAGGTCAACCTCACAAAACATATATATATATAATAAATAAGCATAATAATATAGAATATTAAATACAACAATTAGCAATCAAGGTTTTGAACCCAATTGGTATCCACACAAAGAATGCTCAAGATACATATAGGTATATTATTACTCTAATACATAATATATTATATATAAACTAATATATTATATATAAATAAAATAATAACAATACTAGTATTATATCTCACCACAAATACATTTATATATACGTATATATATACAAATATAATATATAATATATAAACTAAATCTGCCCAATTGTCACTGAAAACAGTGTGCTAAAACACTAGTTTTCAATAAACAGACTTATAGTGACAGTCCCAACTGTCACAGCAAAACCGTCGCCAAAACGCTGTGAAATAAATCCACTGCTGTCACAGTTTGATGACAGTTCAAACTGTCACAGAAAACCGTCGTTGTAAAACTGCTGCTCAAACCCGCCCGCTGCATTAATGACAGAACTGTCATTAATGCCGAACACTGTTACAGCGGCTGCTGTTTTAATGACAGTGGCTGTCATTAAATGCCGCTGTCACAAAAACAAATAATATAACTATATATATATTAATATATATAAATCAAATATAAATCAATATATATATATATATAAACAATTAAATAAATATATACTTATATATATATATACATAGTCCTACACAATTAATTACTAATAGCTACAAAACACATTACATGTATTAATATACATATTTTAACATAGCTAGAAGCACACATAAAAATATATTCATTAATATGCAATTAATTATATAATAATTATAATTAATATAATTACTCATTTAAACACATAAATATATTTTATAAAATATTTATGTATAATTTATTTTATTAATATGTAGTAACATATATAATTGCATGTCAAGAAAGCTACATATATATTTACACATCATATTTTAGTACACATAAAAATATATAGATCTATGCTACAATAAATACCATAATAAATACACTAAAATAAATATATAACATCTATATATATTTACTAATTATAATACAAGAATTAAAGCATAAATAATTAGATCTATACAAAAACACACACAATTGGAGAGTATTACACCGTATCCCACTAGATCTAGGATACGCATGCGACACGAGTCCAACACACAACCAATTGCACCCCGAAGGACACAAACAAGTCACAAATAATATTTATGAACAAATCAAAGTGTCAAAAGTAGATCTATGTGTCCGTGTCAAAATACGACATGTACAAAGTCCCGTGTTGGAGGGAAAACCCCCAAAACGACACGTATCACCAAATTGTTGGGATACGAACTACATGTACCCAATTGTGGACACGACACTAGCCCCAAACACATAAGCACGTGCCCAATTGATCTATAGGATCAATTGAGACACACAACAAAATGTCAATTCGGAATTCCCACAAAATTGACACAAAAAGTACCATAACTTTCTCCATGGGTCTCCTATGAACACAAAACCAAGTCCTATGGGTAGTACATACATATGGGTTGATTTTACATGATTAAATCTCAGATTTAGAAGCTATTTTAATGGGAAAAACTGAATTATACCTATTGGGAGATGGATTCCCAATGAAACCACCAATTGAGATAAACTTGCTTCCAAATTGTAGATTATTGCTCCTCTTTGTAGATCCTTGCTTCCTCCTTCTAGATCCTTGCTTCTCAACTTTATAATGGTGAATTGGAAAAAATTTGGAATGAATTTGGTAGGAAATTGGAATGGGAATGGAAGGAATTTGGTAGTGGAAATTCTAGATCTAGATTTGAAAATAAGAATGAGAGGAGAGAGAAATTTCCCCCCTCTAATATTGGCCGGCCAAACCCCTTCCCCAAGCAATTATGAAATGTCCAATGTACCCCTTGGGGCCTCTCATGAAGAAATAATTAAGGAATGAAGCTTCTAGTCTAATGATTTAATTAATTTAATCCATCTCCTTAACAATGGGCTTTCTAAATGGGCCAAGTCTAACTAATTAATTCATGTTGGTCCATGGGTCCAAACTAAACTAGTTGGGTCCACTAATATAAGTCCAAAATAATTAAATAACATCTAACAATAATTAAATAATACAACAAATAATTATTTACCATGCACAATATTTAATTAAATAGGAAAAGACTAAAATACCCTTTCCTAAAAAATGTGGTAGTGACAAGTATACCCTCCTTAAAATAATTTCGTCCTCGAAATTCAAAGACGACAACTACCCCCAGAAAATCACAGAATAGAACTAAAGAATCACAATTAACTAATGAACAGAACATAACTAGAAAATAACATACCTCAAGGTACAAACAAATATGGATAACGCTCTCGCATTTCATCCTCTCTCTCCCAGGTAGACTCCCCTGGAGAATGATCCTCCATGCGACACGTACCAAAGGAATAGTCTGGTTCCTCAGCACCTTCTCTCTCCGATCCAGAATCTCAACTGGCTGCTCTGGATAGCTAAGAGTAGGGCCCACCTCTATCTCTGAGTGATCCAATACATGACTAGGATCTGCCACGTATCGTCTCAACTGCGACACATGGAACACGTTGTGCACTCCCTCCAATGCAGGTGGCAAGTCTAGTCTATAAGCAACTGCACCGACCCTTTCTAGAATAGTGAAAGGTCCGATGAATCGCGGACTAAGCTTTCCGCCTCCACCGAAGCGAATCGTGCCTCGTGTCAGGGAAATCCTCAGAAACACCAAACTACCCACCTATAACAAAATACCACCTTAAGAACTTAATCTATAACAAACAAGAACAAGCACAAACAAAAATCTAAACTATACCTCAAACTCCAAAGGTCTCCGATGGCTATCGGCCCAATGCCGCTGTCTGTCCTGCGCCACTCGAAGTCTGTCTCTGATCAACTGAACCTTCTCTGCTGCATCCACAACCATCTCTGGCCCAAGCAAAACTCTCTCTCCAACATCGTCCCAAGACAAAGGAGTACGACACCTCCGACCATATAGAGCTTCAAAAGGTGACATCTCTATACTGGCCTGGTAACTGTTGTTGTAAGCAAACTCTACCAAATGGAGATGGTCCTCCCAAGAACCCCCGAAATCTAGTACACAAGTGCGCAACATATTCTCGAGAGTCTGGATAGTCCTCTCTGACTGCCCATCTGTCTGGGGATGATATGCAGTACTGAACTTGAGCTGAGTGCCCAAACTCTCCTGCAAACTCCTCCAGAAATGAGAAATGAAATGACTATCTCGATCTGAGACTATGCTGACAGGAACTCCATGTATCCTAACGATCTGCCTCACATACATCTCTGCCAGCTTCTCCGTAGACAAACCCACCTTGAAAGGCAAAAAGTGGGCCGACTTGGTCAACCTATCAACAATGACCCAAATCGCATCTTTCCCTCCTGGAGATCGTGGAAGTCCGGACACAAAATCCATAGTAATGTGTTCCCACTTCCACTCTGGAATGGGTAATGGCTGAAGTAAACCTCCTGGCCTCTGCCTCTCGGCTTTCACCTGCTGGCACACTAAGCATCTGGATACAAACTGTGCCACTTCCCTCTTCATGCCATACCACCATACACTCTCTCGCATATCCCGATACATCTTGTTAGCACCTGGATGCATGGAATACTGAGAGCGATGCGCTTCCTGCAATACCTCCTCTCGCAACTCCCCACTAGGCACACACAATCTAACTCCATGCCTCAAAGATCCATCCTCTGCAATAGTGAAATCATCCTCCAATCCTGCTCTCACCTGAGCTCTGATACTCCTCAGAGATACATCATCATACTGTGCTGCCTTGATCCTGTCCATCAGATCTGAGTGTATCTGCAATCCCCACATCTGCATAGCACACCCAGGAACAATCACCTCAATGCCCAAGCTCTCCAAGTCCTCCAACAAATATCGATCATGCATCAAGAACATAGCTACCGGATACCTGCTCAAAGCATCGGCAACTACATTGGCTTTCCCAGGATGATATTGCAAAGAGATATCAAAATCCTTCATCAGTTCCAACCACCGACGCTGCCTCATGTTCAACTCCTTCTGCGTGAAAACGTACTTCAAGCTTTTGTGGTCTGTGAAGATCTCCACACGCTCTCCGTACAAATAATGTTTCCATAACTTTAGGGCGAATATGACGGCTCCAACTCCAAATCATGGGTAGGATAGTTCTTTTCATGAGGACACAATTGCCTGGATGCATAGTCAATCACTTTCCCATGCTGCTGAAGAACACAACCCAAATCCTTCCCCGATGCATCACTATAAATAGTGAAACCTCCGGACCCTGATGGCAACGTCAAAATAGGAGCAGACGTCAACCTCTTCTTCAACTCCTCAAAAGCAACCTGGCAATCCTCCGTCCAGACAAACTCCACATCCTTCCTCGTGAGTCTAGTCATCGGCTCGACAATCCTCGAAAAATCTTGCACAAACTTCCTGTAGTAGCCTGCCAATCCCAAGAAACTCCTGATCTCTGCTACTGAACTCAGAGTCTTCCAAGATTCCACTGCTGAAATCTTCTTCGGATCCACTGAAATACCATCACCAGTCACAATATGCCCCAAGAATTCCACCTTGTCCAAGAAAAACTCACACTTGGACAACTTTCCATACAGCTTCTCCTTCCTCAGCACATCCAACACAATCCTCAAATGCTCCTCATGCTTCTCCGGTGTCCTCGAGCATATGAGTATGTCGTCGATGAACACCACCACGAACTTGTCAAGGTACTGGTGGAACACCTTGTTCATCAAGTTCATAAATACCGCCGGTGCATTAGTCAAACCAAACGGCATCACCATAAACTCGCACTGACCATACCGAGTTCTAAAAGCAGTCTTCGGTATGTCCTCCGGCTTCACCTTCACCTGATGGTAGCCTGATCTCAAATCTATCTTAGAAAATACCTTCGCACCACCCAATTGATCAAACAGATCATCAATCCGTGGCAAAGGATACTTATTCTTGATAGTGAGATTATTCAAAGCCTTGTAATCAATGCACATGCGCACCGATCCATCCTTTTTCGGTACAAACAATATCGAGGCTCCCCATGGTGAAGAACTCGATCTGATAAACCCCTTATCCTGCAATTTGTCCACCTGCTTCTTCAACTCAACCAGCTCGCTGTTGTTTACTCTATAGACATGCTGCGAAATTGGTTCTGCACCTGGCACCAAGTCTATAGAAAATTCAACATCTCAATCTGGCGGCAATCCTGGCAATTCCTCAGGAAACACATCCAAGAATTCTGCTATCAACGGATGTGGCAACTCCTTATCTTCCACCATAGCTCCACAAATAATGCCTTCGCCTTGCTCTGCAGCTCCTCTAGCAAACTCGAACTCTGGCTCCCCTGGTGGACCAAACAAAACTCTACCTCCTCTACAATCTATGCTAGCACGGTGCCTACTCAACCAATCTATTCCGAGTACAATGTCGTAGCTCAGAAGTAGCATTACAAGTAGACACGCACTCAACTCCCGGCATTCCAGAGTAACTCTTCGATTCTTGCAAATATTATTAACCAGGATAATGCCTCCCCCGGTCATGATCTTGCAAGTCCTAAGCAAAGACTCAGCTACCAAACCATGCTTTAGAGCAAAAGAAACAGATACAAAACTATGGGAAGCACCACTATCAAACAAAGCTAAAGCTGGAATGGAATCAAGAAGAATAGAACCTGCGATGACATCTCCGGTGGGTTCCTCCTCTTCGACGGTCATAGCAAACGCTCGTCCCTGCCGAGCACCTCCCTGCTGCTGATGCTGGACAAAATGCTGCTGCTGTGTCGGAAGCGGTCCCCTCGGCTGTGCTGCAGGTGGTATCGTCTGTGCCCTCGGAGCTGGAGCTGCTCCCTGAACTGCACGACGAGGACACTCCCTCGATTGATGCCCTTCAGTACCACAATACAAACAAACTCCTAGCCTCCTCCTGCAAACTTCCTAGATGTGGCCGGGCTTCTTGCAGAAGTTGCATGGAGCTTGCTGTAACTGTCTCTGCTGCTGAGGTGCCTGGTGAAAAGGCGCTCTAACTGGAGTCTGGTTCTGTTGTGGCTGCTGGAAAGGTCTGGACTGGAAATGAGGACATTTGGCAGATACTGTACTGCCGTTAGCCCCCAGAAAAGAATCACGGTCTCTCTTGGTCTTCAAACCCAGATCCCGCTCAACCTTGCGTGCCTCCGCAAGTATCTCCGAGTATGTCTCATAAAAAGACGGAATAAGAATCTTCACTTCCCAGTTTAGACCCTCACGGAAACGAATAGCTCGAACCTCCGGCTCTCTCACCAGATACTCTGTAAATCGGCTCAACCTGCCGAACTCCGCAGCGTATTCCTCCACAGACATGTTCCCTTGAATGAGACTCTCAAATTGTCTCCCCAAGTCAAGCCTGTCTACCCTGGCGAAAAACTTCTTCTTGAAAAGGTCCTTGAATACCTCCCAAGATTGTCCTACGTCAACTAGAACCGGCTCATTCCTGAACCAAGTGCGAGCGACGTCGAACAGTTGAAGTCCTACCGCCTCAACCTTCAGATCTTCAGAAAGACGGGACACCCTCATAAGACGCTCAATGTCCTCGAGCCAATCATCAGCATAGACGATGCCCTCCGTCCCCTTGAAAAACCTAGGCTCCAGTTTCTTGAAGTCCTGAATGTTGCCTGGCCGAAGCTGAGCAACTTGAGGAACAACCTGCTGCTGGACCGGAACTCCTCTCTCAACTACAGCACGAGCAAGCTGATAAGCACTCTCGATGCCCTGCCGTAGAACGTCGGTCTGCCTCTGATGTGCCTCTGACTGATCCCTCTGTGCCTCGAGCATCTCACGAAACAGTGTAAACATCTGTGACGCCTCTGCTGGCACAGGAGGTGGAGGTGGAAGCCCCTCAGATATAGCTGGCACAGTCCTCTGAGTAGGTGGTGGACCTCCGAAGGCAGCTGACACTCCAATCACCGGAGAAGTGGCTGGTGCAGGCCCTCGGGATGTCACAGACCTCTCAGAAACTGCTCTCCCCTGCTGTGATCTAGTCTTAGGCGGCATCCTGAGACAAAGCGAAAGGAAGAATTAATATGGCACAAGATGTAAGACATCAAGGAAAGGACATTTTAAGGGATCAAGTATCAATATCAAAGGAGAATAGTTGAATCAAAAGAATTTTCCTAGATGTGATTGAGTATCTCAGCCTATATCCTATATCCTATTGCAGGCTCGCAGTAGTACAACTAAGTTGTCGCACTACCACAATATCACATACTTGTGAAGCTAGGACCTGCATGGGCCACCACCAAAAACGTGTCACGACCCACACCCGGTGTAAGGGTACTAGTCGGAAACAACGCCCAGCCTACGCCGCAGAATCGGCGGTAGAACGCTGTCTAGATAATCTAAAGAACCACCAATAATGATAGTATACTCAATCACAGAACTAAGATAGAAATGAGCATGAATCAGATAACGAATAGAATAGTCACAATACAACTCATGAGTCTAAATAATACATCAATGAGTCTGAAGAATAACAGAAATAAGTTGGAGACAAATCCAGTACAAAAGAATACTATGAAGCTACAACTCCAGGGTCAACTGTCTCAGTTGGGATAAGTCCCTCTTGAGCCAGGGTCTCAGAATCTAAACCCACAACATCCTGGGGTCCATAAAAGGTAGGGTACCACTCCTCAGTATCATCTGGAAAAATATATCCAGTCAGGAAAGGAGCAGAGTACAACTCTAATAGCAGTTCTCAATCAAAGATAAAAACTATGTAACAGTAAATAGCTATGGATAAACAAGATGCACAATAGATAGGAAAGATATATGTACAATAAGGAAATACTGGAAATAAATACAATAAGGAACAATATGCCAATGAAACAATAATACTAATGACTAAGTGTGTGAGTACTAGCTTAACATGTGATCGGCTTGGGCAAGATGCAATGCGGCCTGGCTAATCATACGTGCGGTGCATGATCAACACTATTCTGTTACCAGTACTTTATTCAATAGGGATTTGATCACATATCTATACTAATACTCCCCACCCCCGACTGGTATAATAGATCCAACCACGGTATGCTATGGCACGAGATTCCCCAAGAAGATAGCTAGTCTTCCCGAGAATCGGTGTCTGTACATGTACAAGATAACCAATGAAATAATACTTGCACCATATACACCATATACCAAGGAATAACATCTCATGACGAGATCCGGATATACCAATCCGTGTAACCATAGTGTCAAGAGAAACATGGATATCTACACTAGATACAACGAACATAGAGGATATCATAAATGAGAAACTATCAGAGAATGTACTCGCCTGAAGTCCAAAGAACAGTCTCACAGATGTCTGACTCGGTGCCTCGAAGACCTAGATATGGAATACAACATCAATACAAGGTCCCGAAAAGAGAACAAGTTAAACTAGTCAACTTCTAGGTCAATAAGTCAATTCTAAGTCAACTGTCAACTGTGGTCAACTCTAAAGTCAATTAAATTCAACTATGGTCAAACCAAGGTCAACCTCACAAAACATATATATATATAATAAATAAGCATAATAATATAGAATATTAAATACAACAATTAGGAATCAAGGTTTTGAACACAATTGGTATCCACACAAAGAATGCTCAAGATACATATAGGTATATTATTATTCTAATACATAATATATTATATATAAACTAATATATTATATATAAATAAAATAATAACAATACTAGTATTATATCTCACCACAAATACATTTATATATACGTATATATATACAAATATAATATATAATATATAAACTAAATCTGCCCAATTGTCACTGAAAACAGTGTGCTAAAACACTAGTTTCAATAAACAGACTTATAGTGACAGTCCCAACTGTCACAGCAAAACCGTCGCCAAAACGCTGTGAAATAAATCCACTGCTGTCACAGTTTGATGACAGTTCAAACTATCACAGAAAACCGTCGTTGTAAAACTGCTGCTCAAACCCGCCCGCTGCATTAATGACAGAACTGTCATTAATGCCGAACACTGTTACAGCGGCTGCTGTTTTAATGACAGTGGCTGTCATTAAATGCCGCTGTCACAAAAACAAATAATATAACTATATATATATTAATATATATAAATCAAATATAAATCAATATATATATATATATAAACAATTAAATAAATATATATTTATATATATATACATAGTCCTACACAATTAATTACTAATAGCTACAAAACACATTGCATGTATTAATATACATATTTTAACATAGCTAGAAGCACACATAAAAATATATTCATTAATATGAAATTAATTATATAATAATTATAATTAATATAATTACTCATTTAAACACATAAATATATTTTATAAAACATTTATGTATAATTTATTTTATTAATATGTAGTAACATATATAATTGCATGTCAAGAAAGCTACATATATATTTACACATCATATTTTAGTACACATAAAAATATATAGATCTATGCTACAATAAATACCATAATAAATACACTAAAATAAATATATAACATCTATATATATTTACTAATTATAATACAAGAATTAAAGCATAAATAATTAGATCTATACAAAAACACACACAATTGGAGAGTATCACACCGTATCCCACTAGATCTAGGATACGCATGCGACACGAGTCCAACACACAACCAATTGCACCCCGAAGGACACAAACAAGTCACAAATAATATTTATGAACAAATCAAAGTGTCAAAAGTAGATCTATGTGTCCGTGTCAAAATACGACATGTACAAAGTCCCGTGTCGGAGAGAAAACCCCCAAAACGACACGTATCACCAAATTGTTGGGATACGAACTACATGTACCCAATTGTGGACACGACACTAGCCCCAAACACATAAGCACATGCCCAATTGATCTATAGGATCAATTGACACACACAACAAAATGTCAATTCGAAATTCCCACAAAATTGACACAAAAAGCACCATAACTTTCTCCATGGGTCTCCTATGAACACAAAACCAAGTCCTATGGGTAGTACATACATATGGGTTGATTTTACATGATTAAATCTCAGATTTAGAAGCTATTTTAATGGGAAAAACTGAATTATACCTATTGGAAGATAGATTCCCAATGAAACCTCCAATTGAGATGAACTTGCTTCCAAATTGTAGATCCTTGCTCCTCTTTGTAGATCCTTGCTTCCTCCTTCTAGATCCTTGCTTCTCAACTTTATAAAGGTGAATTGGGAAGAATTTGGAATGAATTTGGTAGGGAATTGGAATAGGAATGGAAGGAATTTGGTAGTGGAAATTCTAGATCTAGATTTGAAAATGAGAATGAGAGGAGAGAGAAATTTCCCCCCTCTAATATAGGCCGGCCAAACCCCTTCCCCAAGCAATTATGAAATGTCCAATGTACCCCTTGGGGCCTCTCATGAAGAAATAATTAAGGAAGGAAGCTTCTAGTCTAATGATTTAATTAATTTAATCCATCTCCTTAACAATGGGCTTTCTAAATGGGCCAAGTCTAACTAATTAATTAATGTTGGTCCATGGGTCCAAACTAAACTAGTTGGGTCCACTAATATAAGTCCAAAATAATTAAATAACATCTAACAATAATTAAATAATATAACAAATAATTATTTACCATGCACAATATTTAATTAAATAGGAAAAGACTAAAATACCCTTTCCTAAAAAATATGGTAGTGACATTGTCCCAGGGTGTACTAAGGTAATTCATGAGGGGGTTCGTAGTAGTATCAGTTAGGATGATAAATTAGTGTATATAAGGTAGTCAGTTAGTTAGTTAATTAATTAGTTATGTATTAATATAGATAGGTAATGAACATGTTAGTATGTGATTATTATATAAGGTAATACCTAGTACAAGCAAGTATTGACTAGTTAGTGACCAATTTAGGCTAATAACCTTAGTTGGACCTAGTATGACTTAGTTGAGCTAGAATGACTTAGAAATTGACCTAGAAACATGCATTAGTGTATTTTAACCCATTTCTCATTTATTACACCAATTAACATGATATTTCCTAATAGGATTGTGCGACACCAGCTTGGGCATCGAAAGACACCCTTTGCTCAGGACCAGAGGTGAGTACATCTCTATGTTAGTTTTTATTTTATGATTGTGTATATATCACATATTCTAGAACTGTATACTTGATTCTGAAATAGCGGTAACACGGACTGGTACTATATGGATCCTGTCAGGAGATGTTATCCCTTACCGTGTTCAGCAGGTAATCCTTCGCATGTATTTCATCATGTGTATCGGGTATTGATTATCATATACTTCGTGTTAACATACTGTCTCGTGTACAGTGTACATATATTACTCATGTTCGTAACGTGTCGTGATCGAATCCATGAGTATTGGTTGAGGATGGGAGAGTAGTAGTTGGTTATGTGATCAAAGCCCAGTTTATTTGTGTATATGTCGATTATACATCACACGTGTAATCGAGTTACCTTATTATATTCGTGTGCAACCCAAACCGATCGCATAACGAACTTGTACTCTAAGGCATATTAACTAGTTTTATCTATTTTTATTACTTGCAGCTATTCTATATTGTTTGTTCTTTCCTTTCAGTACATTACCAGTTTACTATAGTTTATTTCTAATTTATGTTGTTATTTATCTGGTATTCTTTTCTATTACCTGTCATATATGCTTTACCATGTATTTGGAACTGCTTTCAGAGTTTTGTACTTCGCTCCAATCATGATTGGATATATTTTTCAGATGAATGGTTAAAGGGGATGTGTCCCACATATTACGAGGCACAAGATAGTGAGCCAACATGAGAGATAGCACCTCTAGTACAGAAGGACGTAGCAATAGCCACAGAGGAGACTTAGCTTTTGTTATTGCTTTATATTTGACTCTTTAGAGCCTTGGCATGTATTATTATGTTGGAGACTATTGTGTTGTGACTAGATGTTAGACTTGGACTTGTATTTGTGACTTTTGTACTTCTTTTCTTTATTTTATATCGTGTCATTTCTTCCTCTAGTGTGATATTGTGATTGAGTATTGTCGTCAATTATTATATTATCATATTGTTCCTCCATTTGGAGTTAAGATGGCATGACAGGTACCATACATATATTGTGTGTGATGTTAGATAGTATTGTTGATCCAAACAACGTTCTACTACCGATGCTACAACGTAGGCTGGACGTTGTTCACGTACTCGAACCCTTATTTCGGGTGCGGGTCGTGACATATTTTTAGTGGTGGCCCATGCAGGTCTAGAGATCGCAATTAATGCGATATCATAGTGGTACTCAGACTTAGAGTGCTGCTACGATCCTGCTTTAGGATATAGGATATAAGCTGAGAGTGTAATCAATCACAACTAGGAAACACTACCAAATATCTGTTTTTGCTATCCTTATCTATTTGAATGCTTGCTTTACTTTGAATAATTATCTCCTTCTTTGATGATATCGTATCTTACTCAATATTGATTCTTTTGTTTCAATCTGTCAGGATGTCACTGAAGACTCGATCCCAGCGTACTGGCGCAACTTCAGCGAGGTCGGTTACTTTGCCACCTCCGAGAGGGGGCAGCAGCAGCAGACCCTGTTCCTTCAGCTTCAGGTCAGAGGGCAACTTCATCGGTCCAGGTGAAAGATTTTATAGCACCTTTCGGGGGTACTCCACCTCCAGTCCAGAGGACAGTGCCTACAGCTTCACAAAGGACGGTGCCTACAGCTTCAGAAGAGCTACTACCACCACTACCAGCAGTTGATCTGGCGCAGGTGTTTGTACTCTTCCAATAGATAATGGAGGCATAGAGGGCCCAGGTGGAGGCCCAGTGCGCCAGTCTGAGGTCATGAGACAGGGCATTAAGAATGCCTACTAGCTTGCACTCGTCGCCTTAGAAAGGGTTGCCTTAGTTCAGCCACAGGTGGCTCCACCTCCGCAGGCCCCGCAGCAGTCGAGGTCGGGGACCATCATTGACTTCAAGATGATGGGGCCCAAGGAATTTAAGAGCATTGAGGGGATTATTTATGCTGATGACTGATCGAAGACATAGAGAGGAACCTGCGGCTGGCGCAGATTCCAGAGAGCCTATAGGTGGAGGCAGCAGGGAGCATGATGTTCGACATCGCATTGACATGGTTCAGGAAAGACCCAAGGAACATAGCACCTGGACTTACTTGGAAATATTTTAAGGAGCTTTTCAAAGAGAAGTTATTTCCAAACATGGCTCTGACTTCTCTAGAGAGCCAGTTCTAGTACCTCTTCCAGGGGAGCATGAAAGTGGACGAGTACCCAGCGGAGTACTGCAGATTGGTTCGCTTCGTAGAGGATAGAATACCTGGAGGAAGGCCCAGAAGTTTGAAATGGGTCTGAACAGGAAGATCAAATCCCATACTAGCGAATATCGTACCACTACATTTAAGGAGATCCTGGCACAGGCACAGCAGGTCGAGGATAATTTGGAGCTTGGCTCCAAGAGGATAAGGGACCCTTCAGGAGCTAGCAGTAGTGCGGGCCCAACAAAGCGGCCTCACTTTCAACAGCAGCATCAGAGACACTTCCAGCAGCCGAGGAAGCAGTTCTCCGCACCAGCTAGAGCGCCAGTACAACAGGCGCACCAGATTTAGAGGCCAGCTCAGCCAGCTATTCCTTGCCTATTCTGAAAAAAGTCGGGACATGGATGGGATATGTACAGAATGAGATTGGTCCAGTGTTTGTTCTGCGGATCAGGAGACCACCAGTTGAGGGCATGTCCTCGGGCTCCAGTTCGAATGACTAACCTGCCAGTGCCAGTACTAGTGACTAACCGGCTATGTGCATGACATAAGGTTCATGTTATAATGTAATCAAGATTCATGTGACCCAATAATAAATTGCTAACTGGACTCGAATACTGTATCCGTGCTAATACCATTATCGTCTGATATTGTTCATGATCTAATATGCACTGAGGTACGATATACCGTGTTACGTGTTAAGTAATTTATATTTGGGTTGTGCATCGAGAATGCCTCCAAATTCTAGAATGCGTGATACTATAAATATACTTTTTCTCCAACACGGACATGATAAGCGAGTCAAGTACCAAAGTGTGGCTAGGATATTGATTTATTGAATGTTGCATACACGCTTGGGTGAATCCAGATTGAACTTCCATTGATTAGTATCTAGTGTGCCCATACTTTATATGACATCTTAAAAAAAATTCTCATGTGGCCACACCTTGAGATTTGAGAATAATATAGGGTTAATTAGGTAGTAATATTGGAAGAAAACGGTATCCTGAGATCATGCCAACAAACCATCCCACAGAGATTTATTTTAGTGCGCTGTGGGTTGGCCACCACAGATACTGTATATCATCCGCCTTAGTAGAGTGGTATATCTAACCTATTATAAATAATGTCGAGCTACGGTTTCACTATAGGAATATTAAAACCGCTAATAAAGTAATCTAGCGCAGTGGCCCTATAGAGAACTAGTGTAATTCGTGAAGTGCTTGTATATTCCTCTTTTGGTTCGGTTAGCTCGTGTTCGGCAATAGCATGATCTGAGAATACCTATTATGTATTATTCTGAGATAACCTCTGACTCCACAAATAACAAGTCGTATAAGTGATTGACCGATTTTATTTATTAGACTTTGTTGTGATTGTATTATTCTATTAGTAGACTAGGAAAATGGACTATCATAGTGTGATGTATTCAACCCTTGTCCTTGTTTGGTTGTAGGGTTGGGCCTTTGTGCTAGGATATGTCATGGACCTAAGTTACGATGCAAAACTATTATATATTATTATATATTTATTGTTTGGGTTTTGGTTATTCTTTTGTGCTTTCTTTATGGTACTTGCTATTTGGGGTCTAACCCCACTGGTTTTGCATGGCCAGATTTTGAGCCAGCACCCGAGTATCCAGCATACTTTCCCTTGACTCATAGCGCGTACCAGAAACTTGGCCGCCGAGAATTACGAGTGGGTTTTCTTCTTCTCTGCTCGTCATTGTTCATTTTAACTTTTGGACGTTTAGCCGCTGGCACATGTTAGCCGACAAATCTGGATATTTAGTTTTCTTATATGATTGTATTAAATCAGACTGCAGATGATCAATGTTATATACTTTTATTACTCTACCAGCTCCTTATTTTGTATAGGTGGTCTTCAAAATATTTTGATGAAAGCATTTGGGATGCCTTATTGCTTTATTATATATGCTCTATGATTAATATTTCTTGTTTGATTGATTGAGTGTGTGACCCTAAGTGAACTGATTATAGCATGCACCGCTTATCTAGTTACAGCCGTACTCGTCGTACGACATATAGTACCTTGTACGAGATAGTTCGTCGTGTCCGTCTCCGTATTTTGGTACTGGGCGTGACAAGATTTTAGTGGTGGCCCATGCAGGTCTGTTCTATAGACTTATGGGGTATCATGGTCATAGGAGTCTCAATCAAACATGATCCTTCTTAAAATTCTGAATTCCACTTCGATACTCAGCTTAAAATTTCCCAGACTGGTTGCTTCCTTATTCCTTCTCGTCATGTACTTGATGTTTCTTGTGCTCTTCTTTAGGGTTTCTCCTCCTCCAGATATTGCAGCAGCAAGAGAGACAGAGTTGCCAGTGGAACGAGGTCCTGTAGAACCCCAGCCAGGGATCCAAGTTGAACCCACGATAAATGCGACAGAGCAGTAGGCTCCAGATATTCCTGTACCTCTCGCAGTACCGGCAGCACTAGATACCCCGCCTTGCTAGAGATTATCTGAGGAATGTTGGATGCCCAACAATATGAGATGGTGGTTCAGCATCAGCAGCAACATCATGTTTGCGAAGAAAAGTTTAAACAAAAATTTTGTATTACAAACTTTTAAAGAAAAAAGAAGAGTACAAGAGATCCAAAATAGGAATCTAAGTACAATTAATTCTGGAGAAGTATAGCTGTAGAGATATGATCTGCGGGCGATCACTTTACTTCTTGGACCACACGACGACGAAAAAATGCAACGATGCTATGAACAACTTGAAGCGTTGAGCAATAAAAAAGCTTTGGCAATAACGACACGGCAAGCTTCTATTTCTCTCATTTTGTTCTCGAATTTCAAAGACTTAAAAATTTTAGCCCCTTTCCGCCTTTGTAACGTATACAATGATCCTATATTTATAGAATTTTAGAGCAGTTATGACAGTGTGTGCGCACTTTGGACAATCTGTACTGTGCGCACATTTTTGGTGGACTAACACCCCACACTCTTAATGAGTAGGTGCATAATTTGCTGCCTGCTTGATACGTAGCTTCCTATACAAAGAAAGCATAGGTCATAGGGAACAGTTGTTTGTACACATTTTATGAGAAGCATGGCATGTAGGACACGTAATCATAACTCCTCACTGTCGGTTATGATAGTAGGCGTACTTTGGAAGTGGTCTGGATATTGGCGCACTTTTGGAATGGCTATACAAGTGCTCTTTTGGAGAAGTTGGCCAGCGACGTACTTTTGAAGAAGTTGGCACAGTGGCATAATTTGGATGAAGTTGGCACAACGGTGTACTTTTTATGAAGTTGGCACAGTGACGCACTTTTGTAATGGATATACAAGCACTCTTTTGAAGAAGTTGGTCAGTGACGCACTTTTGAAGAAGTTGGCACAGCGGTGCACTTTTGATGAAGTTGGCTCAGCGGCGCACTTTTATTAAAGTTGGTGCAACGGCGCACTTTTGATGAAGTTGGCACAGTGGGACACTTTTGAAGAAGTTGGCTTAGTGGCGCACATTTGATGAAGTAGGCACAACGGCACACTTCTGATGAATTTGGCATAATGACCGGGTCGCTAAACGACAACCTGGGTCTATGCACTGCAGCTCAGCTGTAATGATGACTTCTGACTCATCGACTGATGTTCGGCTGTCAGATTTGTTGCATTTAATGTTTGGGGGAAGCAGACATGCGATTTGTGCGCATGTCTTTGTTGACGAAAATAGCTTAAAAGTGTGCCATCCTTTGAAACAATAAAAGTGCTTCATTCTTCCCCTTCTAAGTTTATTTGTAGAAAACTGATCCATCTTCAAGAGGTGCACTTTTTTATGCTTCTACACATCAGGAACAACAACGTCAACAGCTTCAACAACAAGAACAAAATATCTTGTTAAACCAATGGTTACAGACGGCCCTGGAACGAGGCGGGAGAGTAGATTCTGGGGCATCTATTAGGTTTTGTAGACTGAATCCCAGATATTTCGATGGAACGGAGGATGCCATTTCGGCAGATGATCGGCTCCAGGATATTGAGACATTCTCGCAGCAGCTAAAGTTTCGACTGAGGAACAGGTTGACCTGGTTCGCTTGCAGCTTCAAGATCTTGCAAGAGATTGGTGGGCCACGATGGAGGTAGGATTAAGGCAACAACAGCAACAACGACAGGGAGCACCGACGGGTTCTGTGGCAAGGGAGGTCATACCCGAAATATTTGTCGGGCAGCGAATAGACAATGATTGAGATATGGAATCCCTGATCATAGGGTTGCCACTTGTCCAATGATATAGAGGCCAGGAAGACCAGTACAATAATTTCCTACATTGTCGACTCCAAGGGCAGTACAGCAACGAGGACTAGCAGTAGCGGTACGGCCTATAGCTCAGCATCCGTTGCCGACGCAGGTCAATTATACCAACAACAGCATCAGCAGGAACAACAAAGACCGCAACAACAATGGTACCAGGGAAGGCAGCAGCATGGAGATGGACAAGGCAAAGGGCAGCCGTTTACCTTATCTCTGGAAGAAGCTATGACATCATGCGATGTAGTGGCAGGTAACATTTCCGTTATAACATTTTCTGCCATAGCATTATTTGATTCTGGAGCTTCGCATTCATTTATATCTGCATAATATGCGACACGTATTGGATTGAAATTTGAGACATTGCCAGAGAGGCTGAATATACTCCCTGGCAATGGGATCATAGGAGTTAGTAGGGTGTACCTAGCATGTCCAGTTGTAGTATGTGGGCATTTATTACCTGCGAAGTTGAACAAGTTTCCTATGGGTAACTTAGATATTATCTTAGGCATGGACTAGTTGAGAGACAATCATGCGACGATAGATTGTCATGAGGGTAGAGTGTTGTTTAGAGTTCCTGGTCTAGAAGAGTTTGTTCTTCACAGAATAGAAGAAGACTATCATAAGGAAGGAATCATAACGGTAGCAACAGAAGAGGACCCGATACCCAAAATAGTTGAAGAATTTATGGACGTCTTTACCGACGAGCTTCCCGGATTACCCCCAGTTAGAGAAGTAAATTTTTGTATAGATTTGATGCTAGAAGAAGAACCAATATCCTAGAAGGTATACCCAATGTCACCATCAGAGCTTGATCAGCTATATCGAACGTGGAAGAACTAAAGGCAAAGAAGTTCATTCGGAGCAAAGGATTACCGTAGGGAGCACCAGCGGTATTGGTGAAGAAGAATGATGGATCGACGCGGTTGTGCATGGATTACAGGTGATTGAATATGGTGACAGTGAAGAACAAGTATCTATTGCCTGCCCATGATTGATGATTTATTTGACCAATTAAGTAAAGCAAGAGTCTTCTCCAAGATAGATCTGCGATCAGGATATCATCATATGCGAGTTCGGGAGCAGAATATACTGAAGACAGTATTTTGGTCACGATATGGATATTACGAATTCTTAGTTATGCCATTCGGACTGACTAATGCTCCAACGGTATTCATAGATTTGATGAACCATATTTTCATACCATACATAGACCAATTTATGGTAGTATTTATCGATGATATCCTTATGTATTCTCGTAATGAGGAGGAGCATGAAGAACATCTCCGGATAGTATTGCAGACTTTAAAGGAGCACCAATAATATGTGAAGCTTAGTAAGTGTGAGTTTTGGCTGGATTACATATCCTTTCTTGGGCACACTATTTATGGAGCAGGAGTGTCAGTTGATCCTAAAAAGTTAGGCGCAGTAGAGAATTGGCCAGTTTCGAAGACAGTGGCGGAGGTGCGTAGTTTTCTGGGATTGGCAGGATACTATAGAAGATTTGTGTCAGACTTTGCTAAGATCTTGGCACCTTTGACTCGGTTGACGCATAAGGAAGTTGAATTTGTGTGGTCAGCAGAGTGCCAGATAGCCTTTGAAGAGTTGAAAAAGAAGTTAATCTCTGCCCCTATCCTTACTCTCCCAGCAGGTTATGGAGGATTCACAGTATATTATGAAGCATCTGGCAAGGGTCTTGAATGTTTTTGATGTAGCAGGGGAGAGTTATAGCATTTGCTTCTTGGCAACTCAGAAATTATGAGAAGAACTATCTGAATCACGATTTGGAGTTAATAGTAGTAGTATTTGCGCTTAAGCTATGGAGGCACTACTTATATGGTGATCGGGTGGAGATCTTTATAGATCATAAGAGTTTGAAATATGTATTCATGCAGAAGGACATAAAAATAAGACAGAGGAGGTAGTTGGAGTTGTTGAAAGATTATGACGTAGAACTTCAATACCATCCAGGCAAGGCAAATGTAGTAGCTGATGCACTTAGTAAAAGAGGTGGAGAATTCATATTGACCACTTAGAGGCACATTCTAGAAGACTTATAAGAGATGAGAATCGATATAGTACTTCCAAGGGATGCAGGAGTTCTGGCTAGCTTATAAATCCAGTCAACTTTGGTGAATATAATCAAGATAGCTCAGGCAGAGGACCTGAAGATTCAGAAGCTATGGACAAAATGTGAGTCATGTCTTCGAAAAGAGTTGACGATTCATGCGGATGGAACGCTAAGGTTTGGGAACCGTCAATGTGTACCAAGCAAGAATATCCGGTAATAAGTTATGACCGAAGCACATAGTTCCCAGTAGTTTATTCATCCGGAAGGCACGAAGATGTACCAAGATATCAAGCAACATTTTTGGTAGAACGGAATGAAGAAGAAAATAGCAAATTTCATATCACGATGTCTGATATGTCAACAAGTGAAGGCAGAACAACAGAGACTGGCAGAATTATTGTAGCCGCTTTCTATTCTATAGTGGAAGTAGAAACACATTACCCTGGACTTTGTGACCGGTTTACCTAGAATCCTCGACTGGTCGAGACACAGTTTCGGTAATAGTATATCGACTCACAAAAGTGGCACATTTTCTCCCCTTTAGAGTAGGACGGTCTACAGAGCAGTTGGCAGATTTGTATATGCGACGAATTGTCAGGAAATATAGCGTACTGGTAGTATAGTATACGACCGAGATACAAGGTTCACTTCTCATTTTGGGAGAATCTTGCACGAGAGATTGGGTACCAGGTTAAAATTCAGTATTTTGTACCACCCCAAGACAGACGGACAATCAAAGAGGACCATCCAGACCCTGGAAGATATGTTACGAGCCTGTACCCTAGAATTTGGTGGGTCTTGGGAGAATCACCTTCACTTAGTAGAATTATCTTATAACAATAGTTATTAGGCCAGTATTCATATGGCACCTTTTGAGGCACTATACGTGTCACGCCCCGATCTCCCGCAGGCAAATCGGCCGTTCCCGCTAGGCGGGAATCACCCTCGCCAGCGCTCCCGCGGAACGATCGCTTGACCCATCCGGGCGTGATGCCGCACGAGCGTGAACCGCGCCCGTGCAAGGCCGTGATTCATTTGGCTGGCGGTAAAAGTTCTAAGCCACAGAGTCGCACAGATTGTCCGAGTGCAGCGGAGTCATGAACGCATAGCGATTCGGTAACAAGTTCTCTGAGTTGACAAATATAGCGGAAGCAGTGAAACACAAGTTGAAGTAAAGCAAGCTCTTTTATTGATATGAACATGTGTCACAGGCGGCGTATAGCCGAGATTACAAGTCGCTCAAGCCTCTCTCTCTGAAACAGTAAAAGCGTGCCAAGTGGCTACAATTGTGGAATGATTGTAGGGACGATATTCAGGCGATGTTCACAACTTATGTCTTGTATATGTGCTTCTGTTCCGGATGCACCGTTGCTTCGGAGTGATGTCCACGCCTTAGCACGCACGTTGGAGGCGTCCGCACCGAACGAGGTTCTCCCGCACCCTGCATACAAACTGGTGGATTATCAGTACATTGAATGCACTAGTGGGGAAGCTACTCGCCCGCTCGACAAATCCAAACACGTAATACAGGTTCCGTGCACAACTATTAAGTTGTCTTTCTAGTTGCCTTAGGATCAGTTTCATGCAAGATTGAATAGCCTAACGTGTCGGGCAGTGCGCCGTGCGATGTTTGAGGAAACACGGCGAGACTTACCATCTCCTTCCCTGTCCAAGGCAAACATTGTTAATTCAAGCACGGGCAAGTATAAGCATTCAGGAGCATAGCATATGCAACATGCAAACACGAGGGTCGTTTAACATGATCGTTCAGGTGTTTATTTGTTCTTGATGCGATGCAGTGACTCGCACGCGGATAGCCGCTAAGCGAGGATGACTTATCTATATGAACAGGAGTCGCTGGCGGAGCCATTACTGGACGTAGTCGAGGACAAGGATAGCATGCTACGCGTATACACGAGGCACACGAACACGATGCGTTGCAAGCTATCCTCCCTGCACACGAGACTACACACGAGCTCCATCCGGACCGGATCGGCCCCAGTGCCCCGGTGACCGTCCGTGGAACTAGTCCGCGACATGCAAGTCAGGGTTTAACCAGTCTCAGGCAACACGATTATTTGACCAATCTCAGGCAACACGATTATTTGACCAATCTCAGGCAACACGATTATTTAATTTTCACACGAGCACACGACAAGCAGTAATGCATGATTCATTTAGCTATTGGATATGCACAGTCTCCTGGGCTGCTGTAAGCCTGCACACGAGGGAGACTTGCAGGGAGATCCAAATACCTGAATGAGTCTTGCCACTGGAGTATGGTTCTTTTACTTGACAGGATGCAGTCCCCTGGATCGGGAACTGCCTTGGTGACCTAACGGTCCCGGATACTTGCAGGTTCATTCAGGCACGGAACGACTACGTAGTAGTCTCCCGGGGTTTGGATGAAAACATGGCAACATTACAAGCAGACAAGCATGCGTTACTAAGGGACATAAGCAGGCACGTTGCTCGGACCCGAAGGTAAGCCGAGAGATGAAACCGTTAAGGGACTTAGCATGCGAGGGTCTGAATATAAGCAGTATTTCAATTTCCATGTTCTAGCAGGCAATACAAGTTGGGATTACTCCCTTAGCTAGGTGCGTTGGATTTATTAGCATGCAGGGGGTGAATCACCTAGCGACTAGCATAAATATTCCAGATTTTATGTGTGCTGGCTAAGCAAAGACAAGTTCACCGTAGCCACCCACCTTAGCGATGATTCGCCTCGGTAGAGCGATACGTCAAGCGAGCCTCTGAAAGTCCAAGCCGGATTCCCGTAGGGGCAAGTCTGGATATCCTTTGCATTCTCTTTGAGGCAAAGCGGGTCGGGACAGTTGCACTTTTGCCGATTGAGTCGGCAGTCCGCTAGAACGGAACAGGGCGTTACATCCTACCCAACTCAGAAAAAGTCTCGTCCTCGAGACTTACTGAGGACAAGCAGTAATCCAGGGTTGAGGCAATCCTAGACAAGTCGTTGTACTTGTTCATTTGGATATTCACTTGCACAAGCGTCGAAATCAGCATATCGCTTAGACTGGATCGTGCGCACTTTCGAAGTGCACTTCTAGCGTGAACACGTCAACCAGCTTAGTGATAGCGAAGTCTTAGCACTCGAGTTTCACCTTTTCCTAAGTCTTGGATGGTGCACTAGTTCAAGGCGTCCCTCGAATAGATGCATTCAACCAAACTTAGAGTTAGTGAAAATCGGACAAGCTACTAGCGATACTCTCAAAAGGTTCGCACAGGTTGGCTCAAAGGCCACTCGCAGCATACAACCAGACAAGCAAGCATAGCATTCAAAACGCATTTTGAAAGTATTTAGACTTATTGTTGGAACATCCCATCGAGGCATTGAGAGAGAGCGTGCACATAACCCACGAACGAGCTTTCGAAACAGAGATATCGAATCGAAGTCCAAAGGCGTAGAAGCCAGGCTCTGATACCAACATGTCACGCCCCGATCTCCCGCAGGCAAATCGGCCGTTCCCGCTAGGCGGGAATCACCCTCGCCAGCGCTCCCGCGGAACGATCGCTTGACCCATCCGGGCGTGATGCCGCACGAGCGTGAACCGCGCCCGTGCAAGGCCGTGATTCATTTGGCTGGCGGTAAAAGTTCTAAGCCACAGAGTCGCACAGATTGTCCGAGTGCAGCGGAGTCATGAACGCATAGCGATTCGGTAACAAGTTCTCTGAGTTGACAAATATAGCGGAAGCAGTGAAACACAAGTTGAAGTAAAGCAAGCTCTTTTATTGATATGAACATGTGTCACAGGCGGCGTATAGCCGAGATTACAAGTCGCTCAAGCCTCTCTCTCTGAAACAGTAAAAGCGTGCCAAGTGGCTACAATTGTGGAATGATTGTAGGGACGATGTTCAGGCGATGTTCACAACTTATGTCTTGTATATGTGCTTCTGTTCCGGACGCACCGTTGCTTCGGAGTGATGTCCACGCCTTAGCACGCACGTTGGAGGCGTCCGCACCGAACGAGGTTCTCCCGCACCCTGCATACAAACTGGTGGATTATCAGTACATTGAATGCACTAGTGGGGAAGCTACTCGCCCGCTCGACAAATCCAAACACGTAATACAGGTTCCGTGCACAACTATTAAGTTGTCTTTCTAGTTGCCTTAGGATCAGTTTCATGCAAGATTGAATAGCCTAACGTGTCGGGCAGTGCGCCGTACGATGTTTGAGGAAACACGACGAGACTTACCATCTCCTTCCCTGTCCAAGGCAAACATTGTTAATTCAAGCACGGGCAAGTATAAGCATTCAGGAGCATAGCATATGCAACATGCAAACACGAGGGTCGTTTAACATGATCGTTCAGGTGTTTATTTGTTCTTGATGCGATGCAGTGACTCGCACGCGGATAGCCGCTAAGCGAGGATGACTTATCTATATGAACAGGAGTCGCTGGCGGAGCCATTACTGGACGTAGTCGAGGACAAGGATAGCATGCTACGCGTATACACGAGGCACACGAACACGATGCGTTGCAAGCTATCCTCCCTGCACACGAGACTACACACGAGCTCCATCCGGACCGGATCGGCCCCAGTGCCCCGGTGACCGTCCGTGGAACTAGTCCGCGACATGCAAGTCAGGGTTTAACCAGTCTCAGGCAACACGATTATTTGACCAATCTCAAGCAACACGATTATTTGACCAATCTCAGGCAACACGATTATTTGATTTTCACACGAGCACACGACAAGCAGTAATGCATGATTCATTTAGCTATTGGATATGCACAGTCTCCTGGGCTGCTGTAAGCCCGCACACGAGGGAGACTTGTAGGGAGATCCAAATACCTGAATGAGTCTTGCCACTGGAGTATGGTTCTTTTACTTGACAGGATGCAGTCCCCTGGATCGGGAACTGCCTTGGTGACCTAACGGTCCCGGATACTTGTAGGTTCATTCAGGCACGGAACGACTACGTAGTAGTCTCCCGGGGTTTGGATGAAAACATGGCAACATTACAAGCAGACAAGCATGCGTTACTAAGGGACATAAGCAGGCACGTTGCTCGGACCCGAAGGTAAGCCGAGAGATGAAACCGTTAAGGGACTTAGCATGCGAGGGTCTGAATATAAGCAGTATTTCAATTTCCATGTTCTAGCAGGCAATACAAGTTGGGATTACTCCCTTAGCTAGGTGCGTTGGATTTATTAGCATGCAGGGGGTGAATCACCTAGCGACTAGCATAAATATTCCAGATTTTATGTGTGCTGGCTAAGCAAAGACAAGTTCACCGTAGCCACCCACCTTAGCGATGATTCGCCTCGGTAGAGCGATACGTCAAGCGAGCCTCTGAAAGTCCAAGCCGGATTCCCGTAGGGGCAAGTCTGGATATCCTTTGCATTCTCTTTGAGGCAAAGCGGGTCGGGACAGTTGCACTTTTGCCGATTGAGTCGGCAGTCCGCTAGAACGGAACAGGGCGTTACAATACGGTAGTAAGTGTAGATCACCGTTAGCATGGGATGACATAGGTGAGCGAAAGATGTTAGGCCCCGAAATGATCACGCGGATAGTAAAAGTTGTCAGGAAGATCAGATAGCGACTTTGGGTTGTGCAGGATCGGCATCGTCACTGGGCAAACCAGCATCATAGGCCTTTAGAGTTTCGTGTCGACGACCACGTATTTTTGTGGATTTCGCCAACCCATGGAGTTATTAGATTCGGGGTCCGCGGAAAGCTTAGTCCATGATATGTTGAGCCATTTGACATTCTCGATCGGGTAGGCGATGTGGCCTATCGTTTTGCCCTTCCACCTTTGCTACGTGAGGTGCACGATGTATTTCATGTATTTCATGTATCTCAGTTGCGTAGGTATGTCCCAGATCTGGGTCATATCCTTGATCACTCTGAATTAGTCGTTGGTACCGATATATCTTAGAGGAGCAACCCGTATCCATTCTGGACCGAAGGAAGGAGGTACTCAAGAACCGAACTATTTCTCTTGTCCGAGTTGCCTGGGGCCATCACACTCTTGGAGAATCAACGTAGGAGAATCAAGGACGATATATGGTCTCAGTACCCACACATATTCGATTCGGAAGGTATATTATACTTTATGTCTTCGTATCTTAGATTTCGTGATCAGGCGATCACCTATGTGTTGTGATGTTATTTCTTCCATGTGTAGATTGCTTGTAGTTAGTTTATTGCTTGTCTTGATATCTCTAGCTAGCCTTGAGTTTGAATTACGAGGACGAAAATTTTCTAAAGTAGGTAGAGATGTCAGCCCCCTTTCCCGACGCACTTTGGTGCATATTGTCCTTGGCTTACTTTGGCGCATATTGTTTTCTAGCCCAGCTATTGTTGTCATGCTCCGCGCCCACGATATCATATACGGGTTGTGAATCTCCTGCCTACATTGTCGTTGACAGCAGTAGTCAGCTGTCTCGACCTCAATAATCTCCAATATACAAGTATTTGATCAATATTCATCATAGCTACTAACACGTACCCAAACACAATCACCACATCATCACAGATTTTACTATCATTTGAGTACATCTTTTACAAATAATGTCCAGAAACAAATCCGATAAATGCAAAGACAACATTCATCAATACACCATACATCCACAATTACATCAAATAGTATATCAATATTGCATCTGAATACACAATCTAACTAAGTCTTCTGGAATCCACCGAAGTCATCATCCCTGCTAATATGTCATCTGGTTGTCAACGATCCAATCAGGAAAGGAGCAAAGTAACATACATATCACAATGTTATAAAATATGATGCAAAAAAATAATATAATACATATACAATAGAAAAAATGATAAGTAAACATGAAAACAAATATACCATTATATATGCTCTAGCTACATGTGTGGAATGTGCATCTGGAACACTATCAAGCATGTAGAGGCTAGATCGGGAATCAGGTATATCATGAACGATATGCTATCAGTCACACATGTAATGGAATGCCAGGCACGTCTCACGATAGTGCTATTAGTCATGCATATAATGGATGTAAGGCCAGAAAACCACATGCCCTTCTAGTGTTCCCCCTCCCAACACGACAAGACATGACACGAAAAGACACGTGAACATGTTCAAAATAACAAACATGAATATAATATCGCATAGAAAAGTAAGATAGCATGTACTTGCCTCAGTCCACGTATTGGATGTGGAACGGTAGGGTCCTCCTATGAAGACAATATCCAATTGTTAGTCTCCATCTCAAAGAATCAGTTTCTAGAATCATGATTTATAAACCAATTAACTATTTGACTAGTTCTTGACTCTAACTAACTAACTAGTTATTAATTCACTAAAATAATTATTCTAACTAATAATTCTTACAGTATTCAAGTCCAAGAGTATTAATTACCTAAATTTTACTAACCATTTATCCTAACTAATTTATACTAATGGAGAGCAAGAATACGGTTTGAGATAGAGTCAGGCTCTTGGACTCTTGGATGGAGTCAGGCTCCGTCTCTTGATCAATACGAATATCTCTACCGAACTGGTTAGTAAATGCAGATCACCTACAGGTATACTCAAAAATGCTCAAAAATGCAGATCACGGACTTGCTCTTGGACTCTTGGATGGAGTCATGCTCTATCTCTTGATCAATATGAATGTCTCTACCGAACTAGTCCCTTCTGAAGACTTACATCGAATACATGGAGAGCAAGAATAGATGACAACATCTAAGAGCTATATTGAATTTTGAAATACAAAATTCAGAGGAAAAACGAATCAGGAATGGAGGGAAGGAATCAGAAACTTACCGAATTCGTTCATCACAGAATGATAAGTTGATTGATCACGAGCAGGGTCTCGATACGACGTCAACAACATCGAAGTTTGATGAGTTCGTCGAGATCGTCGTCTCCGATGAGCCGATGGCTCCTCCGTCGAGATCGATCGCTCGCCGAGGAAAGCGAAGCATCCTCGAGAAGAAGCTTGCTCGTCTAGAATCGGAGCAGAGCTCTCCCCAAGGTCATGGCTCGAATGCTTGGCGGGGATGATGGGAAGAAGAGGAAGAAGGAGTGGTGTTGACCGGAGCTTAGCTCTGCCGCAGTTGGTGATGAGAAAAGAGAGGGAAATGGGGTCCTATTTATACGGGAGAAGGTCGGTGGCCAGGCGGTTAGGCCATTATCGGCGGACGGTGGAGATGCACGAAGGTAGGCCGGTAGTTGGGGAACGGCGGAGATAGTATGAGCCGCGGATCGCTGATATGGTGAGGTGGTGGGAAGCTTCGAGAGTAATCCGGAGGGTCGTCATCGAGAAACTTCCGATGGGGTCTGGAGTCTTCGCGTGGCATCGAGATCCGTCGAGTTTTCGATGGTGGACGGATGGTTGGGTACAAACGAAAAATGGGAAAGAAGAGCAACGGTTAGACCTAAATGGTCACTGTTTGGTCAATGTGACGGAAATAGGCTAGTCTTGGTCTGCCGACTCGGTGTTGGCTACTGGGCCACTTTGACTGAAGGCCAATAAGTAGGGCTAATGGTCATTTGGCTTTTGTTTGATTAAATGTGGTTATGGACTCACTTAATAGGTTAATTAAGGGTGAGTAAGGGTTAAGGATTTGCCTAATGAATTGGTTAAATATATATATCGACACTCTATAGTCCTGAGTAGATATGTATAATGATACATTTTAGTAACAATCACTTAGTATTGTTGAACAATTATAAAGGTAAATTACTTACTAAGGAAGCATGTTAATTTATAAAAGATTTCTAAATTACTACTGATAAGGCTATTATTATGCTACTATTTACCAAGGAAAATTTATTGTCGAACTCGAGAAAAAAGGAGTTACAAATCTTCCCCCTTGAAAAATTATGTCCTCAAAAATTCAGGAATGTCACGATTGGGTAAAGTATGCAATGGGAATGTTCTGAGAAAAGTCGTTGGTGCAAAAGAGAATGTCAAGGAAGATAATTATAAAGGAGATGAATACCCCAGAGATTACAAACTTTGGAAACCTATTCAATATCGCTTCCTCAAATATTTAAATATTTCTAACCAAATCCTCAATTCTCCATTTCCTTTGGTATACCCTTTTTGTTATTTGATCTAGACTTGTGCTTCGTTATACTTTCTTTATATAACCACTCGAATCACTTCTGTTAACATCATTATTTCTTCAAATCCATATTCTTCTATAGTTAGAGAATCTTTTATCCCTATAATAGTGGATCCTTTAATTCCTAGGATCTTTTATAGTATCATTCTTCCATTATTGTTGCTCAACCCGATTCCTTTCTCATCCATACGAATGTCTTAGTTTTATTTCCTCAACTAATATTAAACAAACTCATAACTACGAACTCCTCGATTATCTGACTGTCATTCCTCCATCCAGAACCCCTTCTTTCCCATAAACTCATCTTTTTCTTTTGTTTTCCTTCCTGCAATACTTCTTCCATGGATTCCTCTATCATTGTTGCTCAACTCAATACTGTCTATGCTTGCTAGCCAAAATTCCCTATCCATACAATGTCTCAACTTATATTGAACAAGTTTGTAGTTTTAAAACTCCTCTATTATCTGAGCAGAATAAAATCCATCATTTATCTTTCTTTAAATACTTCTACCATTTTTCTTGCATCCATTCTTTAATAATCATCAATCCCTAAAATTGACCTTTCAGAGAAGTTCACTTCACTCTTGTTCCTATACTCCCACGAATTTATTTTATCCAAAAATCTTACTTGAAAACCTTGATCTCCAATGTCTGGTCATAAACTTTCCACTACCATTTGCAAAATTTTAAAATCAAACGGTGCATACCCACTCTTCATACACTACATCAATCCATATTACTTAACCCAATACCATCTTGTTTGAGTGGTTGCATAACTCTAACTCATATTTTCAGAGTCCACATGCCAATATCTTAGTCTTATTTCCCTCAACCAATATCAAAAACATTTGTATCTTTAAAAATTATTCATTTATCTGATCATACAATTCCTTCCCTTCTTTATACTCTTGTCCCATAAATTTTTATCCCCTTCCAAACTCTCAAAGGATCATAGGTTCTTTATCCTCCAAAATATCTTTATCACCAAAATTTCTCAAAAATTGGTAATATTAGAACTTCCGACCCAGCTAGATGTTCATAACTTCCTGATGCTTCTTTAGGCTACTGACGCTTGCAAGAATTTGCTATAGAACTCTTATACTCTTCTTGTCAAACTTTTTTTTTAATTCCTGCAATTATGCCTGGCAAGGCCTATACCAATTCTTCTATCACTCGTCAGGTGACTAGATCTCTGCCAATATTAAGAAAACTTATAATTTTACTTGCTCTATAAAGAAGTTATTGTTTCACCTTCTCCTTGCATTCGTTTCTCCTTATCAACGATTAGTTAATTCCAAAAAAATTAACCTTCCGGATGTCCCCGTAGCCCTAATTCCGATATTCTTATAATTTTGTATTATTCCAAGTTCCAATTTTAAATTGCTTCTTTCTAAAAAACTTTATCATATCTTTATCACTAAACCCGTATTTTCTTCTTTATAGAAATCCTTATTATTATATATGGTTCTTGTCACGCCTCAGAACCAAAATACTAGAGAGCAGGAGCAGACAAAGCCAGCTACGTACACCAGAGTACTCTATACCCTAAAATACAGTCACGGTTGTCAAGACATGTGAGAGTTTACTCTACAAACCAACAGTCATTTCTCGGTCAAGAATTCTAGGTGTCTCAATCTCAAGCAAGCAACAAGTTACAAAATATATGATCACGAAACATATAATATTAAGACGTCAAAAACTATACATACACAGATGATCATGAAGCTAGTTACAAAATAAAGAACTAGCAAGAGTACAATATTACATGATCAGCTCTAGTTATAGCCTACAATATTCTTTACATGTAGGCCAGCAGGCTCGAATGTCAAGTCCCAAAACATGAACTAAACACATGCTCGATGGCTAAACGTCTTAGAAGAATAATTATACAAGATCAAGTGGGTGATGAAGAAGAAACTCACTCATGTCCTCGGGTGCTCCTCGTGTTCACCATCTTGAGAAGAAAAGTACGGGAGATCCTGCGTCTCTGCTCCAAAATCTGGCCATACAAAACCAGTGGGGTCAGACCCCAAAATAGCAAGTACCACAAGTGAGCCAATTTTAGGAACTAAATGCCAGCATGCAGACAAATCAATAAGAAATAGCACCAAAAATATTTAAATAAGTGCAGTAGGTAAAATAATATTTAAACAATTCTGGAGTATTCAAGAATATCTGGAGTCGGGCTTCAATTATAGTTCTGGATCAGTTGTTAAAAATAAACCAGGATGGGACTAGACTAGACTAAAAATCGAGCAATCCCGACCAATCATGCCCTACGGTTTGCTATCATTAACTAACTAGGGTTATCACAGTCCTAGTTACTAACACATACAGTTTGAGATTTACATACAACCACATGCCCTGCAGACTATCCAGATCATCCAGACGTAAATGATACATAATATAATTAACTTATATAGATATTTTTACTTGTAATCCAATACTCGACGGTGTGCTGGAAGAGTGTCCCTCACGATGGAGAGCTCCAAATCCATCAGGTGTTGCTGAAATATCGGGATTTCATGTGGCCAGGAGATCTCTCTAGATGTTTCTAATTCATTTATGCTAGTTGTTATCCTGGGCAAGATATCAAGAATTCTTGACCATGGTGCTCAGTAATTTGCCTTAGACATGATACAGGATAGGACAGGACAGGAAAGTAGCTCGACAAGTACATTCAGGACAGGAACAAACAAATCAACCACGAAAATTTATCTTATCAGTTCAAGCATTTTAGTTCAAAAAATTCTAGCATGTCAGGAGTACGCTTCGTCGAGCCACTATCAGAAATATCAGATCAAGTTAACTCGATACGACGAGCTATTAATCAGGAATATCGATACAAATCTGGTGTCGGGAGTTTAAGATTAACAATATCAAAACAATCCATGTTCAATTCTAGCATGACATGAATACACTACGTCGAGTCACTATCAGGATTATCAGTTCCATGTCAAGATTCATGATTCATTTATAATGTACAATTACTAAATCATTTAAGAAAAACAAGATCAATATCAAGAATTTCAAATTCAAGAAATAATCAGGATTATATAAAATAACGGGATAAAAGAGAACCAGATAAACATCGAGAGTTATGTATATTAAAGTGAATACTAGCATTCAGGCGCATAAAATATTAATTCAGGGTTGGCACATAAAATCAGGCAAGAAAATAACATCTGCGCGTAATGGGCCAAAAACATCATTGGCGTACAATCACTAGTCTGGGAAGTTATGTCGTACTTTTATACCAAAAGTACTCCGAGCAAAAGATGGCGCACAATTGATACTAAAACGCACCATAGGACCTTGGCGTACAATGGTAGAAGTGCACGAGCCAGGAGCTTGGCGCACAAATCTATCATTGATGCACAAATAAAAGTACCCAAGTATGAACTTTGGCTCACTAACAATCGTAGGAAGGTCTACTAAAAGAAAAAACACAAGTCTCAAAGCATGACACAACAGTCGAGACAACCCTGCAGTCGAGAACACAATTCCTGAGATTGGTCAGAAGTTATTACTTAGTCATTAAGTAATTAAGAATGGCTACAAAGTGCATCGTCTCTGGAGAATGCCACATAGTGCGCTAACGCAGCAAAGTGCGTCATTCTCCAAAAGCAACAAAGTACGCCGATAAGGAAAGTTTTACCAAAGTGCGAAAACTCTGCAATATCTGCAAAGTGTGCCAACTTAGCTATTCAAGCAGTGGCATACATTCTTGATAACTTGCAGATCCATCTAAAAGTGCGCCAAGTAGGATTGACGTACTTTTGAAGAAATTATCATAGTACAAAACGTACGTAGGAGTAGAAAAATGTACCCAGAGTACTCAACGTATCTTGGCGCACTTTCTAACAAAATTATGAAACACACACAAGTTCTCACTGGAACTTCGTATTATGCTCCAAGGGTTCCCTGAGTACTTTTCGTATAAATTCTCAGGCCAAATTTGCATTCTTCGACATGTTGTTCTCGGGATGTCACGACCCGCACCCGGTGTAAGGGTACAAGTCGGGAACAATGCCCAGCCTACGCCATAGAATCGGCGGTAGAACGCTGTCTGGGTAATCTATCTAGTAATCTAATAAACCACCAATAATAACAATATACTCAATCACAGATCTAAGATGGAACGAGCACGAATATGATAAAGAATAGAATAGTCACATACAAATCATGAGTCTAAAATAATACATCAATGAGTCTGAAAGAACTACTAACAAAGTAAGCTGGAGACAAATCCAGTACAAAGAATACTAAGAAGCTACTAAACTCGGGTCATCTGTCTCAGTTGGGATAAGTCCCTCCTGAACCAGGGTCTCTGACTCTAAACCCACAACATCCTGAGGTCCATAATGTATAGGGTACCAGTCCTCAGTGTCATCTGGGAAAAATATATCCAGTTAGGAAAGGAGTAGAGTACATCTCTAACAGCAGTTCTAATCAATGGTAAAAACTATGTAACAGTAAATAGATGTGAATATACAAGATGTAACAATAGATACAAGAGATATACAATAAGAAAATACTAGAATAAATACAATAATGAACAATATAACAATGAACAAGAATACTAATGTCTAAGTGTGTGAGTACTAGCTTTAACATGTGATCGGCTTGGGAACTTGCACAAGAGTATAATGGCCTGTCTGATCATACGTGCGGTGTATGATCAACACTCACAAGGAACAAGACATACACAAGGAGGGTATGATCATATATCTACACTAAAATACTCTCCACCTCCGACTGGTATAATAGATCCAACCATGGTATGTTATGGCACGGGATTCTCTAGAACGTAGCAAATCTCCCCGAAAATCAGTGTCGGTACATGCACAAGATAACCAATAAAATAAGACTTGCACAAGATACACCATATACAAAGAATAACATCTCATGATGAGATTCGGATATACCAATCCGTGTAACCATCGTGTCAAGAAATATGGATATCTACACTAGATACAATGAACATAGAGGATATCATAAATGAGAAACTACCAGAGAATGTACTCGCCTGAAGTCCAATGAATAGTCTTACAGATGTCTGATACGGTGCCTCAAAGACCTAGATATGGAATACAATATCAATACAAGGTTTCGGAAAGAAAATAAGTTAAACTAGTCAACTTCTAGGTCAACAAGTCAACTCTAAGTCAAAAGTCAACTAGGTTAACTCTAAGGTCAACTATAGTCAAACTGTGGTCAACTATGGTCAAACTACCTATTTTTAGGTTGCATAAGTCTAACACAAGGATATTGGGTTCAAATACTAAAGTCTAGGTCATAAAACTACATCTTAGGATACTAGGATATTGTATCTCTGGATACGTAAAACAAGGGATAAAAAATATCATACACACACACAAATATCAAACAATATCACCTATATAAAATCCTAATACATTAAATGGATACCTTGGTTTCGAAACTTGGTATCACAACACTAAACCCCGATCTTGATACCCAAACCCAATACCTTGGGTATCCCCAATTATCTTGGTACTTACCTTGGTATCTCAAGGTAATACACAATACTTACTCATGCTAACACCCTTTAAAAAAATAATATATGCTACACTACATATTATACATATATTATATTAAAATACAACTAGCAATTAGGAACATATTTACTTATATATAATAATTACCATACATATATATATATATATATATAATTAAGAAAACTACCAAACTGTCGCTAATAACCGCTGCTGACCGTCGCTGAAGTCACTGATACCGCTGATACACTGTTGTTTTTGTGACGCTTTCCTGCTGCCACCGCTAACTGTTGTCGCTGCTGCTATGTTGTTTGCTTCCGCTGCTGCTGCTGCGACGCTTGCTGTTGTCGCTATAGCGGCTGTTGCTGCTGTTATTTCTGCTGATGTGGCATTCAGCGACGCTTGTTGTCGATGTTGCTCTTGCTGCTGTTGCTGTGCTATTGGTATTGCTGCTGCTGTTGCGATGCTCCTGCTGTCGCCAAAGCTCCTGCCCTCTATTACAATACATATATATATATATATATATATATATATATATATATATATATATATATATATATATTAACACACATAAAATATGTATAATACATCATGTATAATATATATATATAATACACTATATATAATACCACTAAGTATGTAAACACATATACTCTTCCACAAACATATGTACATAATAATACATAGTAACATAATATACACATATATGGTATCATATATATATATATATATATATATATATATATATATATATATATATATATATATATATATATATATATATATATATATATAATACATAATGTATAATATGTATATATAATACACTATATATAATACCACTAAGTATGTAAACACATATACTCTTCCACAAACATATGTACATAATAATACATAGTAACATAATATACACATATATGGTATCATATATATATATATATATATATATATATATATATATATATATATATATATATATATATATATATATATATATATTAAATATATATTATATGTTGTTATATTTATATGTATATAATGTATGTTATATATATTATGTATGATTATGTGTACGTATATGTATATGTGAAGTTATATATATATATATATATATATATATATACATACTACAATATAAATATATATGTACATGTAGAAGAATAGTTACATACAATATATACACATATAGTATATACATAGATACATAGATCTAAGACACCATTAGATAAATACATATACACAACATTATATATATATATATATATATATATATATATATATATATATATATATATATATATATATATATATATATATATATATATATATATATATATATATAATTACACTTTTTCATGAAATAAAAACACAAGAGAATTAGATCTACAATTAAATTGCACACACATGGAACGTATCACCCCGTATCTCACTAGATCTAGGATACGCATGCGATACGAGTCCACCACACATCCAAACGTACCCCGAAGGACACGAATAAGTCATATATATTATTTATAAATAATACGAAGAGTCAAATACAATTTTACGTATCCGTGTCAAAATGTGACAAGTTCAAAGTCCCATGTCGGAGAAAAAATCCTAAAATCAACACGTATCACCAAATTGTTGGGATACGACATACACGTACCCAATTATGGACACGACATTAGCCCCAAACACACAAGCACATATCAAATTGATTTATAGGACCAATTGACACACAACAAATGTCAATCTCGAAATTCTCCCAAAATTGACACAAAAAGTACCATAACTTTCACAATAGCCCTCCTATGAACACAAAACCAAATCCTATGGGTAGCCTATGCATATGGATTAATTTCTTATGGTTAAATCTCAGATTTAGAACCTAAATTAAGGAGAAAAACTGAATTGTACCTATTGGGAGATAAATTTTCAATGAAACCTTCAAATGTGATGAAATTGGCCTCCAACTTGTAGATCCTTGATCCTCTTTATAGATCCTTACTTTTTCCTTCTAGATCCTTGCTCTACTAGCCTCCAATGGTGATTTGGAAAGGAATTGGGATAAAATTTGGTAGGAAAATTAAGTGAGAATGAAGAAATTTGGTTGAGGGAAATTCTAGATCTAGTTTTAAAATGAAAAGAGGAGAGAGAAATTAATTCCCCCCTCTTTAATAGGCCGGCCCCCTCTACCCCTTCCTCAAGCTACTATGTAATGTCCATTATACCCCTTGGGGCCTCTGATGAATAAATAATTAAGGAGGGAAGCTTCTAGTCTAATGGTTTAATTAATTTAATCATCCTCATAATCAATGGATTTTCTAAATGGGTTAAAATCTAACAATTTATACATGTTGGTCCATGAGTCTAAACTAAACTAGTTAGGTCCACTAACACAAGTCCAAAATAAATAAATAACATCTAACAACACTTAAATAATACATCAAATAATTATTTATTATGCACAATATTTAATTAAAAATAAAATTACTAAAATACCCTTTCCTAGAAAATGTGGTAGTGACACGGGCTCCATAAGAAAACCAATCCAAGGAAAACAAAAACATCATGAAGACAAGTTCTAAGTATAAATCTGGAACTTAGCAAAAGAAACCTAAGTTATCCATATTGTAAATCATGAAGGTTCGAAGTGTTAACCAAATAAACCTATCAAATAATCAAACCAAGTTATACTAAGAATCAAAGCAAGATCTATGGTCGTTCTTTGGTTAGCAAGATGTATTTGCCTACGATCAAGTCCTAGCCTAATACTACCAAGGTCACCCACGGCCAAGGACAAGCCCGGCTGCTCTCGGTGAAGGCTGAAGAAGTGAAGAAGGAAAGATAAATGAAAGAAAAAAAAGTGAAGAAAAGAGAAATTATTTTCTTAAATAGGCAAAGGGTTGAGTGTAGGCTATTGGATCATAATCCATGCCTCTCTTCCAGGTTCATCATAGCCATGCACACAAAAACCAAGGTACCAACGGTCCAAAGCATGCAACTAAGAAGAAACTTGCAAAAACAATCTAGACAATGCATAAATGAAATAAGAGAGGCATGGATTATGATCCTAGAACAGTGTACTAGAACAGTGAGACGAATCTCACAACTCTTTCCTCCTTAAAAAATTTTGTCCTCAAAATTTCAATAAGGCATGGGTTCTAGCAAAAACTTATGGGACATGCAATTAAGGCAAGCAAAGGCATACGGGAATCAAGCACAATCCTAGAACAAGATAAGCATACACAATACAAGATTAGGGTAGGAGATATACGAACAAGTATACCTCACGAGTCAAACAAATACGGATATCGAGCTCGGATATCATCATCGCGCTCCCAAGTTGACTCGCCCAATGAGTGATATCTCCAATTAACTCGGCCTAACCGAATAGTCTGATTCTTAAGAATCTTCTCTCTCCGGTCCAAAATAGATACAGGTCTTTCCTCAATGAAAGGTCGGTACCAACGACCAATTTCGAATGATCCAGGATATGATTGGTATCTAGTATATACCGTCGTAACTAGGATACATGAAAAATATTATGTATCTCATGAAGCGACAGTGGAAGAGCAAGATGATAGAAAATATCTCATACTAGCTCAAGAATATCGAACGGATCTATGTACCACGGACTAAGCTTTCTTTGCACACGGAATCTGATGACTCCGCGGGTAGGCAAAATCTGAAGGAATACATGATCGTCGACAGAAAACTTAAGAGGTCGCTGATGTGAATCGGCTCAATAATGCTGGCGATTTTGATCTACCTTGATATGCTTCAGGACTTGCTTGAATAATTCAACTGTCTGAGCTATCATTTTGGGACCAAGCAATTGCCTCTCGCCAATATCATCCCAAGCTACAGGGTATCTGCACTTCTTGCCATGCATTGCCTCGAAGGGTGCCATATGGATACTTGCTTGGAAAATATTGTTGTAGGAGAATTCGACCAAGTGTAAATGATCCTCCCACGAACCACCAAAGTCAAGGGTACATGAACGAAGCATATCTTTTAGCGTCTGGATGGTACGTTCTGACTGACCATCTGTCTGTGGGTGGTAGGCTGTACTAAACTTTAGATGGGTACCCAAACTTTCCTGAATATTTTGCCAAAAATGAGAAGTAAACCTGAAATATCTATCCGAGACTATGCTAACTGGCATACCATGTAGTCTAACAATCTGTCTCATGTACACCTCTGCTAACTGTTCTGTGTAATGGACAATTCTAAAAGGAAAAAAGTGTGCAACTTTCGTGAGACGATCCACTATTACCCAAATAGCATCTCTGCCAGCTTGGGATCTAGGAAGACCTGACACGAAATCCATGGTGATATGCTCCCACTTCCACTCGGGAATCGATAAAGGTTGAAGAAGTCATGCTGGTCACTAATGCTCAGCTTTAACTTGTTGATAGTCCAAACATCGAGAGATAAAACGAGCAATCTCCCTCTTCATTTATTCCACCAAAAATACTGACGAATGTCTATGTACATCTTTTTTCCTCTAGGATTTACTGAATATTACGAACTATGGGCCTCCGACATAATCTCGAGACGAATGTCTCCATTAGGTACAAAAAGAAGATTCTCAAAATAGAGAGTTCTGTCACTGTAAATGCTCAGTTTCGGTCTACGTCCTGCCTCATACTCTACTATGTGTCACTAAAGCTTGATATATATTTCTTGTACTACCTTGATTCTCTCCACTATACTGGACTAAACTTGTAGACCAGCCATCAATGCTGCATCACCAGGCAATAATACTTCTATGCACATCTTCTGAAGATATTCTAGAATCTCTCGCTACGCCATAAGAAAATAAACTCATGTCCTCTGACTGAAAGCATCGACTACGACATTGGCCTTCCCAGGATGATATTGAAGGTTAATGTCATAGTTTGTCATCAGCTCTAGCCACCTTCTCTGCCTCATGTTGAGATCCTTCTAGGTCAAGACATACTTCAAATACTTAAGATCAGTAAAAATCTCTACTTGATCTCCATATAGATAATGTCTCCAAAGTTTGAGCGCAAATACTACTGCTGCTAACTCCAAGTCGTGTGTCAAATAATTCTTCTTATGATCTCGTAGATGTCAAGATGCGTAAGCTATAACCTTGACATGATGCATAAAAATGTATCCCAATCCTTTGCCTGACGTATCACAATATACAATAAACCCACCTGACCCATCTGGAAGAGTCAAAATAGGTATCGTAATCAACTTCTGTTTGAGCTTCTCGAAGGAGGTTTGACATTCATCCTTCTAATCAAATCTCATATCCTTATTTTTCAACTGTGTCAAGGGTGCAAAAATTCTAGCAAAGTCTGACACTAATCTTCGATAATATCCTGCTAGTCCCAAGAAACTTCGAACTTCTGCCACTGTTCCGGGAGTTGGCCATGTCTCAATGGCTTCTATCTTTTGTGGATCTACTTCAACTCCTCCTTTAGCAATAATATGCCCTAAGTATGAAATACGATCAATCCAGAACTCGTACTTGCTCAACTTGACATATAACTTATGTTCTCTAAGGACTTGAAGAACTGCACGAAGATGCTGCTCGTGCTCTGCTTCACTTCGATTGTACACCAAAATATCGTCAATGAACACAATTACGAACTTGTCCAAGTATGGCATAAAAATATGATTCATTAGATCCGTAAACACTGTTGGCGTATTGGTTGCTCCAAAGGGTATCACTAGAAACTTTCAATGTTCATATCTTGATCTGAACGCCATCTTGGGTATATTTTGCTCTCTTACTCTGATCTGATGCTATCCCGACCGTAAATCAATCTTAAAAAATACTGATGCTTCACTAAGTTGATCGAACAAGTCATCAATCCTAGGCAAGGGATACTTGTTCTTGATGGTTACCGCATTGAGGGTACGATAATCAACACATAATCGCGACGTATCATCCTTCTTTTTTACTAGTAGCATTGGGGCTCCCCAAGGTGATGCACTAGCACGAATGAATCTCTTGGTTCTTAATTTTTCAACCATTTGGTACAAGACTTCTAACTCTGAAGGTGCCATCCTGTAGACTCTCTCTGACACTGATTCTATTTCGGGAAGTAGATCGATGGTAAACTCAATCTCTCTTTTTGGTGGCATGCCTGAAAGTTCTTCTGGGAATACATATAGGAATTCATCAACAACTCTGAAGAATCGTACTTCTTATGTTACTGCCATTCTCATGATTACTGATGAAGACACTGTCTCGCCTGTAGAAAATGATAATTCTTCTTCTCGGAGAATACGAAAGATAACCTTGCCAACACGGCAATCTATCGTTGCATATCGGGCACTCAACTAATCATTCCTAGGACGATGTCATAATCTTCCATAGAAAATTTTATCAATCTAGCGAGAAAATCTCTCCCGTATACTATGACTCGATGCGAGGTATAAACTCTATCGACTGTCACGATACCGTTACCAGTAAGTATATTGAGTCTTACTGATAATGATCCGGGTTTCAAACCAACTCATATCGCAAATCGTACAGACAAAAAATAATGTGATGTACCTGAATCAAATAATACTGAAGCTGAATGAGAGTTGACGAGAATGGTACCTGCCACTACTCCACCTGAAGCTAACTGCTCTTCCACAGTAAGCGTCATTGCCTGACCTTTCCCTCTCAGTGTTGATCCTCTCTGCTGCGGACCTCCTTGTCTGGCATGTACTTGATCTTGGGCCTGCACATACTGTTTTGGCCTCTGCTGCTGGAATACTTAGGATTGGGTCGACAAAGACCTCTGACCCTGGGGTTGCTGAACCGGCACTGGAGCCCTATACTGTAGTCCTGTCGGGGAAGACGATAATGAACTAGCTCTGACTAGGCAAGATCCCACTATGTGACCTGGATCTCAACAGGCTAAAATAATCATTTTGCTCTACGATACTCTAAAAATACGTGCCTAGGTTTCCTACAATGAGAACACCCTGCTGAAGAATATTCCCTCCGCTGTTGAGGTCGGGTCGATACTGTCTACTGGACTGAGGCTGGTGATACTGGCATCCTCGGAGATCCAATGGTTAAATCCCTAACTACCGAGGCTAGTGCTGAAGACTGGGAGTAAGAACCTCCTGATGTGTGGATCATCTTCGGCCCTCCAGTTCTATCCATGATTCTCTGGGAGGTATACTCGTGCCTCCTAGTTGCTCGTATCATGGCGTCAAACGTCTGAAACTCATGTTTTTCTACTGCCAAGATAATTTCTAGGTGAAATCCTGCTGGAACCTCCTTGCTCTGTCCAATTCGGTTGCCACCAAGGTGGGAGCAAACCGACTAAGTCTGCAGAATTCTGTTGCATAGTTGTCGACAGTCCTGCCCATCTGCTTCAAGTTATTAAATATATATTGTAGATCATAATGTGATATCGCGTTAAAGTATCTGACCTGAAACCTTTCACTGAAGACAGCCCAAGGGACGGGTACTGCTAGTAAAATCATCTGTACTGCCCACTAGTCTCGGGCCAAGTCTAACAACTGTAGTAGAACTATTAACACTTGCTCTCTTGCAGGCACTCATGCTGCCTCTAGGATAGCTTTAGTGTCCTAAAGCCACGCAACTGATGCAATCGCATCCTCGATGCCATAAAAATACGAGGGTTGAAGGCGCTTGAAGTTGCTCACCGAGTTGGGGGTATGATGTTCGCCTCTTCTCAAAACCTCTTGTACTGACTAAGTGAGTATATCCTCTCGACGTCCTTGAGCTACTAACAATTCCCTCAGGATACCGATCAACATGCTGGTATCTCCTCCTGTATCAGAAACTGGTTGCACGGGAGGTACTGGTTGGACCTGGGGTTCCTCATTTTGAGTTGTTCTGGACCCAGCCCCAGAATGCTGAGGCTGAACCTCAAGGGTTTGTTGGGCATCTGAATGTTGTTCTTCTACTAGAGGAACTCAGGCTGGATGATCAGAAGGACCAGGAACAATGTTCCTGAAAGATAAAGGATACAGGATCATCAAAGGAACGAATGATTGATCGAGGATCAAAGCAGATGTTGAATCAAGATTTTAGGATATAAATTTGATACTGGAGGAGATCAAGGAGTAGCATGATTGAGACATCTAAAATAACTGGTAAAATTCAATACTTCTGAATTTTTAAACCTGCATAGGCCACCACTTGAACCTTGTTATGCCTCAGAACCAAAATACTGGAGAGCGAAGACAGACAAAGCAAGCTACGTACACCAGAGTACTCTATATCCCGAGATACGGTCATGACTATCTAGACATATGAGGGTTTACTCTATAAACCAACAATCATTCCTGGGTCAAGAATTCTAGGTGTCACAATCTCAAGCAAGCAACAAGTTACAAGATGTATGATCACCAAACATATAATAGTACGGTATCCCAAACTATACATATACAGATGATCATGAAGCTAGTTACAAAATAAAGAACTAGCAAGAGTACAATATTACATGATCAGGTCTAGCTATAGTCTAGAATATGCTTTACCTGTAGTCCCGCAGGCTAGAATGTCAAGTCCCAAAATACGAGCTAAACACGTGCTCGGTGGCTAAACACTTAAAATAAATAATTATACAAGATCAAGTGGGTGATGAAGAATAAACCCACTCATGTCCTCGGGTGCTCCTCGTGTTCACCATATTGAGGAAAAAAGTACGGGAGATCTTGCGGCTCTGCTCTAAAATCTGGCTATACAAAACCAGTGGGATCAGACCCCAAAACAGCAAGTACCATAAAGGAGCCAATCTTAGGAACTAAAAGCCAGCATACAGACAAATCAATAACAAATAGCAGCAAAAATATTTAAATAAGTGCAGCAGGTAAAATAACAGTTAAATAATTCTGGAGTATTCAAGAATATCTGGAGTCAGGCTTCAATTACAGTTCTGGATCAGTTGTTAAAAATAAATCAGGATGGGACTAGACTAGACTGGAAATCGAGCAATCACGGTCAATCATGCCCTACGGCTTGCTATCATTACCTAACGACTGTTATCACAGTCCTAGTTACTAACGAATGCAGTTTAAGATTTTCATACAGCCACATGCCCTGCAGACTATTCGGATCATCTAAACGTAAGGGATAGATATTATAATTAACTTATATAAATATTTTTACTTGTAATGCAACACTCGACGGTGTACTGGAATAGTGCCCTCACGATGGAAAGCTTCAAATCCATCAGGTGTCGTTGGAAATTTATCTTATCAGTTCAAGTATTTTAGTTCAGAAAATTCTAGCATATCAGGAGTGCGCTTCATCGAGCCACTATCAGGAATATCAGGTCAGGTTAACTCGATACGACGAGCTATTAATCAGGAATATCGATACAGGTCTGGTGTCAGGAGTTCAAGATTAACAATGTCAAGACAATCCATGTTTAATTCTAGCATGTCAGGAGTGCGCTACGTCGAGCCACTATTACGATTATCAATTCCATGTCAAGATTCAGGAGTTTATTTATAGTGTACAATCACTAAATCATGTCAGGAAATTAAGATCAATATCAAGAATGTCATATTCAGAAAATAACCAGGATTAACTAAAATAACGGGATAAAAGAGAACCAGAGAATCATCAAGAGTTAAGCATACTAAAGAGAATACTGGCATTCAGGTGCATAAAACATCAATTCATGGTTGACACATAAAATCAGGCAAGAAAATAACATCCGTGCACAATGGGCCAAAAATACCATTAGCGCACGATCACTAGCCTGGGCAGCACAGCGAAAAAAGAAAAAAAAGGTTCTGGCCCACTTTGTATCACTACCCCATTTCCAGGGCAGGATATGTTTTTTATTTTAATTTGATAAATTATGTATTGATCATAAATATTTGTATTAATATTTAATTAGTTGGTTGTATTTATTTTTTTATTAGTTGTTTTAGGATTTTGGCTAGTTTGGACCCATGTCGGACCCTAGAGGACCCATGTCAGACCCAACTAACACCCTTGTCAGACTTATTTATTGGTATAGATTAGTTATTTATATTTTATTTAGTTAGTTTGAGTGATTAGGGTTTAATTAGAGTGCTTTTGGAAACCCCAAACCCAAACCCTATTTTAGCATGACTTAATTGGAGGGCATTTTGGTCTTTGTACCCTAATACAAACCCTAACCCTATTCCTATACATGGCCGGCCACACTCCCCCCCCCCTCCATTTTCATTCTCCTTCTTCATTTTCTCCTCTCCACTCCATTTCTTCACTTCTTCCATTTTTCTCTTCAATTTCAAGTAAGTTCTCACCTTCTTTCTCTTCCTTCATTTACTTTTCTCTTAAATACAAAATCTAACCCTTCACTTTCCCCTAACCTAGGTGTGTAGAGCCTAGATTTGGTGTAGGAGCTTGATTTGGAGGCTTGGAGACTTGGTGTGGTAAATTTAGAGATTTTTGGAGACTTTGGCCTTGGGATTCCAACTCCCAAGAGGTAAACCCTAACTTTCCTCTTAGTGATTGCTCTAATATAGTGTAATTAGTATTTTAGAACCTTCCTAGACCTTAGGGCTACCCATGGGAGAAAGTTGGAGCTTGTTTGGTTGTGTTTGGAGACTTTGGCATTAGGTTTTGTGTCAATTTTGGGTGAAATCCGAGATTGGCCCAATTTTGGGTGTTATCCTAGGTTAGACGGACCTAGGTAGACGTGCTTGGGTGTCTTTAGGGTGAGTACGTATCCCCGTTCGGACACATGAGGTCGTGTCGCAGAGATTTGGAAGTTTCGGGCGATTTGGAGGTTTTTCCGTCGTCGTGGGTTCCACATGCATGTGGAATTTTGCCACGGACCTAGAATCGGAGAGTTAGCATTTTTTTTTGAGGTTCTAGATATCGATTAGAACTCATGGATAAAGTTTAGGTCGATTCTGAGTAGGTTTGGTGTGCATTTCACGAGGTATCGTGAGCCGCACTCCACGTGTTTGTCGAAATGACCAAGTGGCCATTTCGACTTGGTTTCTAGGTTTTGGGCTTGTGCACGGGTTAGTTTAGCCTCGGGGAGTGTGTATTAGAGTTTTCGAATTTATATTTATATATATATATAGGTATATATATATGCATGTGTGTGAGTGTGAGAGTGTAGTGTGTGTTAATGTAGATATATATATATGTATAGGTGTAGGTGTATATATATGTATGTATTTGAGATATATATATATATATATATATATATATATATATATATATATATATATATATATATATATATATATATATATATATATATATGTATGTGTGTGTGTGTGTTTGAGTGTGGGTGTGTGTGGGTGAGTGTGCGTGTAGGTGGTTGTGTGTGTGTTGTGTGTAGTGTGTGGTTTGTGTGTGTGTAGGATATTTGTGTGTAGTGTGTTGTTTGTGTATAGTGTAGTGTGTGTTTGTGGTAGTGTGTTTGAGTGTATAGGTGTAGTTGTGTGTGTATTTATATATATATGTAAGTGTGTGTATATATATGTGTGTGTGTTTGTATATATAAGTGTGTATGTATATGTATATATATATATATATATATATATATATATGTAAGTATATATATATGTAAGTGTGTGTATATATATATGTATGTGTGTGGGTGCGTAGTTATATATATATATATATATATATATATATATATATATATATATATATATATATATATATGTTTGTGTGTGTGTGTTACTGTGTGTCGAGAGAGGGTGAGATAGAGAGCTAGAGCGAGAGAGATTGAGAAGAGGGTTAGAGATAGTGAGATAGAGGGATAGGGAGTGAGGAAGAGTGAGATAGAGAGTGAGTGAGAGGGAGAGGCTAGAGCAGCTGCAGCAGCAGCAGATCTCAGCAGCAGCAGCAGCGCAGTATCAGCAGCAGCAGCAGTAGCTAGTTCCCCCCCCCCCCCTTATATATATATATATATATATATATATATATATATATATATATATGTGTGTGTGTGTGTGTGTGTGTGTGTGTGTGTGTAGATACACACACACACACACATATATATATATATATATATATATATATATATATATATATATATATATATATATATATATATATATATATAGCTAGCTAGTTAGTGAGTTAAGATGGGTAGGTAAGGTAAGGTATCTCAATACCTTGAGATATCAAGGTATTGATGTAAGTGAGGTATCGGAGGTAAGGTATTGAGGTAGCCTATATACTAGGTTATATATATATATATATATATATATATATATATATATATATATATATATATATATATATATATATATAGTTAGTTAGTTAGTTAGAGTTAGAGAGGGTTATGCGAGGTATCTCAATACCTTGAGATACTCAAGGTATTGGGCATCGGGACGAGGTATTAGATTTTTGCCTAGGATTGAGGTTAGAGTTGATTATATATATATATATATATATATATATATATATATATATATATATATATATACGTGTTAGTATATATAATAGTGGGTCTATGCGGGGTATATAGCGTAGGTTGAGGTATCGGATACCGAGGGTATCCCGATATCTCAAGGAGGCGAGTTTGTGGGTTTACTAGCTTAATGAGCTAGTTTTGACCTAGAATTTTAGGGACACCCTAGTTTGACCTAGAGTTGACCGTAGTTGACCCGGTTGACCGCCAAAGTCAACATTTAACCTAGTTTTGACTAGAGTTGACTTTTTGGACCCCGGGTTGACTTTTTGACCCAGATTTTACCGGTTTGACCCGTTTGACCTAGAACAACCCTAGAAGCTTGTTTTTAGTTATTTTATATCTGTATAACTCTTTAGAACCCCATTTAACCTTGCTTTTCGTAATAGGTCCTTGCGACGCCAGTTCGGACCTCGATTATTGCTAGTTGCTCAGGACGTCAGGCGAGTACATTCTCTGATAGTTTTTATTATCTGATGATTATTATGATTCAGCTTCTAGTATAGTATTATCTGATTTTTCTGGCATGACACGGACTAGTATTTCTGGATTCATTCACTTGCGACACGTATATTTCATGTTTCTGACCTCTATTTCTGGAATCACCTACTGGCATCACATCATGACTCACTACAGGCATCACTCATGTTTCTGGCTGGACTCATACTTGATTTACGTGTCGGGTCTTGGATTCACGTATACTAGTCTGAGCGGGAAAATACTCGAGTAGACATGTAAATATTTCTAATTGGAATCACTGGAATCACCCCCTCTTGTCTAATCTGGAATGATAGCAGCCGCACATCCAGTGTGCGATGAGCCGTACTTACCCCTAGCCGTTTACATGTCAAAACAGGTATTTCAGAGACACGAGTTCATTCTTTCTAGTCTGGACTCTCTTGTATTTCTTGACTGGTCTCACTTATATGTTTCTGGACTAGACTCACTATATTTATTCTTGCTGGACTCACTTCACGTTATTGTGCACACACTTGATCTTAGTTTAGATTTCTTGTATCCTGCAGTCATTATTATCTTGCTTCTGATTTTCATGCATTTTTACCTTTATGCACCAGTTGATATATATATATATATATATATATATATATATATATATATATATATATATATATATATATATTTCCGTGTTCATACTTCATTTCCTTCACCTTGTGCTACTTGCTACAACTGCTTTATAATTTTTATCATTTAATTGGAACTGTTATTAGAGGTGTACTTGCTCCAATCCTGACTGGATATATTTTCAGAGGATCTGGAAGATTGGTGTCCGATATTTTATGGACCTCAGCCTGTCGATGGTTAAGACAGGGACCCCCTAGTTCAGGAGTGATTTCCGGGTTGGTAGCCGGGATCACTAGGACCTCAGTTGTATTTATTAGCTTTTGGTACCGGATTTGTCCCTGGCTTTTGGTTTGAGATTTTATATTGTATTTGATTCTGGATATTGTTGTATTATTATTGTTGTTGTTTTAGTAGTTGTTGTTGTGTAGACTTTGTAGTTGTTAGACTTCTTTGTTATCTTATCGTGCTTAGATTCGTGATTGAGTACTTGTGTTATCTTATCATATTGCTCCTCCGTTTGGAGTTGAGATCTTGATAGGTACTTATATTGTTGTGTGAGATTATTAGCTAGATAGTAGACCTGGACAGCGTTCTATCGTCGATACTGCGGCATAGGCTGGACGTACCCACGACTCATGCCCAATTTTTTGGGTGCGGGTCATGACACTTTGATACCAAAAGTGCTCCGAGCAAAAGATGGCCCATAATTGATACTAAAACGCATCCTAGAATCTTGGCGCACAATAATAGAAGTGCGCGAGCTAGAATCTTGGCGCACAAATCTATCATTGGCGCACAAATGAAAGTACCCAAGCTATGAACTTTGGCACACTAACATGTGTAAGAATGTCTACTAAAAGACAAAACACAAGTCTCAAAGTATGACACAGTAGTCGAGAAAACCCTGCAGTCGAGAACACAATTCTCGAGAATGGTTAAAAGTTATTGCTTAGTCATTAAGTAATTACTAATGGATATAAAGTGTACCATCTCTGGAGAATGCCACATAGTGCTCCAATACAGCAAAGTGGGTCATTCTCCAGAAGCAACAAAGTACATCAGTAAAGAAAGTTTTACCAAAGTGCGCCAACTCTGCAATATCTACAAAGTGCGCCAACTTGACTTTTCAAGCAGTGGCGTAAATTCTTGATGACTTGCAGACCCATCCAAAAGTGCGCCAAGTAAGATTGGCATATTTTTGAAGGAACTGTCATAGTACAAAACGTACGTAGGATTAGAAAAATATGCCCAGAGTACTCAACCTATCTTGGTGCACTTTCTAAGAAATTTATGAAACACACACAAGTGCGCTCACTGAAACTTCGTATTATGCGCCAAGGGTTCCTTGCGTACTTTTCATATAAACTCTCAGGCCAACTTTGCATTCTCCGACTTGTTGTTCTTAAGCTCCATGAGCAAATTAATCCAAGGAAAACAAAAACATCTTTAAGACAAGTTCTAAGTATCAAGCTGGAACTTAGTAAAAGAAACCTAAGTTATCCATACTGTAAATCATGAAGGTTCGAAGTGTTAACCAAATGAAACCTATCAAATAATTAAAGCAAGTTATACTAAGAATCAAAGCAAGATCCCTGGTCGTTCCTTCGGTTGGCAAGATGTACTTGCCTACGGTCAAGTTCTAGCCTAATACTACCAAGGTCACCCACGGCCAAGGCCAAGCTCGGCTGCTCTCGGTGAAGGATGAAGAAGTGAAGAAGGAAAGAGAAACGAAAGAAAAAAAAAAGTGAAGTAAAGAGAAATGATTTGCTTAAATAGGAAAAGGGTTGATTGTAGGCCAGTGGATCATAATCCATGCCCCTCTCTTGGGTTCATCACAGTCATGCACACAAAAACCAAGGGACCAACAGTCCAAAGCATGAAGTTGCAAAAATAACCTAGGCAATGCATGAATGGCATAAGCATAAAGTAAGCAATTAAACATAAAGCAAGCTATATACGTATTATATGCGTACATTGGGTACGTATACTAGAACAGTGAGACGAGTCTCACAGTTCTCCACCAGCCCATATGACTTTAGTTGTATCCATAAGTGATACAATCCTATCACAGTAGTCTTTGCCATTTCCCACTTCCAAACCCTTCTTTTTATTTTCCCATAAAACTTATCCCTCTCTTTCCTCCCTGAAATACTTTTCTCGTGGCTTCTTTTATTATTTCCTCAACAATAATCACTAATCAATTTTTTAGAGCGTTCCCTTAACTCTCATTCCCGCATTTCTTCAAATTGCTTCTTTTGAAAGAACTTTATCGAATCTTTACTCTAATTGCCATCCTCATAGGAACTTTTATTATTTACTTCTCTACCAATCTCATATGACTTTAGTCGTATTTACAAATGATACAATCCTATCACAAAAAAAATCATTATTTGGTAAATCTTGGAATTCTTAGTCACGAATAAATTCTTCAATAGTTGATCCAACCTTCAAAACTTGCACACATATAAGATTTAAATGTAGCTGATGTTTCGGAAGTAGAAATGAGAAAACTATAAGATTTTGAGGGATACAAGTGCTGCTGGTTACAAGTGCAGAAATACTAAATCCTTTATTTATTTTACAACTTCTCAGGTACTGAAATAATCACTTCTTCTTTGGCACCCATTCTATTATTGTAGTTCCTTCATGTAAGGACAATCCCTGACGATTTATTTAGCGGATCCACACCAGAGCCATTCTTTTTTCCTCTTTCGACACTCTGCCCGCTTATGTCCTTTTCGACAATACGCACATAAGCTTTATTTCTTCTCTTGGAGTGGAATGCTAGCGTGCACTGCAGGTGGTTTAAAGTCCTCTTTGTACTAAATTATTCCTGTCAACTTCTGTAGTGCTTTACCTTGCTCCTGGTGGACCTTCCTTAATTCCATTAGTACTCCCATAATATGTGCTTGCTCATGAACTGGAGGTTCCATCCTTTTCTGAACCTTTGTATGAATACGCTAAGCCTCTACTATCCCTTTGAGGAACTCTATCATTGGAATTACGCCTAAAGCTTTGGTGTTGGTCGACATTCCTAAAATAGGTGGAATGGTCTTGGCTATCTCCTGAGTCACAGAGCAGGTGGAAGATGACCCCTCAGAAATCGTAGGGTGGAAATCACGGCCTTTCATCTCCTTGGGCATTCTCTGGATGAAAGGAAAGGACATAAGTCTCAAGACAAGGTGTGATGATTTAAGGGATATTAAAGATAGTAGAATAGTATATAATACCCAATATTGTCATATGTTGTGATGAGAATCTTCCTAGTCTAATAAGTATCTCAATAACACTTCTAAATCCTGAGTTCTATTAAGTTAGACATGCATGGACCACCACTAAAAATATGTTACGCCCCGCATCCGCGATATCGGGTACGGGTTGTGAATGCCCAGCCTACATTATCGTTGACAGCGGTAGTCATCTGTCTAGACCTCAATAATCTCTAATATATAAGTATTTGATCAACACTCATCACAGCTACTAACACGTACCCAAACATAATCACCACATCATCACAGATTTTACTATGCTTTTGAGTACATCTTTTACAAATAATATCCGAGAACAAACCCGGTGAATGTAAAGACAACATCCATCAATAACACCATACATCCATAGTTACATCAAATAGTACATCAATATTGCATCCGAATACACAATCTAACTAAGTCTTCAGGAAACCATCGAAGTCATCATCCTTGCTAATTTGTCATCTGGTTGTCAACGATCCAGTCAAGAAAGGAGCAAAGTAACATACATCTCACAGTGCTATACAATATGATGTAAGAAAATAATATAACACATATACAATAGAAACAAAATAACAAGTAAACATGAAAAGAAAATGTACATGTCTATATGCTCTAGCTACGTGTGTGGAATGTGCATCTGGAACACTATCAAGCATGTAGGGACTAGATTGGGAATCAGGAATATCATAAATGATATACTATCAGTCACGCACGTAATGGAATGTCAGGCACGTCTCACGATAGTGCTATTAGTCACGCATGTAATGGATGTAAGGCCAGAAAAACTATATGTCCTTCTAGTGTTCTCCCTCCCGATACGACAAGACACATTACGACAAGACAGGTGAACGTGTGCAAAATAATAAACATGCATGAAATATTGCATAAAAAAGTAAGATAGCATGTACTTGCCTCAGTACGCGTATTGGATGTGGAACGGTAGGGTCCTCCTATGAAGACAATGTCCAATTGTTAGTCAATGTCCAATTGTTAGTCTCCATCTAAAAATAGTTCTTCTAGAATCAGTTTCTAGAATCTTGATTTCTAAACCAATTAACTATTTGACTAGTTCTTGACTCTAACTAACTAACTAGTTATTAATTCACTAAACTAATTATTCTAACTAATAATGCTTACAGTATTCAAGTCCAAGAGTATTAATTACCTAAATTTTACTAACCATTTATCCTAACTAATTTATACTAGACAATAATTTCTTTCTAGATTATAACCATTTCTTAACTAGCTAATTAATATTTATTACCAATAACTACTACTGCAATGGGTGGACCAACCTACTGTACTACTCATGGGTCAGCATGATCCCTGGCCTACTCTGTTTTCCCATAACTGAGAATTATTCACAAGTGCCTCTAACACAGCACCCAACTTAATATTCACAAGTGTCTTCCCTTGCCTAAATTATATTACCATTCACTGAAATGTTTCCCTTGTATAACTTAATTGAATTCAAATCCACAGCTACTTTATATTTGAGTTCCTGGAATCCAACTAGAGTTCCCCCCGTATCTTTAGTCTAACTAACCAAATTATGCTCAGGTCAACAAAGTGACCGTGGATTTAAGTTTAAGGTCTTCCCATTCCAAAATTCAAACTGGATTTCAACTTGCTCAACCAATCTCATGGGAGCCCGCCCAAGTTCAACTTATTGAATCTAACCTTAGTTCTTCTTAGGCTATATCGAAAACCAATTGAACTAACAAAAAGAAATAGCTCAAACCGTATACATGCAGGTGATGTGTCGATGTCCTCACTAGTAGACATGAGCTGGTCAAAAATGCAGATCATGGACTTGCTTCTGGACTCTTGGATGGAGTCAGGCTCCGTCTCCTGATCAATACGAATGTCTCTACCGAATTGGTCCCTTTTGAATCCATACATCGAATACATGGAGAGCAAGAACAGATTACAACATCTAAGTGTTACATTGAATTTTGAAAGATGAAAATTAGAGGAAATAAATCAGGAATGGAGGGAAGGAATCAGAAACTTACCGAATTCGTTCGTCATAGAACGATCAGTGGATCAATCATGAGATCACAAGCGGAGTCTCGATACGACGTCAATGACACCAGAGTTTGACGAGTTCGTCGAGATCGTCATCTCCGATGAGCCGATGGCTCCTCCGTCGAGATAGATCGCTCGTCGAGGAAAGTGAAGCGTCATAGAGATGAAGCTTGCTAGCCTAGAATCGAAGCAGAGCTCTCCCCAAGGTAATGGCTCGAATGCTTGGCGGGGATGATGGAAAAAGGAGGAAGAAGGAGTGGTGTTGACCGGAGCTGAGCTCCGTCGCAGTTGGTGATGAGAAATGGAGAGGGAAATGGGGTCCTAATAATAGGGGAAAAGGTTGGTGGCAAGGTGGTTAGGCCGTTATCGACGGATAGTGGAGATGCACTGAGGTAGGTCGGTGGTTGGGGAATGGCGAAGATCGTGTGAGCCACGGATCGCTGAAGTAGTGAGGCGGTGGGAAGCTTCAAGAGTAATCCGAAGGGTCATCGTCGAGAAAATTCCGGTGGGGTCTGGAGTCTTCACGTGGCGTCGAGATCCGTCGAGTTTTCGATGGTGGGAGGATGGTTGGAAACAAACCAAAAATAGGAAAGAAGAGCAACGGTTAGACCTAAATTGGCATTGCTTGGTCAATGTGACAGAAATAGAAGAATCTTGGTCTGCCCACTCGGTGTTGGCTACTGAGCCATTTTGACTGAAGGCCAATAAGTAGGGGTAATGGTCATTTGGCTTTTGTTTGATTAAATGTGGTTATGGACTCACTTAATAGGTCAATTAAAGGTGAGTAAGGATTAAGGATTTGCCTAATGAATTGGTTATATATATATATATATATATCTGTTTGATAATAAATGAAAGAAATGAAAATAGGTTTATATGAAACCCTTTCTTAGGTTTACAAACAAGAAGTACTATTAATCCTATACGAGGATGTTAAGTACAAAATTTAAATCTGGGTAAATATTGCTATAGGAGTCTGATCTGCAGTCGATCACTTTGTCCCTTGGACCACACGATGACGAAGAAGTGCTGTAGAAGGAGGAGAAGCTTCAAAGATTGCAAGAAGGAGTGTGTGCTCGATGTCAAAATCGTTAATCACTACTCTCTGTCTGTGCTCCTCTTTCTTCGATTTTTCTGACCTTCTCTCTAAAAACTCGACCCCTGACCTCCGTGGACGGAGGTCTCTATTTATAGGCGTAGAAACTGAACAGTGGAGAGAACCGCACATTTTACGCGACGGTTATCATAACTGCTACCCACGTATAAATGATCTTCTGAATAAGCGTGTGACGTGTGTCCCATTAAGAGATAATGCGTATAACTACTGCGAAGATCACGGCATGCAAGCCACATAGGTAACTGCCCCTCGCGTAGAGATGATTGGCGTAGAAGCCAAATAACTGTCTCGTTGGCGTAAAAACCAAATAGCTGTTCTGATGGCGTAAAAGCCAAGTAGGCGTAGAAGCCGAATAGTTGTAGAGTTGGCGTAGAAGCCGAGTAGGCGTAGAAGCCCAGTAGACATAGAAGTCCAATAGCTGACATATAGGTGTAGAAGCCCAATAGCGGTCGAGTTGGCGTAGAAGCTGAGTAGACGTAGAATCCCAGTAGGCATAGAAGCCCAATAGCTGACATATAGGCGTAGAAGTCCAATAGCTGTCAAGTTGGTGTAGAAGCCAAATTCTGCGTAAATCTTGATGTTGACTGGAGTCTTGAGCATATTTTGGACCAGATAGCCTGTTCATATACCCTTGAAAATATAGCCTGATTTAGCGTATTTCGAGAAAATAGCGTACAGCGTACTCCTATAGTTGAAAATAGCCAGGTCGGCGTATTTCGAGGAGATAGCATACGGCGTATTCCTATAGCTGAAAATAGCCTGATGGCATAATGTGCAGGGATGGTGATGTGGACGTATTAACCCTAATTATGGCTTTTTCAGTCATTAGAAATAGAACAAAATCTCGTTTATTAAATGCAGAGATCTACCCCCATCTCGCGCATTAACTGCAGAGACGTGTCTCGAGTTCTGTACGAAGAGCAGCTTTTTACGTGGCAGTCAGCTTTGTCTCATCCTGAGCATAAAAGCTCATGCTCACCTGTGTAAAAACAGGCAGCGTATTCCTTGAATGCGTAAACGACGTCTTATATCAAGGCTTTGTCACTAAACGATAATCTGGAGTTCTGTGCCGAATCATCATTACAGCCGTCGTCTGGATAGTCGTGCAGTACTCTTTGTCAGGAGTCAGGTTCATCGTACTGTCTGACAGGTTCATTCGAGGAATTCGAAGCGTTCCTCGTACAATTTCCCGCTGCATTAAAAGCAGATAGGTTTATGCCATTACGCTGAAGCAGCCTGGAGATACTGCATTACGCGGGTTATTCTGGAGCTATATTTTACGCTGAATAGCGTTGAAGCTCTGCTATTACACCAATGGCTCTGAAGTCATGATTTATGCCGCATAGCACTGAAACTCTACTTTACGCGGGCTTCCTGCATATTGCGTATAATCTTGCAGCATATTTTTTATGCTTCTACAAGACCCCCTTCAAAGCTTTCAAATTTCTCGTAATTTGAAACGCTTTGAATGAAGCATGAAACGGTCAAATTTGACTCGTTCCGCGAGGCTGATTTCTCGGCCAAATATTTAGGAATTTGTTGGGATTTTAATGTGATCTCCTCTGCCTATATAAAGGCGACTGAGTTAACCTATTTTTCCCACACTTTCTTCACCACACAGAGATGGTTACCAAGCTTTGTCATGCTGACTTGAGGAAGAAGAAGAAGATCATGTTCTTCCCGTTCATAAGGAGCCGTAAAAAGAGGCATCTTCGAGCAAATATCCTCTGCAACGATGGATCATGGAAGGATATCATAGCTTCCTTTCCTCGGGATGATCAGAAATTTTATATGGCGATTCGTCCAGGAGAGAGGAAGGATCGTATTGGACCACACAGCTTGCAAGCTGTATTTTCTTCCATCAGGACGGTGGACGAGGGCGGACATCTTGGCCCTGTCTTTGAGTATTGAGTTGGGTCTGAATCCCAACTCAATCTGTCATGGCGTATGGAGGATGGGATGATGTAATTGATACACTCCCAATTTTGTATCCTCCCGCCATTAATCATTTTCTTGTTAATCGGCCGCGGAAACCGATTAACTACTGAAGAAGACGGAAAAAGATCTCCACCAATATGATAACCTGGCGTAGCAGATTCTTGGTGTGATCTTAAGTGAAAATGAGAAACCCTTGGTAAAACAAGGATTTCCATTATATGTAATCATGAAGATGAAAAACCCTTTGTAAACTGGATTTCCATCATATATAATCATGATTAATAAAATTGTCTTCTTTTACGCATCTGATGATTTGCCATATTTTGCTGTGATGAAGTATGAATAGTGTAGCTTCAACACGTCTGAATAATTTTATGTCGACTCTGATAAAAAGAGTATCTGATCTCGTCCCGTCTTTTACGCGTGACTGAAGACTCGCAAAACGCTTCTTAGCATTAAGTTTATACTACTTTGGACGAGGAGTTGTGTAGAATTCTGAACTGTCATTTCCCTGACATGAAAGATTTGTTGTTCAGAATGTCATCTTCAAGAATGGTTTCCCAAAAATCCCTTGAAACAGGGCAAGAAATGGCCGTCAAACAGGCCATACTTGAACTTTTGAGAAAAATTCCAGCCGACCCAAGAAGAAGAGTCATCTTCAATGTTGAACTCTGTATATTTTGGGCACTTTGAATATTTTGTAGCCAAAAATGAGCATTTTTTGCGTAGATCCTTGTTCAGATATATACGCTTACTCTGGCCTGCATATTTTAGGATATGCGGGAAGTCGTAGATCCGTAGCATCTGTATTTTCTGAGCGTAGAATCTTAGATCTGTAGCCTCCAAGTATAAAAATTATAGATTTGTAGTCTCTGAGCGTAAAATCGTAGGTTTGTAGCCTCTCGAGCATAAAAGCTACCGAGCATAAAAACATCCGGGCATAAAATCGTAGATTTGTAGCTGCTGAGCGTAAAATCGCAAATCTTTAGCTTCTGAGCGTAAGATCATAGACTTGTAGCCTCTGAGTATAAAAAGCTTCTGAGCATGAAATCATAGATTTGTAGCTTTTGAGCGTAAAGTCGTAGGTTTGTAGCCTCTCGAGCGTAAAAGCTACCGAGCATAAAAGTATCCGGGCGTAAAACCATAGACTTATAGTCTCTGAGCGTAAAACCGTAGATTTATGGTCTCTTGAGCGTAAAAACTCCTGAGCGTAAAATCATATATCTGCTCTTTGTGCGTAAAGTTTGGATCCACTGACTGTCCGTCTTCTTCTTCTAAATGATAGGCTGACGTGGTCCCCAAATCATAACCAAATATTAAATATCAGATTTGGTTAGGAATTCGAAGAGTAATCCAAACTCTATAAATACCCCAAGGCCTTGAGAGAGAAACCTTTTATCTGCCTTCGCAAAACCCTAGATTTTCAAGAACTCTTCTTCTTCGTCTCTTTCTTGAGAATTCAGAATCGCCATGGCCTCGAAATAATCTTCCATCTCTAAGGGAAACTCTAAGGGAAAGAAGGCTGCCTCTTCTTCTCGCTCTGCTGCTCCCGCACGAGCAGCGTCCATTAGACTGAACGAGCCTCTGTTGGAACACCGCGCTCCGCCGTCGAGTTATGCACCAGGCGTCATAGGTAAAGCTTTTGGGACGAGAAAACAAAGAAAAACCCTTCGTCCACGTTGTACGTGAACGCGCTAGGTCATCTTCTGTGCTGAGAGCCTCTTCAAGGAAGATGATGCACAGAGATGTTTTATCATTTACGCCCACATTCCTAATGTGTCCGCGTAAAAACTTTATTTTTTGCAGTCTGGCGTAAAAGTATTGACTGTCAAAATTTGGCGTATACTACAAACTTTGAGTATTACGCTCTGGATAAAAATTCTGGCGTAACAACTCAAATTTTGTCAGTCTAGCGTAGAACACAGACTGTCAGATTTTTTTTGTGTATACTGCCAATCTTGAATTTTATGCCTCGAAAATAGGTTCCAGCATAAAAACTTAAGTTTTTACAGTCTTGGCGTAAAAACATAAACTGTTAATCTTTGACATAAGCTGCAAGACTGTAATGTCTAGTGTAGAAACTGACTTGTTCTTCTTGCATTTTGTAGTGGACTTACAGATACCTCTATTGGCTGAGGTGATGGGTTCTACTGCTGGGATGCTGAACTCTAATTACTTGGAGGATTTGTCCCACGTGACATTCCCTATTTCTGGAACCCAGTATCCTGAAGGAAGAGGAATTCTGATATCGTCTCAAGGAGAACGTATGCTGTTGAGTATGATCAACGGGGAGTCCCTGACGTCTCTAGATGGGGCCAAATATATAAAACCAGCTTTCCTATTCGGGGATATGATTGATAAACAATCTCAGACGAAGCCCAAGAAGGAAAACTGGGTTTTTACTGCTGGGGGCATGGTCATGTACCTGCCCAGGATGCCGAGAGATTACCCTATCTCGACGTTCTTCCATGCCACGCATCCCAGGAAGATGTCGTGGAACCTGACCCCTAATCTTCACGGCCAGCCGGGGAAGATATTTTATCAGAAAGGATCAGACCAAGGATTATTTGTGAGCCGTCCTTCAGGCCCTGTCGTGCCTTTCAGGGGGTTACTTCCGGGCAGCGTCCCGAGTGAAGATACTTCACTGCTCCAGCCAGTCCAATTATCAACTTTTTACAATGACTTCATGGGGCATGGAGGAGTATACCCCAAGGTTAATCCTCGGACCAACGGGTGGCTTACCCCTGGAAATCTTCGATGGGCTCGTTTAGCTGCTTGGGCCCTGAAGCATTTTCAGACGGAGCTGGAGAGCATTGGTCTGTGTACGGCTGTGAGTGCTACCAGTGTTGGGCTGCCTCCCAACCCCAACCTGTTGTTGGCTTTGATGGAGCGGTATATCTCGCTCACTGGGACTTTTGCCACTCCGCTAGGAGAGTTGGGATTGGCCCTTCACGAGATGGCAGAGATTTCAAGACTGCCAATGGGGGATACTCCTTATAAAGAGTATGTTCCCACAAACAGGGAGCTGGGGGATACAAACCCTCGGGTAGTGGCAGTTTACCAGGAGCTAATGAGCCATTATCTTGCGTGCACCACCTTCTATAATGAGCCCTCTGATTTGGTTCATACCAATAAATGGGCGTCCTATCTCTTCTTTCATCAGGCCAGAGATGCTAAGCCAGACAAAGTTGTGGATAGCAGAGATAAGCCTTTGAGCCTTCTGAGCGTGTTTAATGCTCAAATAGTCGATGATCTTATTGAAGACGTTGGGGCTTCAGATCAAGTTCTCGATGAAGGGATAGGGAGTTATCCTGCAGGCACTAAAGCCTACAGTTATATGAGGCATTGTCGCAGGCCTCTGTCAAGAGAAGCTCAACTGGCTGGCTTTCTCTCTGTATGGCTACGCCGATTGGTAGTACCTGGCATTGCATCTTCGGATCGCATTCATCGTAACACCTTATGGCCTGCAGTACGTTTGGTATTTGGGGCAAGACTGGGCCTGCTCCCTGCCATGGTATGCCTGGTACAAGCTGGCCTGAGGGCCATTACTGATGAGTTGCTTGCAGACGAAACACGGCATAAAAGCTTTCCCAGGGTAGAGTTACCATTCCTGTATCTGATAGGATGGTTAATTCTTTATAACCCCAGGGTGATGTCTCCCGGCTCTGCCAGTAGTTTGGAAAATAATTTCTTGTTGAATTACAAGAATTCCACTTGGAATGTGACCACCGTCGTAGACTGTCGGCGAGCACTAAATTTTGCTCATAGCTGGAAGCTCTTCTGTATCGTCCCCATTGTACATCTCAATCAACAGGGGACGAGACTTTAGGATTCAGGTGAAGGAAAGATCGTTCTTTCTCCTGAAGCTTTTTATTGGTTAGTCTGCATTAGACCTTCCCATTTGTTATACAGAAGTGAAGACCATTGCTTCTTGGAGCCCTATCTGCCTAGTCGGTTCGCCAGGCAGTTTGGGTATGACCAATTGCATGTGGGAAATGCCATCACCAGCTTCAAGTCCAGAGGTGGACTTATTGATGGAGCGAGAGGATGGCGGTACTTCATAATGGGTTGTACTGGAGCAACCTTTACTGTGCCTGCGACTTCTCTCTCCATGGAGTTGCGCATCCTCCATTCGTACGTCCAATTTTATGTGGCCATCAATACCTTCCGTCGCGATTTTAATATGCGTAGAAGTTTTAGGATGCCCTCTCATAAGTCCGCTGGGAGAGAGGAAGTCCCATCGGTTTCCTCTGACGAAGGTGAAGACTCTGTCGATCCAGATGAGTTTTTGTTGACAGTACCGAGAGGCATAATACCTCCACCTGCCGAGCCTCTCATTATCCCCAGTAAGCGAAGGACTCCTACTCCGAAAGAGCCTTCCCCTCGTAAGAAAAAGAAGACTGTCAGTGGTCCTCCAAGGACTTCCAGCCATGAGGCTCCTAGGAGTGAGCATGTTGTTTTCCCGGTCGAGGATGATTCTTTGATTAGAGGTCCCTCGTCTTTTAGAAAGGGAACCTCGACAGTCCCGGCTGGCAGTGCCGAAGATTCTTTATTCGAGACTACTGTCGCTACTGCCGCTACTGGTAGTGCAGTGAGGTCACCCTCGAGGCCGAGCAAATTAAGGATATCTTTATCCAGTCCAATAATGGGTCCAGCTCCTTCTTCATCTGTAAGTATCTCCAGCGAGATTCCACCTGATGAACCTCGATTGGATCTAGGTGAAGACTTGGATGACTACCCTCAGTCGTCATTTGGTGCACCCTCCTCTCCAGGTATGACAGCTTGCTTAACATCATTAAGAAATAATTTAGCTGTACTGGCTGCGGACGTGACATATATACCATCAGCCATGGGTAAATGTTGTTCTTACGCCTCTTTTTTAGGAAAATTAACATCAGATTTGATATTAACTTTCTCTTGTCTTCTTTTCAGGGGAAGACACCTTAGAGGAAGGCGGAGCCGACGCAACATTTGACTTTATTGCGAATACTGCTGACGAAACAGCGATGCTCGATTTTGAAGGGGCATACTTTGAAGATGTTGCTCCTCCGTCTGCAGCATTTTCGGGTGTAGCCTCGCCCAATACAGTCCTGATATCTTCAGAGGAGGATGAGCCTGTCATCACGACTATGCCTCCTTTGAGTATGTCAGCCACTTCGACCGTTGTTGGTGCCTCTACTTTTGTCGCGCGATCTGCTGAAGCGACGACTGTGACGACACCCTCTGTAGTCGTTCCTGGAAGGAGATTTATCGATATTGCAGTCACTCCCAGTGTCCATTCGGATCTCGCCATGATAGTTGAGCAGTATACTAGTATTTTCTACACCACTTTGAAAATGCTGATATCAATGGTGCTGGAAAAGAATCTAGGCTTCGAGGCTCTGAGGATGTCCTCCCAGGTTGTGATAGCGCCGATCAAAAATTTCAACGACGCTGGGAGAGCTGATGCGCTGGAGCAAATAGTTAATGGTTTAGAACAACCCATTAACAATTATTTGCAACTATCCCAAGGCAGCATTGATGACCCTATTCAGGCTGAGTATGACTCCATGACTGTGGAACTTGTCGGGGGGATGGAAACTCTGAGCAAGTCCATCGAGGCACAGCAGAAAGAGATGAATTAAGAGCATGCCGTATTGGGGTATATCATTCTCCAGCTGGCTAAGTGCGAGGCCGAATATGAGGAAGAGGCAGCGAGGGTCCGCAAATTGAAAGATGAACTCGCTCAGGAAGAGGAGAGGGTTCTCGCTTCATCGGCAGCTATAGATGTGTTGAAGGACCGAATGGAAGCGGCTAAGCAGAACCTGGCCCGTGTGGGTGCCATTCACGCAGGTTTTATACATGCTCGGTCTAAACTGTCTGCCTTGAACAATGAGGAGGCAAGGTTGGAGCGGGCTCGCACTAACGTCTTGAACTCCAGGAATGAGAGAATGGCCTCTCTAGCGCGACAGATTTGCGACTTAACTGCTCCTCCCAAATGATGTACCTTTTACTTTTATATATAACTTGCTCTTTCTGGAGATAATAAAGAGACTTTATCTGACTTTGTGGACCTATCATTTTTTTGAATATAAACGATAGGCCAGGGTGAAAGTAATATCAGAGGTAATATGGACGTGATATACTTTCGGTAAGCTTCAGCTGGACATATCTATTCAGAGGTTATATGGACATGATAGAATATGATCCAACTAAATTTGTATACAAAATACTATCAGAGGTAATATGGACGTGATAGGTTTTAAAATTCCAAATTAGTTATACATATCTATTCAGAGGTTATAGGAACATGATAGAATATGATCCAACTAGATTTTTGGACGTAGTGTTGTCAGAATGAGATCTTCACCATACTCCATTTGAGCAAAGGAGATTAAGCGTAGTACCTCTTTAAGAATTTGCCGTTGATAGGAGCCATTAATAAGTCTCCATTAGGCTTGGCTAATCTGTAAGCGTCATTTGAGAACATCGTCTCGATCATATAAGGGCCTTCCCATTTGGGCTGGAATTTACCCTTACTCTTGTGAGTAATGATCATTGGCCTTTTCACAGCTAAAACTAGCTCGCCAACTTTGAATACCCTTTCATTCACTTTTTGATTAAAAGCTTTGGAAATGCGCGCCTGGTAGAATACAATGCGCTGTTGAGCTAAGAGGCGTTTCTCGTCTAATCCTTCTAACTCTTGAAGCCGTAGTCGATCATTATTTTCCTGAGTCAACTTATTAGCTACTGCTATTCTGAGTGACGAAATTTGGATTTTAATAGGGAGAACTACTTCACTCCCGTAAACCAATGAGAATGGGGTACAACCCGTCGGTGCTCGTACCGTTGTGCGGTATGCCTAGAGACATTCTCCTAGCTTCTTGTTCCAATCTCTTTTGTTCGAAGAAACGAACTTTTTCAATAGTTTGATAATGGTTTTGTTGAAGCTTCCGTCAGACCATTAGCAGCAGGATTATATGTCGTAGAGGCCATATTTTGTATCCGATTTTTATCGCAAAATCGATGAAACGCTTGGCTGATGAATTGAGGCCCATTGTCATGAATTATCCTTCGGGGTATCCCGAAGCGATAAATGACATGATGTTTGATGAAGCTGATCACGTTGGATATTTTCACCTAAGCAAGAGGGATCACCTCTGCCAATTTGGAGAAATAATCCGTGATGGCCAATATGAACCGATAACCTCTGGAAGAAGACGGGTGAATAGGAACAATGATATCCATACCCCATGCTTCAAAAGGCCAGGATGCAACCGTAGGATGTAAATGTTCAGAAGGTTGGTGTATAAAATCTGCATGAACCTGACAGGCTTTGCATTGTCTTGCATATTTTATTGCATCTGTGATCATAGTAGGCCAGTAATAGCCCATCCTCCTGATACGATCCTGTAGCTTAGGACCGGGTTGATGTGCTCCGCATACGCTATCGTGAGCTTCACGGGTAATCCGTTGTGCCTCATCATCGGAGAGACATCGTAATAGCAGTCCATCGTAGGTTCGACGATATAGGCATTGTGAAGACACATCAAAATAGAAGCGTAATGATCGTCTTTTAATGGATACTGCTTCTTTAGGATCCTCCGGTAAGATTTCATATGCCACGAAATCTATAAAGGGACTTCTCCAGTCTCTTTTGGGAGGATCTGTGTTCACAGCGTAGCTGCGTTCTATGTGAAAGTTGTTTTTCACACAGAATAAATCTCTGTTAAGAAGGATCACCGAATTCTGCCTTCTTATAGGAATAGCTAAATCTGCAGCTAGACTGGCTAGGGCATCAGTTTCCAAGTTCTGAGATCGAGGCACATGCTCTAGGAAGAAGCCTTTGAAAGACAATGCAATCTCATCGTTGCTTGGTGATAAGGAATAAGGTCTGGATTACGGACTTCATATATTCCTCTGACTTGATTGACGATTAGCAGAGAATCACCGAAAGCTTCCAGATTTTCGACGTCCAATTCTTTAGCGACTTGGAGTCCGATGAGTAGGGCATTATACTCTGCCACATTATTAGAGCAAGGCTCGCTAAGAGAATATGCTCGATAGATGACGAGTTTATCAGGAGTGACCAGGACAATTCCTACTCCTGAAACCAAATTCCCCCTAAGACCAGTCCTGGAGGCACCATCGAAGAATAGCTGCCATGTATCACTTTCCATTGCGGAATTATATTCTGCAACTTCGTCGGGAATGTTCTCGTATAATTTGGAGGTTTCCGAAATTGGATGAGCAGCTAAGAAATCAGCCAATGCTTGGCCTTTGATGGACTTCTGAGGGACATACACCATATCATATGGTGTTAATAACATTACCCAAGTCGCGAGTCGGGAATTAAGAACACTTGGTTTGTTCATCAATACCCGAAGATGATTGATCCTGGAGATGATATGAATAGTCTGGCCTGTAATGTCGCGTTTTCTGAATGGTGAACATTAGGGCCAAGCATTCTTTTTCTACTGGATTCTACCAGAGTTCAGCTCCAACCATCATTCTGCTTAAATAGTAGATAGCCTGTTCATGACCCTCATCGTTCTTCTGTGCGAGGAGAGCTCCCAGAGAATGATCCATTGCTCGAATATACAGCAAAAATGGTCTCCCTATGACGGGAGGCACCAGAACTGGAGGATTAGTGAGGTAGCATTTGATATCATTAAATGCTTGTTAACAGGCTTCGTCCCATACGAAGGATACACCTTTCTTCATGAGACGAGAAAAAGGCTGACATCTCCCAGAGAGGTTGGATATGAATCTCCGGATATAAGCCAGACGACCTTAAAATCCTCTGAGTTCTCTCAGATTATGGGGAGGTCACATCTCTAGGATAGCCTTCACTTTATCGGGGTCCACTTGAATGCCTTTAGCGGTAATGACAAATCCCAGGAATTTTCTACTGGATACACCAAGAAAGGACTTTGTAGAATTTATTTTGAGTTGGTGTTGGCGCATCAACTCAAACACTGTCTTCAAGTCTTGGATGTGATTATCCTTGATGCGGCTTTTGACAGCTATATCATCCACGTAACATTCCACGGTTTTGCTTAGATGCTCATGGAATATGTTACTCATGGCTCGCTGGTATGTAGCCCCGGCATTCTTCAGTCCGAAGGGCATGACCGTATAGCAATATACCCCCAATGGTATCCGGAAGGCAGTATGCTTCTCGTCTTCAGGATGCATTTTGATTTGGTTGTATCCTAAAAATCCGTCCATGAAAGATATGCCTTCAAAACCGCACGTATTATCGATCATGACGTCTGTAATGGGAAGAAAAAACTCATCCTTGGGGCAGGCTGCATTCAGATCTCGGTAATCGATGCAGACACGTACTTTCCCACTTTTCTTCATGACTGGGACAACATTGACGACCCAGTCAGGATGTTGTTCTTCCCGGATGAACCTGCAGGCTATCAACTTCTTGATTTCAGCTTCAATGGCGTCCATCATATCCGGGCGGAACCGGCGTTGGTGCTGCTTTACAGGATTCGAATTGGGCAGTATGTTGAGCTTATGAGTAGCCACTTTAGGATCGAGTCCTGGCATATCCTCATAATTCCACGCAAAGACGTCGATATATTCTTTTATCAGCTGGATTATTTCTTCCATTTCTTCTTCGGAAAGATTGTTACTGATAAATATCGGCTTTGGCAAAAGTTCATCCCCAACTTCAATTTGGATAACTTTATCTTCAGTGGGCGGTTCTCTCTGCTCGAACCGGAGTTCCCATTGCGTATCCATTTGCTGAGCCCAAGAGTTATTCTCAAACGATTCAGATTATTGTTCGTCTGCTTCGAAGGAATCTGTCAATACCGTATTTACTGATAATGCTCATTCGAGATCATCATATGAGCCGGAGGACGACGAGCCATCTTGAGAAGAGGAAAAGATATCCTCATTTGACTCAGAAGTTGTAAGAGAAGTGGCATACCCTAACCCAAAACGGATTCGTTGACAGTAGGGATCACCGTGCAACGGCATTCGCCTGCCTTTTCCGTAGTTGAGGCCTGGTTCCAGCTTCAAGTTATAACCCATACTTTGCATAATCTTCAAAGCTTGTGGGCTATATCTGTGAATCTACATTTTTCCAGCATCGTCATCGGGAGAATCTTCTTGTACAGTCAGTTCATTGTGCATGCGATCAAAGACTATTGGATGCTAACTGCTGCGAGTAGGCGGGACAATAAAGATAGAATCCTCATGTGGCTCATATGTCGTGATGACATTAGATGGTGACGCTACTTCCCACACATACGGATGATAGGAATCTATAGCTTTCTAGAATCTTTGTGCTATAGGTTCTATATCGTCATGGGGAGAGGATTCCTGATTTGGAATTTGAGCGTCAATGTACTGGAAAAGAGGATCATTATTATCGTCAGAAACTATATTCCTGGTTATATTTACATCAGTCAGCTGCTTGTTACGTCGAAGGTTGATGACCAAAGGTGGAGGCTTCTGGTTCAAAGTGATCACTAGAGGATCACCTCATTGTCTTGACTTGGTTTTGTTCAAGTGGATAGCCATAGGTTCCATGCCTTTCGGACGAGTAGTTCGCCCTTTCACCTTGATTGACAGGGGTTGTTCGGCAGAGGGTTCTTCTGGCTCCCGGTGGGATTCCTCCTCTGTCTTGCCTGACACCTCCTTCATGTAGTCTTGGGTGTACAACATGGCATCGGAATAGTAGGATTCTACTCCTTTAAACGGGTTAAGCTCAGCAAACTCTGTTTGTACTGTTCCTTGGGTATCTACATATTTGAAGCATTGATGTAGAGTCGAAAAAACGATGTTGTGATCATGGATCCATGGTCTGCCTAGCAGAATGTTGTAGGATACCTCTGAATCAATGACATAGCATGTAGCCACTGATCTGAGGTTGCCAATCTGGATCCTCAGACGAATCTTCCCTAATGGCTTACTTTTTCTGGCATTGAAGCCCATGATTGTAGTGGTGGTGTAAGCCAATTCGCTGGTAGGAATCCTCAGCGGTCTGAGCAGACTATGAGGAATGATACTGATCGATGATCCTGGATCTATGTGAATCCGGTCAACCTCCATGGAACCGACATATCCGATATAATAGAGGGGTCTGTCATGCTTGTTATGTTTCAACAGCATGTCATCTTGAGTGAAGGTGATATTTGGGACCACCTCCATTACACTATGGCATTGAGGACATGCCACAGGTTCTTCATCAGGGGACTTGAGCTGGGTCAAGTATGCATCCGCCTGCATTAATGCTTCACTCAGGGCTTGACGAGTATCTTTAGAGAGCCTGAGTAGTTCAAAAATGGACAATTTGGCTGGTGTATTAGCCAATTGGGCCAGGATGTCGAAGTTATATGGCTTCTCCAAACCTTTATTTTGAATATTCTTCAAAGGTTTATCAAAGCGCACTTCTTTTTGCTTGCCCTTGTCCGCCGAAGTTGGTCTAGAAGGACCTGCCTCTGGTACGACAGGTTCAGGTTCTGGAAGTTTGGCAGCTGAAGTGTCTGCCGATGCATCTTCTTGACTTCCTCCATAGTCCTTGAGGTAGGCTTTCCCTGAACGGGTTCCGGTAGCCAAAACCTCTTCTTCTGATATCGAGGATATCGCAACCATATGACATGGTCTACGCTTCGAGTTATTTTTAGACTTAGCCTTAGTAGCTTGAGTCTCTTCCTCGATCTCTGACACCAGATCTGGATGAACCCACATAATCTCGCCACGCTGGGTAGTTAGGGGTACCAGGTCATAATTTTGACCCCTGGCCGGAGGGAGATTAACAATATTCATCATTGTCCGAGAAATAGGTACAACCCCATCCGAAACTTCTTAAGGAGGCAGATTGCCAAATTGGAGAGAGATCATATTGGCGGTGACTGTCTTCTCGCTATTGCGCAGAGTGATGATGGCCTTAGCGTCGATCAACTCCTGGATTTTCCTCTTTAGTACATAACACGCCTTTGTGGGATGATGTATGTACCTATGGAAAATGCAGTACTTGGGGTTATTGGTACTGCCGACTTCATTAGGCCGCTTTACTTTTGGGAGGGTAATCTTGCCGCTTTTGACTAGATACTCGAATATGCTTGGAATATCGTCGTCGTCAAAAGAGTATACTTCAATGGGTCTAGAAGTCCCAGGTTTCGTCTGTGTGGTTGCCGCAGTCTTTTGCCTGGACGTATTGATCGCCAGAGCTTCTTTTCCTTTGGAACCACGAGTATGGTCGCTGTTGGAGGATGACCTATTGCCTCTATCGGAGGTAGATATCATAATTCCATTATCACGGACCTTCCGACTGTTGTCTTCAGCGGCTACCGCTGAGATGATAAATGAGGGCCAATCATGGAACTGATATGGTCCTGTAAACACCGAGATCACCGGAAGAAGATTCTTCCTGCAAATGTCCACCAATGCCGAGTCTGGAACTCCGGAAGGCATTTGCAAAGTGGCTTGACGAAAACGTTCGATGAAAGTGCGAACGTTCTCTTTCTCTTTCTGTTTTACTTCGATGAGAGAAGACATAGACATGTCCATCCCTCCTTCGTAGAATTGCGCGAAGAACAAAGTCTTGAAATCTTTAAAGGAGGTAATACAGTTGTCCGCAAGACTACGGTACCACTGATAAGCCACTCCCGAGAGACAGCCTTTGAACACTCGAGTGAGAAGGGCGTCATTCCCTTGCAATAACACCGTCATCATGCTAAAGTAGTTCATGTACTGGCTCGGTGATGTCTTTCCCTCAAACAAAGCCATAGCCTGTGGTTTGTATTTATGAGGGAAAGGGATCTCATCCCAGATAGCTGGGTAAGGCTGGTTGATCCCCAATTTCTTGAGCTAATCCTTATGTTTTAAGGCATCAAATTGGGCTTTCAATTCCTACACTGCCTGCATCGGATCTTCAGTTGGAGAAGGGACCGCAGAGGGGTGAGAGACCGATTGTATGGTGACCCCAACAGGAGATAATACGTTTTTCGGGTTGAGAGGTTGAGGAGCAGCTGATTCTTGATCTTGAATAGGCTCCTGATTTGATAGTATATCGACCCCCACCCGTAGTTGAGTCGGAGGAACGGGCATAGCTGTGTATTGAGTCACCAATATTTGGTGCATACTCTGCATCATGGTACTTATCTCTTTGAGTGATGCTTCCAAAACAGCGATACGTTGTTCCGTACTTCCTGATGGAGAAGCTTCTTCATGTTCATCTCCGATGGCATAAACTCTCATTTCTCTGGATGTCATTGAAGGGTTAGTATAGGTCTCTGTAGAGAATGACTCTATACTTTTAGCATCTGATTCGGGAAACTGGCGACCCCCAGTGTCAGAATCAGAAGAATACAAAGCCGATTGTCGTGACCTCGAACTGGTGTTTCGGAATACCCCATCTTCAATGTTCTCAAGGAGTCTGTCGAATCTCCTTTGGCTTGGAGTTCTAGAGGGATGACGTCTTAAATTTGACCTTCCTCTAGGAACGTGCGAAGCCATGTTTACCGATGTGAATGTTGGTTCTTCTTCCTGTAAGGACAAAGAGTAGCTCAACCGGTCGAAAACTGACCATTTTGCTTTAGAACAGCAGTAATTAACTACAACTTTGTGGCTATTACAACAGTGATCCCTAGGAGGTGTAATAGACATGTCAGAAGATCCCTTGTCTTTGCGTTTCTGGATCAAGAAATCGCGCAGATCAGGGGGATTAACAAAGGAAGAAGAAGGCTTATTCTGCCTTTTTACATTAGTCGGAACGCGGATGTTGGGAACCCCAACCCTCTCTCTGCCGTAGGTATACAGCAGTTCAGCCATGTGAGTAGCACATGATCCCTGAGGAGCGTATCTATCCACCAACCGGGTCTTCTTTACGCCGAGAGGCTTCTCTTGGCATAATTTAGAATTTTGCTCAGGTTGACATAAAATATGAAAATTCCTCAAACGGCCATCAGCATTCCGCGTAATCTGAAGAGCAGGCAACTTCTTTTCTTGATGGCGTAAAGACCGAGAGGTTAAAAAATTCGCCATTTGTTTTCCCCTGCAGAGATTGCAGGGACCATCTGCCTCCTTATGAGCAGGAGAGATATTTTTACGCGCAGAGCGCGTTTGAAATTTCTGACTTGGCGCTAAGGCATTGTCAGAAACTACGTCTGCCTCGCCAGCGACGGGAGACGAGTTTTTACGCGCAGAGCACGTTGTATACTTCTGGATTGGCGCTGAGGCATTGCCAGAAGTTTTGTCTGCCCCGTCAACGATGGGAGACTGAATTTTACGCGCAAGGCGCGGAGTGGACTTCTGGATTAGCGCTAAGGCATTGCCAGAAGTTTTGTCTGCCACGTCAGCGACGGGAGACGAGTTTTTACGCACAGAGCGTATAGGTTGGGATGCCACAACCTTGTTGATCGGAGAGAGAGAGTCTGCAGGAAGGGTAGAGGATGTCCGGGGCATCCATACTTTACGCAACTTCCTTTTGTCTTGGACAGAGAGAGGACGAGAGCTACCTCCTGCGCGAAGCATGTCTTCATAAGCCGATTGGTCGAACTGGACGACCAGAGTCTTCTTCGTTGCTCCGACAGATACAGCATCGTGTTAAGCAATAACCTCCCTATCAGAAGAGAAAGTAGCCCCCAGCAGAGTCGCCATCTTGTGTTTGATAATAAACGAAAGAAATGAAAACAGGTTTATACGAAACCCTTTCTTAGGTTTGCAAACAAGAAGTACTATTAATCCTATACGAGGATATTAAGTACAAATTTTAAATTTGGATAAATATTGCTATAGGAGTCTGATCTGCAGTCGATCACTTTGTCCCTTGGACCACACGATGACGAAGAAGTGCTGTAGAAGGAGGAGAAGCTTCAAAGATTGCAAGAAGGAGTGTGTGTTCGATGTCAAAATCGTCAATCACTACTCTCTGTCTGTGCTCCTCTCTCTTCGATTTTTCCGACCTTCTCTCTAAAAACTCGACCCCTGACCTCCGTGGACGGAGGTCTCTATTTATAGGCGTAGAAACTGAACAGCGAAGAGAACCGCACCTTTTACACGGCGGTTATCATAACGGTTACCCACGTATAAATGATCTTCTGAATAAGCGTGTGACACATGTCCCATTAAGAGATAATGCGTATAACTGGTACGAAGATCACGGCATGCAAGCCACATAGGTAACTGCCCCTCGCGTAGAGATAATTGGCGTAGAAGCCAAATAACTGTCTCGTTGGCGTAAAAACCAAATAGCTGTTCTAATGGCGTAAAAGCCAAGTAGGCGTAGAAGCCGAATAGTTGTAGAGTTGGCGTAGAAGCCGAGTAGGCGTAGAAGCCCAGTAGACATTGAAGTCCAATAGCTGACATATAGGCGTAGAAGCCCAATAGCGGTCGAGTTGGCGTAGAAGCCCAGTAGGCGTAGAAGCCCAGTAGGCATAGAAGCCCAATAGCTGACATATAGGCGTAGAAGCCCAATAGCTGTCAAGTTGGCGTAGAAGCCAAATTCTGCGTAAAGCTTGATGTTGACTGGAGTCTTGAGCGTATTTTGGACCAGATAGCCTGTTCACATACCCTTGCAAATATAGCCTGAGTTAGCGTATTTCGAGGAGATAGCGTACAGCGTACTCCTATAGTTAAAAATAGCCAGGTTGGCGTATTTCGAGGAGATAGCATACGGCGTACTCCTATAGCTGAAAATAGTCTAATGGCGTAATGTGCAGGGATAGTGATGTGGACGTATTAACCCTAATTATGGCTTTTCCAGTCATTGGAAATAGAACAAAATCTCGTACATTAAATACAGAGATCTGCCCCCATCTCGTGCATTAACTGCAGAGACGTGCCTCGAGTTCTGTACGAAGAGCAGCTTTTGACGTGGCAGTCAGCTTTGTCTCATCCTGAGCGTAAAAGCTCATGCTTGCCTGTGTAAAAACAGGTAGCGTATTCCTTGAATGCATAAACGATGTCTTATATCAAGGCTTTGTCACTAAACGACAATCTGGAGTTCTGTGCCGAATCATCATTACAGCCGTCGTCTGGATAGTAGTGCAGTACTCTTTGTCAGGAGTCAGGTCATTGTAGTGTCTGACAGGTTCATTCGAGGAATTCGAAGCGTTCCTCGTATAATTTCCTGCTGTATTAAAAGCAGATAGGTTTATGCCATTACGCTGAAGCAGCCTGGAGATACTGCATTATGCGGGTTATTCTGGAGCTATATTTTACGCTGAATAGCGTTGAAGCTCTGCTATTACGCCAATGGCTCTGAAGTCATGATTTACGCCGCGTAGCACTGAAACTCTACTTTACGCGGGCTTCCTGCATATTGCTTATAATCTTGCAGCATATTTTTCATGCTTCTACAATATCCACACTCTATAGTCCTGAGTATATATTTATAATGATACATTTAAGTAATACTCACTAAGTACTGTTTAACAATTATCAAGGTAAATTACTTACTAAGGAAGCATGCTAATTTATAAAAGATTTCTATATTACTACTAATAAGGCTATTATTATGCTACTATTTACCAAGAAAATTTTATTGTCGAACTTGAGAAAAGAGAAGTTACAACTATTTAGACCAGACCCGAGTTGTGGAGAGAGTGGGTTTGGTTGGGTTGGTGGCATGTGTGACTTTGATGGATTTGAGTGATCTAACGTACCACATCTCAAGTCTAAGCCTATATATTTTTATTTCTCTCTCTCTCTCTCTCTCTCTCTCTCTCTCTCTCTCTGCTCATTATTTTTTTTAATTTTTCTCTCTTAGGTTTTCTCTCTCCCTCCGTAGGCAAGTACATCTTGCACAATAGAAGAACTATATATTTATGTATGCTTTTATTTCTTAATATTTTTTATTTATTTTTGGCTCATATTGTTGGGACCGAGCACCCCATCATCTTTAATGCTTGTTGTTCTTGATATTTTTGGCTGGAATTGCATGGACCTGAGTTTGGGTCTATGAGTTCACTTTTGTTTTTCTGGGGTTTGATCTCCCAAAACTTAGTATTTTATAAAACTAATTAGCTCATAGTGTAGAGCACCACATTTTATGTATCTTTGCTTTTAGTCGTGCTTGTTTTCGAATCCAGCTAAGTTCAGTGCTGAAGCTTGATACTAAATGTATACCAAAATGGCTGACTGGAGGAGAAGAACAGTGCTCGGTGAAGAGTATACAAGATGACCCATTTGGCGTAGAAATACGTATGTTTTACTTTGGGTGTATTGGTGTGTTGTCCTAACTCTCCGTGCGTACTAATCATATTGTACTCAGTCTCCTAGCAAAAGTGCGCCAGTCACACTCCTTAAGTCAGTGGCGTACTTTCAAGAGGAACTCAGTTGTCACACTTTGGTGCGTATTTAATCAAAGTTCTCTCCGAAAAACTAAAAAAAAGTGCGCCACAGTCAGCGCACTTTCTTCGCGTTTGGCAGTTGGCGTACTTTTTCTATGTTTCGTCAGCCGGCGTACTTTTTTTTATGTTGTTGCTCGCGCACTTTCTTTCCTCTTCATTTTTTTAGGGACGAAGCTTTGGTTGGTTTTTTGATTTCTGTGTCATTGATTTGTGTATTCCTCGACTGACGAGTTTCTCGATTGTCGAGCTTTAACCTCAGATTTTGTATTTTGTCTTTTAGCTAGCTTGCTCATGCACTTTCTTTAAAAGCACGCCGTATTCTTGCTCGCACATTTTTTTAAGTGTGTCATGTTAGTTAACTTAACAAAGTGCGCCACCCCTTTGTAGCTCACACATTTTTGTCAAGTGTGCCATATTGGTTAACTTGACAAAGTGTGACACCCCTTTGTCGCCCCTGACTTCATGAGACTTTATGCACCCCTGACTTCATGCGGCACCCTGAGCATGCGCTTGTTTGGTTCATGCGACTGACTTTTATGCGGACAATTTCATACGCGTGTTATCCTTAGTGACTCCATGCATGCACGTAGAAATTTTAGCATGTGTTCGCTTATTTTATTTAGAATATTTCTCATCATCTCCTATGTGGTTGATCCTGGTATTGCTTGTGTTATGATTATAAGGAAGAATGGACTTAGAAACTAGACATCATGCTAAATATGACCATGTGTTAAGATTGTCTTCATACATGGCATAAATATGTGTTGGATCGAGATATTATGTGTGGACCAGACTAAGTTAATAGTGACTAACCGGCTATGTGCATGACATAAGCTTCGTGTTATAATGTGATCAAGATTCATGTGACCCAATGATAAATTGGTAATTGAACTCGAATACTATATTCGTGCTGATACCATTATTGTCTGACATTGTTCATGATCTAATGTGCACCGAGGTGCGACATAACGTGTTACGTGTTAAGTAATTTATATTTGGGTTGAGCATCGAGAATGCCTCCAAATTCCTGAATGCGTGATACTATAAATATACTTTCCCCCAGCACGAGCATGATAAGCGAATCAAGTACCAAAGCGTGGCTAGAATATTAATTTATTGAATGTTGCATACACACTCGGGTGAATCCAGATTGAACTTTCATGGTTTCGTATCTAGCGTGTCCGTACTTTGTACGACATCTTAAGAAAAATTCTTATCTGGCCACGCCTTGAGATTTCAGAACAATATAGGGTTAATTAGATAACTAAAATGGTAGTAACATTGGGAGGAAACGGTATCCCAAGATTATGCCAACGAACCTTCCCACAGAGTTTTATTCTAGTGCGCCGTGGGCTGGCCACCATAGATAATGTATATCATCCGCCTTAGTGGAGTACAATATCTGACCTATTATAAATAATATTGAGCCACAATTTTACTATAGAAATATTAGAACCGCTAATACAGTGATCTAGCGTAGTGGCCCTACGGAGAACTGGTGTAATTCGTGAAGTGCATGTATATTCCTCCATTTGGCTCGGTTAGCTCGTGTTCTGCAATGGCGTGATCTGAGGATACCTATTATACATTATTCTGAGATAACCTCAGACTCCACAAATAGCAAGTCGTACAAGTGATTGGCCGATTTTATTAATTGGACTTGGTTGTGATTATATTATTCTGTTAGTAGCCTAGGAAAATGGACTATCATAGTGTGATGGATTCAATCATTGTCCTTATTTGGTTGTAGGATTGGGCCTTTGTGCTAGGATATGCCATGGACCTAAGTTACGATGCAGAACTATTATATATTATTATATATTTATTGCTTGGGTTTTTTGGTTCTCCTTTTGTGCTTCCTTTGTGGTACTTGCTATTTGTGGTCTAACCCCACTGGTTTTGCATGGCCTGGTTTTGAGCCAGCACCCGAGGATCCAGCATACTTTTTCTCGACTCATGGTGCATGTCATGCCCCAATCTCCCGCAAGCCCAATTGTCCCCGCTGAACGTGAATCACCACGTTACAGCTCACCCGCGGGACAATCGTTCTCATCGGGATGTGATGCCGTGCAAGCCTAAAGTGCGCTTGCATAAGGCCAAAGCTTGATACAAGGACAAGTAAGCTATTCGATACTGAAGCAGCAGCACATAACATTGCAGAAAAGTAAAGAACACAATGGCACATGAAAACAGGCTCTTTTATTGATAATCAAAAGTATTACAAGCGGCACATGGCCGAGGTTACAATTCGCTCAGGCACTCTTCTCTCGATTACAATAACATCGTTCCATACATTATGTCCCTTTATGAAAGCAGCTCCAAAGCAGGCACAAACTCGATGCGGCTCAAGGCATCGACTCCAGATTTCCGGCTCCTTGGGATGAGGCACGGCTATCGCTTCCTCAGACGAACGGGCACCTGAGAACAAGCAAACTGTTGGTGGGTCAGCACTTTATACAAGTACTGGTGAGATAAAGCAACTGAACAGAAGCTACACCCCCTGAAACCCACACTAAGTAATCATGTGGCAAAATATTGCATTACTAGTAATCTTGCTAGTTTTACTTAGGTTCATTTCATGCAGTTCTATAGCAGAGTCATATTACTTTGTTTGGAAACATGCTTTGAAAACAGGAATCAAACAACCAATCAATCGAGGCAACCGATTCAAGCACGAGGATTTTATCCGGGTGTGCGCAGCGTGTTTGGTGAACTATACCAAGGATTCTAGGGACAGGCAGCATTAGGAATCATCATTCAATCTAGCACACAAGTTAACTATCAATCAGAGGTCGGTCCCCGAGTAACTCAGGATCGGTAGCGGTAATCTAGCTAACCAATGACTCACATTCTGAACCTATTAGCAGCTGTGACTCATGGCTGCACATTACTGCCGAAGCAGCCGTAACCATGGTTCAGCTCTGTACTAATAGTCATTGTCCGACCGAATGCAATGCATGAAGCGCTAACAGGAGGTCTCTTACGATGCAGACTAAATGAACAAGCATACTTATGCATAAACTTATATTTCTTACCCCATGGCCGAACGGTTATCCCTGCAGCAGACACACAAGTTAGCAATAATTTGCATAAACATATATGTATTACCGTTCTTTAGTTCCATGTCCGTCTCTGCATCAAACAGTTAGGTATGCAAGAAGGCTAGCCTAGCATGCTCCCTAACGACCTGAATGTAGCTTATCTCCATACACTTCTCTAGTGCAGACTCAACTCTTCTCTACAGAAGCACCGCCTCCCCTTAATAGCCACGCCCCCCCCCCCAAGATCCCGAAGGACCGGACCTCAGGGCGCACTATTAGTCTCACCCCATTGCATCACCATCCTCCACCCAATATCCACGCCCCGAGCTCAGGGCGCGTTATTGGACTCCCATATTTCGTTTGTCCCCCATCCACCGCAAGCACCCACATAGTCTCTTTCACAATAGCACACAACATATCTCTTTCACAATAGCACACAACATGACAAGCACATTCCTAATAGCCGCACCCCCAAGATCCCGAAGGACCGGACGTCAGGCGGGCTACTAGTCTAGCATACACAAGACAAGCATTTACTCTCATATCAAAACAAGCATTCATTCTTTTAGTTAAGCATTCAAGACAAGCCATATGAACACGATAACAAGCAAACATATGAACTATCTTTCAGTTGAGACTAGCATGGCACGGGTCTATTTATCATATCATGTTAAACATGCAGTTCTATTCTTCTTCTTTTAACAAGACAAGATTTGATAGCAGTGTCAGTGTTTCTAGCATGCATTATTTCTTATTCTTAGCTTTGCAATAGCAGGTTCTATCATTCTTCTTATGAAATAATCTTTCTTAGCATGCAAGCATTCAAAAACTCAGATTCATTATTAAGTCGTACAAGAATCAGAGAATGCAGTTCTGCCCACTCACCTTGATTAATTGGTCAGGAACTCTCCGAGAAGACTTTCGTTCGAGCAAGCAAGGCCATCTCACTTGTACATAGCATCGACGCGAAGCGGGACGCTACATACTTACCCACCAATAAAGAGTTTCGCCCTCGAAACTCAAGGAGAAACTCACGAAACCACAAAGCAGCGATAGTCCTCATCCCTCACCATCACAAATCAAAACTCAAGCAATCCAGAAATCACAATTCACATCTCAAGCAAATAAAAACAATTCCAGAAAACGTTTGCCGACAACTTTGAGAATATTTACGGACTCATTGTATGGAACGTTCATTGCATCTCACATCAGGCAAATCTCAGAGTTGGAAGCAACGGAATGGGCAAAGAATCGAGTCGCTCTGATACCATTATGTCACGCCCCAATCTCCCGCAAGCCCAATTGTCCCCGCTGAACGTGAATCACCACGTTGCAGCTCTCCCGCGGGACAATCGTTCTCATCGGGATGTGATGCCGTGCAAGCCTAAAGTGCGCTTGCACAAGGCCAAAGCTTGATACAAGGACAAGTAAGCTATTCGATACTGAAGCAGCGGCACATAATATTGCAGAAAAGTAAAGAACACAATGGCACATGAAAACAGGCTCTTTTATTGATAATCAAAAGTATTACAAGTGGCACATGGCCGAGGTTACAATTCGCTCAGGCACTCTTCTCTCGATTACAATAACACCGTTCCATACATTATGTCCCTTTATGAAAGCAGCTCCAAAGCAGGCACAAACTCGATGCGGCTCAAGGCATCGACTCCAGATTTCTGGCTCCTTGGGATGAGGCACGGCTATCGCTTCCTCAGACGAACGGGCACCTGAGAACAAGCAAACTGTTGGTGGGTCAGCACTTTATACAAGTACTGGTGAGATAAAGCAACTGAACAGAAGCTACACCCCCTGAAACCCACACTAAGTAATCATGTGGCAAAATATTGCATTACTAGTGATCTTGCTAGTTTTACTTAGATTCATTTCATGCAGTTCTATAGCAGAGTCATATTACTTTGTTTGGAAACATGCTTTGAAAACAGGAATCAAACAACCAATCAATCGAGGCAACCGATTCAAGCACGAGGATTTTATCCGGGTGTGCGCAGCGTGTTTGGTAAACTATACCAAGGATTCTAGGGACAGGCAGCATTAGGAATCATCATTCAATCTAGCACACAAGTTAACTATCAATCAGAGGTCGGTCCCCGAGTAACTCAGGATCGGTAGCGGTAATCCAGCTAACCAATGACTCACATTCTGAACCTATTAGCAGCTGTGACTCATGGCTGCACATTACTGCCGAAGCAGCCGTAACCATGGTTCAGCTCTGCACTAATAGTCATTGTCCGACCAAATGCAATGCATGAAGCGCTAACAGGAGGTCTCTTACGATGCAGACTAAATGAACAAGCATACTTATGCATAAACTTATATTTCTTACCCCATGGCCGAACGGTTATCCCTGCAGCAGACACACAAGTTAGCAATAATTTGCATAAACATATATGTATTACCGTTCTTTAGTTCCCTGTCCGTCTCTGCATCAAACAGTTAGGTATGCAAGAAGGCTAGCCTAGCATGCTCCCTAACGACCTGGATGCAGCTTATCTCCATACACTTCTCTAGTGCAGACTCAACTCTTCTCTACAGAAGCACCGCCTCCCCCTAATAGCTACGCCCCCCCAAGATCCCGAAGGACCGGATCTCAGAGCGCACTATTAGTCTCACCCCATCGCATCACCATCCTCCACCCAATATCCACGCCCCGAGCTCAGGGCACGTTATTGGACTCCCATATTTCGTTTGTCCCCCATCCACCGCAAGCACCCACATAGTCTCTTTCACAATAGCACACAATATATCTCTTTCACAATAGAACACAACATGACAAGCACATTCCTAATAGCCGCACCCCCAAGATCCCGAAGGACCGGACGTCAGGCGGGCTACTAGTCTAGCATACACAAGACAAGTATTTACTCTCATATCGAAACAAGCATTCATTCTTTTAGTTAAGCATTCAAGACAAGCCATATGAACACGATGACAAGCAAACATATGAACTATCTTTCAGTTGAGACTAGCATGGCACGGGTCTATTTATCATATCATGTTAAACATGCAGTTCTATTCTTCTTCTTTTAACAAGACAAGATTTGATAGCAGTGTCAGTGTTTCTAGCATGCAACATTTCTTATTCTTAGCTTTGCAATAGCAGGTTCTATCATTCTTCTTATGAAACAATCTTTCTTAGCATGCAAGCATTCAAAAACTCAGATTCATTATTAAGTCGTGCAAGAATCAGAGAATGCAGTTCTGCCCACTCACCTTGATTAATCGGTCAAGAACTCTCCGAGAAGACTTCCATTCGAGCAAGCAAGGCTATCTCACTTGTACATAGCGTCGACGCGAAGCGGGACGCTACAGTGCATACCAGAAATATGGCCGTCGAGGATAACGAGTGGGTTTTTTTCTTTCCTTCTCGTTATTGTATATTTTATCTTTTGAACATTTAGCCACCGGCATCTGTTAGCCAATAAATCTAGATATTTAGTTTTCTTACATTATTGTATTAAATCAAACTACAGTTGATCACTGTCATGTACTTTTGTTACTCTACCAGCTCCTTATTTTGTACAGCTGGTCTCCATAATATTTTGATAAAAGTATTTGGGATGCCTTATTGCTTTATCATATATGCTCTATGATTACTTTTTCTTGTTTGATTGATTGAGACACAGATGTTTGTGTGACCCTAAGTGACCTGATTGTAGCATACACCCCCTTGTCTAGTTACAGTCATAATCATCATACGACATATAGTACCTTGTATGAGGTTGCTGGTCGTGTCCATATTCGTATTCTGGTACTAGGGCATGATACATAGGCATGAGGGTAGCTTATGAGAGTCATGAGTATAAGTTAGTATCATGTGTAGATAGTGTCAGGGAACTGGATAAGTATCCTATAGATTGTATCCTAGAGTGGTGAGTGTGGATCAATGGAATACATGAGTATGAGTATATATAGGTGTTCATCTATAAGTAGAATGGTTAAGCAATGTCATGTGTCTGCAGAAGTGTGACAGGTTTGAGACTGCAAGTGGGTGTTAGAGCGTGAGCTAGAATATGTATTGACATACTAGTAAATGTGTTCTTGTATGTCGCAGGGATGTATAGGAATCCGGAGTATTGGTGGAGTACCTTTCTAGTGACAGTAAAAGGAGTAACCTAGAATGTTAGTATAGTATCATGGGTAGTGGGAGTCAGTGGGTTAAGTTTGCTCATGTCCTAGAGCTTTAGTGTATTAGTGAAACTAGAAGCAGTAACCCGTTATAATAAGTATTGTGGCTAGGTTAATGCTTAGTGAAAACTTGTGGTAAGTATCAAACATAGGTAAGGGGTCCAACTAGGCTACTTGAGGCACATTAAATTGCCCAGCACCAACAAAGCGAGACACCCCAGCAGGGCAGGATTTTTGCGAAGACAGTCAAGGCGACTGATGTTGCAGGTGATGGGTTAGTAGGTCTTATTTTGTTCTTTCCTTCCTTTCCTTTCCATCTATTAATTTTTGTGATTTTGTAGTATCTTATAGTTCGCATTAGTAAGTTTGTGCTATAGTACAGTTAGTGGTAAACCCTTGACAGAGACTGCAATATTATGTCAGGTAGAGACCATACCCATGCATGTCGATAATTAAGAATGATTTTTTTTCAATAGAATTGTATTCTTGATGAATTTAGGTAGGACTTTCTTAGACGAGGATTTTGACATAGAGAGGAGTACACCATCTTTAATTTCCAGGACAAAAATTTTCTTAGGGGGGTAGAATTGTAACCACCTAATTCCGAGAGAGGGGTATTTTTTTTTTCATTTAATAATTGGTTCAAATATATAGATATATTTAATTTGTGTTAGTTATAATTATATTTGTTTTGGTTAGTGTGATCATAGCTAGTGTCACTACCACATTTTCTAAGAAAGGGTATTTTAGTAATTTCCTATTTAGTTAATTATTGTGCTTGATAATAATTATTTGTTGTATTATTTAATTATTGTTAGATATTATTTATTTAATTTGGACTTGTATTAGTTGACCTAACTAGTTTAGTTTGGACCCATGGAAAAACATGAATTAATTAGTTAGACTTAGCCCATTTAGAAAGCCCATTGTTAAGGAGATGGATTAAATTAATTAAATCATTGGACTAGAAGCTTCATTCCTTAATTATTTCTTTATGAGAGGCCACAAGGGGTATAATGGACATTACATGATTACTTGAGAGAGAGGAATAGGGGCCGGCCTATATAAGTAGAGGGGGGGAATTCTCTCTCCTCTTTTTCATTCTAAATCTAGATCTAGAATTTTCCACTACCAAATTTCCATCATTCCTACTTCATTTTCCTACCAAATTCATTCCAAATTTCTTCTCAAATCACCATTAGAGACTTGAGAAGCAAGGATCTAGAAGGAGGAAGCAAGGATCTACAAAGAGGAGCAAGGAACTACAATTTAGAGCCAATTCTATCTCAATTAGAGGTTTCATTGGGAATCCATCTCCCAATAGGTACAATTCAGTTTTTCCCCTTAAAATAGCTTTTAAATCTGAGATTTAATCATGGAAAATTAACCCATATGCATGTACTACCCATAGGATTTGATTTTGTGTTCATAGGAGGCCTATGGAGAAAGTTATGGTACTTTTTTTGTCAATTTTGGAGAAATTTTGAGAATGACATTTGTTGTGTGTGTCAATTGATCCTATAGATCAATTTAGCATATGTTTATGTGTTTGGGGCTAGTGTCGTGTCCATAATTGGGTACGTGTAGGTCGTATCCCAATAATTTGGTGATACGTGTTGTTTTGAGGGTTTTTTCTTCGATACGGGACTTTGTACATGTCGTATTTTGACACGGACACGTAGATCTATATTTGATACTTCGTATTGTTCATAAATATTATATGTGACTTATGTGTGTCCTTCAGGGTACAATTGGATGTGTGGTGGACTCGTGTCACATGCGTATCCTAGATCTAGTGGGATACGGTGTGATACTCTCCATATATTGTGTATTTATGTGTAGATCTAATTATTGTGCTTTTAATTCTTGAGTTATAATTGTGCATACATATATAGATATTATGTATATTTATTATAGTATTTATTGTATCATAGATCTATGTACTATATATGTACTAATAGAATATATATTATGTAGCTTTCTTCTACATGCATTTATATATATATATATATTATAATATATTGTATGGATATATATGTATATGTTGATTATATATATACATGTATATTTAATTGGGTAATTATTTTATATGTAATTGTTATAGGATTATGTAAATATATGTATAGATGTAATTATAATATTTATGTATGTGTGCATGTGGCTATGTTGTAATATGTACATTATTATAGAGGAGGTGTATTTATAGTTATTTGGTATTTATATATATATATATATATATATATATATATATATATATATATATATATATATATATATATATATATATATATATACGTATTTGGGTTATATATATATATATATATATATATATATATAGATATATATACATATTTATTGGATTTATATATATATATTGATATATATATATATATATATATATATATATATATATATATATATATATATATATATATATATTACAGTTTTTAGCGACATGGATTAATGACAAACTGTTGTCATTAATAGCAGCAGGATATAGCAGCAGCCGATGTAGTAGTGGCGGCGGCATTTAATGACAGCAGTTGCTGTCATTAATAGCAGCAACAGCAGGCGAAAAGAGCAGCAACGGCGACAGTGGGAACGGTGACGGTTGCAAACCGTCACCAAAGCAGCAGCAGCAGTGCAGAATTCCAACAGCAGCAGCGACGGCGGCTTTAGTGACAGCCAAAACTGTCACTAAAAGCCTGGTATCAGTGTATCTGTGTTCTTCAACACAGTTTTCAGTGACAGATAGGCAGATTTATATATATATGTGTTTATATACTTATATTTATATATATATATGTATATATATGTATTGATATTAAGATAATATATTATTATTGTTATATTCCTTATGTGTATAATATTAGTATATATATATATATATTATGTAAGGGTAAATATTATACCAAGGTATTGGGTATTACCTTGAGGAGACCAAGGTAAATAGGGATACTCAAGATACGGGGTTTGGGTATCAAGATTATGATTATTATCGGGATACCAAGTTGGTTCAAAACCATGGTACCTATTTGATGTGTAAATTGTGATTCTATATTATTATAAATATTGTTTGATTTATATTTTGAGGTTTTACCTTGGATTCACGTATCCGGAGATACGGTATCCTAATATTTTAAGATGTGGGTTTCTTGACTTAGATTTTAGTATCTTGACCCAAGATTTTTGTGTTAGACTTGTGCAACCTAGAAATAGATAGTTGACCTTGGTTTGACCATAGTTGACCATAATTGACTTAGAGTTGACCATAGTTGACTTTTGACTTAAAATCAGCTTATTGACCTAGAAGTTGACTAGTTTAACTTATTCTCTTTTCGGGACCTTGTATTGATATTGTATTCTATATCTAGGTCTTCGAGGCATCGTATCAGACATCTGTGAGACTATTTATTGGACTTCAGGCGAGTGCATTCTCTGATAGTTTCTTATTTATGATATCCTCTATGTTCATTGTATCTAGTGTAGATATCCATGTTCTCTTGACACTATGATTACACGGATTGGTATATCCGGATCTCGTCATGAGATGTTATTCCTTGGTATATGGTGTATCTTGTGCAAGCCTTGTTTCATTGATTATCTTGTACATGTAAAGACACTGATTCTCGGAAAGACTAGCTATCTTCTTGGAGAATCCTGTGCCATAGCGTACCATGGTTGGATCTATTATACCAGTTGGGGTAGGAAGTATGTAGTATAGATATGTGATCATACCCATCTTGTTATCTTGAATAGTGTTAATCATACACCGCACGTATGATTAGCCAGGCCATAATATTGCATCTCGTGTATCAAGTTCCCAAGCCGATCGCATGTTAAGCTAGTACTCACACACTTAGTCATTAATATTCTTGTTCATTGTCATATTATTCATTATTGTATTATTTCAGTATTTTCTTATTGTATATATATATATATCTTGTATCTATTATGCATCTTGTTTATCCACAGCTATTTACTGTTACATAGTTTTTATCATTGATTAGAACTGTTGTTAGAGATGTACTTGCTCCTTTCTTGACTGGATATATTTTTCCAGATGACACTGAGGAGTGGTACCCTACCTATTATGGACCCCAGGATGTTGTGAGTTTAGATTCTGAGACCCTAGATCAGGAGGGACTTATCCCAACTGAGACAGTTGACCCAGGAGTTATAGCTTCGTAGTATTCTTTGTACTGGATTTGTCTTTAGCTTATTCTATATTTTCTTCAGACTCATTGATGTATTATTTTAGACTCATAAGTTGTATTGTGACTATTCTATTCTTTATCTGATTCATGCTCATTTTTATCTTAGTTCTGTGATTGAGTATATATCATTTTGGTGGTTCATTATATTGTTAGATAGATTATCTATACAGCGTTCTACCGCCGATTCTGCGGCGTAGGCTGGGCGTTGTTTCCGACTTGTACCCTTACACCGGGTGCGGGTCGTGACACGTTTTTTGGTGTGGCCCATGCAGGTCAAGCTTCACAAAGTATATGATGTCGTGGTAGTGCGATAATTTAGTTGTACTACTGCGAGCCTGCAATAGGATATAGGATATAGGATATAGGTCGAGATACTCAATCACATCTAGAAAAATTCTTTTGATTCAACTATTCTCCTTTGATATTGATACTTGATCTCTTAAACTATCCTTTCCTTGAAAGTCTTACATCTTGTGCCATATTGATTCTTTCTTTTGTTTTGTCTCAGGATGCCGCCTAAGACTAGATCGCAGCAGGGGAGAGAAGTTTCTGAGAGGTCTGCGATATCCCGAGGGCCTGCACCAGTCACTTCTCCGGTGATTGGAGTGTCAGCTACTTTCGGAGGTCCACCACCTACTCAGAGGACTGTGCCAGCTGTATCTGAGGGGCTTCCACCTCTACCTCCTGTGCCAGCAGAGGCGTCACAGATGTTTACACTGTTTTGTGAGATGCTCGAGGCATGGAGGGCTCAATCAAAGGCACATCAGAGGCAGACCGACATTCTACGGTAGGGCATCGAGAGTGCTCATCAGCTTGCTCGTGCTGTAGTCGAGAGAGGAGTTCCGGTCCAGCAGCAGGTTGTTCCTCAGGTTGCTCAACTTCGTTCAGGCAACATTCAGGACTTCAAGAAACTGGAGCCTAAGGTTTTCAAGGGGACGGAGGGCATCATCTATGCTGATGATTGGCTTGAGGACATTGAGCGTCTTATGAGGGTATCCCGTCTTTCTGAGGATCTGAAGGTTGAGGCGGTAGGACTTCAACTGTTCGACATCGCTCGCACTTGGTTCAGGAATGAGCCAGTTCTGGTTGACGCAGGACAATCTTAGGAGGTATTCAAGGACCTCTTCAAGAGAAAGTTTTTTGCCCGGGCAGACAGGCTAGACTTGGTGAGAGTTTGAGAGTCTCATTCAGGGGAGCATGTCTGTGGAGGAGTACGCTGCGGAGTTCAGCAGGTTGAGCCGATTTACAGAGTATCTGGTGAGGGAGCCGGAGGTTCGAGCTATTCGTTTATTTGAGGGTCTAAACTGGGAAGTGAAGATTCTTATTTCGTCTTTTTATGAGACATACTCGGAGATACTTGCGAAGGCACGCAAGGTTGAGCGGGAGTTGGGTTTGAAGCCCAAGAGAGACCGTAATTCTTTTCTGGGGGCCAACGGCAGTGCAGTATCTGTCAAATGTCCTCATTTCTAGTCCAGACCTTTCCAGCAGCCACAGCAGAACCAGACTCCAGCTAGGGCACCTTTTCATCAGGCACCTCAGCAGCAAAGACAGTTACAGCAAGCTCCATACAACTACTGCAAGAAGCCCGGTCATATCTGGGAAGTTTACAGGAGGAGGCTAGGAGTTTTTTTGTATTGTGGTACTGAAGGGCATCAGTTGAGGGAGTGTCCTCATCGTGCAGTTTAGGGAGCAGTTTCAGCTCCGAGGGCACAGACGAGACCACATACAACACAGCCAAGGGGACCGCTTCTGACACAGCAGCAGCATTTTGTCCAGCATCAGCAGCAAGGAGGTGCTCGGCAGGGACGAGCGTTTGCTATGACCGTCGAGGAGGATGAACCCACCGGAGATGTTATCGCAGGTTCTATTCTTCTTGATTCCATTCCAGCTTTAGCTTTGTTTGCTAGTGGTCATTCCCATAGTTTTGTATCTGTTTCTTTTGCTCTGAAGTATGGTTTGGTAGCTGAGTCTTTGCTTAGGACTTGCAAGATAATGACCGGGGGAGGCATTATCCTGGTTAATGATATTTGCAAGGATCGGAGAGTTACCTTGGGAGACCGGGAGTTGAGTGTGTGTCTACTTGTAATGCCACTTCCGAGCTACGATATTGTACTCGGGATGGATTGGTTGAGTAGGCACCGTGCTAGCATAGATTGTAGAGGAGGTAGAGTTTTGTTTGGTCCGCCAGGAGAGCCAGAGTTCGAGTTTGCTAGAGGAGCTGCAGAGCAGGGTGAAGGCATTATTTGTGGATCTATGGTGGAAGACAAGGAGTTGTCGCATTCATTGATAGCAGAGTTCTTGGATGTGTTTCCTGAGGAATTGCCAGAATTGCCGCCAGATCGAGATATTGAATTTTTTATAGACTTGGTGCCAGGTGCAGAACCAATTTCGCAGCATGTCTATAGAGTAAACAACAGCGAGCTGGTAGAGTTGAAAAAATAGGTGGACGAATTGCAGGATAAGGGGTTTATCAGATCGAGTTCTTTACCATGGGGAGCCCCGGTATTATTTGTACCGAAGAAGGATAGATCGGTGCGTATGTGCATTGATTACAGGGCTTTGAATAATCTTACTATCAAGAATAAGTATCATTTGCCATGGATTGATGATCTATTTGATCAATTGAGTGGTGCGAAGGTGTTTTCTAAGATAGATTTGAGATCAGGCTACCATCAGGTGAAGGTGAAGCCGGAGGACATACCGAAGACTGCTTTTAGGACTCAGTATGGTTAGTACGAGTTTATGGTGATACCGTTTGGTTTGACTAATGCACCGGCAGTATTTATGAACTTGATGAACAAGGTGTTCCACCAGTACCTTGACAAGTTCGTGGTGGTGTTCATCGACGACATACCCATATACTCGAGGACACCGGAGGAGCATGAGGAGCATTTAAGGATTGTGTTGGATGTGCTGAGGAAGGAGAAGCTGTATGGGAAGTTGTCCAAGTGTGAGTTTTTCCTGGACAAGGTGGAATTCTTGGGGCATGTTGTGACTGGTGATGGTATTTTAGTGGATCCGAAGAAGATTTCAGCAGTGGAATCTTCTAAGTCCCCGAGTTCGGTAGCAGAGATCAGGAGTTTTTTGGGATTGGTAGGCTACTACAGGATGTTTGTGTAAGATTTTTCGAGGATTACCGAGCCGATGACCAGACTCACAAGGAAGGATGTAGAGTTTGTTTGGACGAAGGATTGCCAGGTTGCTTTTGAGAAGTTAAAGAAGAGGTTGACGTCTGCTCCTATTTTGACGTTGCCATCAGGATCCGGAGGTTTCACTATTTATAGTGATGCATCGGGGAAAGGTTTGGGTTGTGTTCTTCAGCAGCATGGGAAAGTGATTGCCTATGCATCTAGGCAATTGCGTCCTCATAAAAAGAACTATCCTACCCGTGATTTAGAGTTGGCAGCAGTCATTTTTGCTCTGAAGTTGTGGAAACATTATTTGTACGGAGAGCATATGGAGATCTTCACAGACCACAAAAGCTTGAAGTATATTTTCACGCAGAAGGAGTTGAACATGAGGCAGCGTCGGTGGTTGGAACTGATGAAAGATTTTGATATCTCTTTGCAATATCATCCTAAGAAAGCTAATGTAGTTGTCGATGCTTTGAGCAGGTATCTGGTAGCTATGTTCTTAACGCAGGATAGATATTTGTTGGAGGACTTGGAGAGCTTGGACATTGAGGTGATTGTTCCTGGTGGTGCTATACAGATATGGGGATTGCAGATACATTCAGATTTGATGGACAGGATCAAGGCAGCACAGTATGAGAATGTATCTCTAAGGAGTATCAGAGCTCAGGTGAGAGCAGGATTGGAGGATGATTTCACTATTGCTGAGGATGGATCTTTGAGGCATGGAGTTAGATTATGTGTGCCTAGTAGGGAGCTGCGTGAGGAGGTATTGCAGAAAGCGCATCGCTCTCAGTATTCCATGCATCCAGGTGCTAACAAGATGTATCGGGATATGCGAGAGAGTGTGTGGTGGTATGGCATGAAGAGAGAAGTGGCACAGTTTGTATCCAGATGCTTAGTGTGCCAGCAAGTGAAAGCCGAAAGGCAGAGGCCAGGAGGTTTACTTCAGCCATTACCCATTCCAGAGTAGAAGTGGGAACACATTACTATATATTTTGTGTCCGGACTTCCACGATCTCCAGGAGGGAAAGACGCGATTTGGGTCATCATTGATAGGTTGACCAAGTCGGCCCACTTCTTGCCTTTCAAAGTGGGTTTGTCTACGAAGAAGCTGGCAGAGATGTATGTGAGGCAGATCGTTAGTATACATGGAGTTCCCGTCAGCATAGTCTCAGATCGGGATAGTCGTTTCACTTCTCACTTCTGGAGGAGTTTGCAGGAGAGTTTGAGCACTCAGCTCAACTTCAGTACTGCATATCATCCCCAGACAGATGGGCAGTCAGAGAGAACTATTCAGACTCTCGAGGATATGTTGTGCACTTGTATACTCGGGGATTCTTGGGAGGACCATCTCCATTTGGTAGAGTTTGCTTACAACAACAGTTACCAGGCCAGTATAAAGATGTCACCTTTTGAAGCTCTGTACGGTCGGAGGTGTCGTACTCCTTTGTCTTGGGACGATGTTGGAGAGAGAGTTTTGCTTGGGCTAGAGATGGTTGTGGATGCAGCAGAGAAGGTTTAGTTGATCAGAGACAGACTTCGAGTGGCGCAGGACAGACAGCGACATTGGGCCGATAGCCATCGGAGACCTTTGGAGTTCGAGGTGGGTGGTTTGGTGTTTCTGAGGATTTCTCCGACACGAGGCACGATTCGCTTCGGTGGAGGCGGAAAGCTTAGTCCGTGATTCATCAGACCTTTCACTATTCTAGAGAGTGTCGATGCAGTTGCTTATAGACTAGACTTGCCACATGCATTGGAGGGAGTGCACAACGTGTTTCATGTGTCGTAGTTGAGATGATACGTGGCAGATCTTAGTCATGTATTAGATCACTTGGAGATAGAGGTGGGCCCTATTCTTAGCTATCCAGAGCAGCCAGTTGAGATTCTGGATCGGAGAGAGAAGGTGCTGAGGAACCAGACTATTTCTTTGGTGCGCGTCGCATGGAGGCATCACTCTCTGGGGGAGTCTACCTGGGAAAGAGAGGATGAAATGCGGGAGCGTTATCCATATTTGTTTGTGCCTTGAGGTATGTTATTTTCTAGTTATGTTATGTTCTGTTCATTGTTATGTTCTTTCATAGTTAGTTATGATTCTTTAGTTCTGTTCTGTTATTTTTGGGGTAGTTTTTGTCTTTGAATTTCGAGGACGAAATTATTTTAAGGAGGTAGACTTGTCACTACCATATTTTCTAAGAAAGGGTATTTTGGTAATTTCTTATTTAGTTAATTATTGTGCTTGATAATAATTATTTGTTGTATTATTTAATTATTGTTAGATATTATTTATTTAATTTGGACTTGTATTAGTGGACCTAACTAGTTTAGTTTGGACCCATAGACCAACATGAATTAATTAGTTAGACTTAGCCTATTTAGAAAGCCCATTGTTAAGGAGATGGATTAAATTAATTAAATCATTGGACTAGAAGCTTCCTTCCTTAATTATTTCTTCATGAGAGGCCCCAAGGGGTATAATGGACATTATATGATTACTTGAGGGAGAGGAATAGGGGCCGGCCTATATAAGTAGAGGGGGGAAATTCTCTCTCCTCTTTTTTATTCCAAATCTAGATCTAGAATTTTCCACTACCAAATTTTCTTCATTCCCACTTCATTTTTCTACCAAATTCATTCCAAATTCCTTTACAAATCACCATTAGAGACTTGAGAAGCAAGGATCTAGAAGGAGGAAGCAAGGATCTACAAAGAGGAGCAATGATCTACAATTTGGAGGCAATTCTATCTCAATTGGAGGTTTTATTGGGAATCCATCTCCCAATAGGTATAATTCAGTTTTTTCCCTTAAAATAGCTTCTAAATCTGAGATTTAATCATGAAAAATCAACCCATATGCATGTACTATCCATAGGATTTGGTTTTGTGTTCATAGGAGGACTATAGAGAAAGTTATGGTACTTTTTGTGTCAAATTTGGGAGAATTCCAAGAATGATATTTGTTGTGTGTGTCAATTGATCCTATAGATCAATTTAGCATGTGTTTATGTGTTTGGGGCTAGTGTCGTGTCCACAATTGGGTACGTGTAGTTCGTATCCCAATAATTTGGTGATACGTGTTATTTTGGGGGTTTTCCTTCGACAATGGACTTTGTACATGTCGTATTTTGACACGGACACGTAGATCTATATTTGACACTTTGTATTTTTCATAAATATTATATGTGACTTATGTGTGTCCTTCGGGGTACAATTGGATGTGTGGTGGACTCGTGTCACATACGTATCCTAGATCTAGTGGGATACGGTGTGATACTCTCCATATGTTGTGTATTTATGTGTAGATCTAATTATTGTGTTTTTAATTCTTGAGTTATAATTGTGCATACATATATAGATATTATGTATATTTATTATAGTGTTTATTGTATCATAGATCTATGTACTATATATGTACTAATAGAATATATATCATGTAGCTTTCTTCTACATGCATTTATATATATATTATAATATATTGTATGGATATATATGTATATGTTGATTATATATATACATGTATGTTTAATTGGGTAATTATTTTATATGTAATTGTTATAGGATTATGTAAATATATGTATAGATGTAATTATAATATTTATGTATGTGTGCATGTGGCTATGTTGTAATATGTACATTATTATAGAGGGGGTGTATTCATAGTTATTTGGTATTTATATATATATAGATATATATATATATAGATATGTATTTGGGTTTTATATATATATATATATATATATATATATATATATATATATATATATATATATATATATATATTTATTGGATTTATATATATATATATTGATATATATATATATATATATATATATATATATATATATATATATATATTATAGTTTTTAGCGACAGGGATTAATGACAAACTGTTGTCATTAATAGCAGCAGGATATAGCAGCAGCCGTTGTAGCAGTGGCGGCGGCATTTAATGACAGCAGTTGCTGTCATTAATAGCAGCAGCAGCAGGCGGGAAGAGCAGCAACGGCGACAGTGGGAACGGTGACGGTTGCAAACTGTCACCAAAGCAGCAGCAGCAGTGCAGAATTCCAACAGCAGCAGCGACGGCGGCTTCAGTGACAGCCAGAACTGTCACTAAAAGCCTGGTATCATTGTATCTGTGTTCTTCAACACAGTTTTCAGCGACAGATAGGCAGATTTATATATATGTGTGTTTATATACTTATATTTATATATATATGTATATATATATATGTATTGATATTAAGATAATATGTTATTATTGCTATATTCCTTATGTGTATAATATTAGTATATATGTATATTTTATGAAAGGGTAAATATTATACCAAGGCATTGGGTATTACCTTGAGGAGACCAAGGTAAATAGGGATACTCAAGATACGGGGTTTGGGTATCAAGATTGTGATTATTGTCGGGATACCAAGTTGGTTCAAAACTATGGTACCTATTTGATGTATAAATTGTGATTCTATATTATTATAAATATTGTTTGATTTATATTTTGAGGTGTTACCTTGGATTCACGTATCCGGAGATACGATATCCTAATATTTTAAGATGTGGGTTTCTTGACTTAGATTTTAGTATCTTGACCCAAGATTTTTGTGTTAGACTTGTGCAACCTAGAAATAGATAGTTGACCTTGGTTTGACCATAGTTGACCATAATTGACTTAGAGTTGACCATAGTTGACTTTTGACTTAAAATCAGCTTATTGATCTAGAAGTTGACTAGTTTAACTTATTCTCTTTTCGGGACCTTATATTGATGTTGTATTCCATATCTAGGTCTTCGAGGCATCGTATCAGACATCTGTGAGACTATTCATTGGACTTCAGGCGAGTATATTCTCTGATAGTTTCTCATTTATGATATCCTCTATGTTCATTGTATCTAGTGTAGATATTCATGTTCTCTTGACAATATGGTTACACGGATTGGTATATCAGGATCTCGTCATGAGATGTTATTCCTTGGTATATGGTGTATCTTGTGCAAGCCTTGTTTCATTGATTATTTTGTACATGTACAGACACTGATTCTCGGGAAGACTAGCTATCTTCTTGGGGAATCCTGTGCCATAGCGTACCATGGTTGGATCTATTATACCAGTCGGGGGTGGGAAGTATGTAGTGTAGATATGTGTTCATACCCATCTTGTTATCTTGAATAGTGTTAATCATACACCGCACATATGATTAGTCAGGCCAAAATATTGTATCTCGTGTATCAAGTTTCGAAGCCGATCACATGTTAAGCTAGTACTCACACATTTAGTCATTAGTATTCTTATTCATTGGCATATTATTCATTATTGTATTATTTTAGTATTTCCTTATTGTATATATATCTCTTGTATCTATTATGCATCTTGTTTATCCACAGTTATTTACTGTTATATAGTTTTTATCATTGATTAGAACTGTTGTTAGAGATGTACTCTGCTCCTTTCCTGACTAGATATATTTTTTCAGATGACACTGAGGAGTGGTACCTTACCTATTATGGACCCCAGGATATTGTGGGTTTAGATTCTGAGACCCTGGCTTAGGAGGAACTTATCCCAACTGAGACAGTTGACCCAGGAGTTGTAGCTTCGTAGTATTCTTTGTACTGGATTTGTCTCCAGCTTATTCTATATTTTCTTCAGACTCATTGATGTATTATTTTAGACTCATGAGTTGTATTGTGACTATTCTATTCTTTATCTGATTCATGCGCATTTCCATCTTAGTTCTATGATTGAGTATATATCATTTTGGTGGTTCATTATATTGTTAGATAGATTATCTAGACAACGTTCTACCACCGATTCTGCCGCGTAGGCTGGGCGTTATTTCTGACTTGTACCCTTACACCGGGTGCGGGTCGTGACATCTAGTTAGCATGGACTAGTGTTAGTAGACTTAGTTAGTGCCATATATGTTGGTTCATGACTTAGTTGATTAGACTTAAGTTAATTTGTATAGGGATAGAATATTCCCTATTAGTTGTAGAAATGCTTTCCTTAATTATTTAGATTTTATTCATGACAAATGGAGAGGGGCAAACTTGATATTGTGGCATGACCAAACCCTACTATAAGAGATAAGTTCTAATTATGGTTCATCCATTCATTTTATTTCACTCATTAGCCTCATTTTTTCCAAAGCTTCTTCTTTCCCAAGCAAACCAATTTTCTACCAATTCTACTTAATCCACTTTCAATTCCCCTCATTCTCACCATCATGAAGGCCTAGATCATTGGAGAGCACAAGAAGATCCATTTGAGAGGAGCTTGCTAGGAGATCGTGTCCAAATTACTCATTGTGTCCACTTGGAAAAAATTTATTGGAATCCAACTCCCAATAGATATAATCTTACCTTTGCCTATCAATTTCTATGGTAGAATACCCATTTGAGACTTTAGAAACCCACTCATGGCCATGACCAACCCATTAAGCAAAGTATTATGTGGTATTGTCCCCAAACCTAAGAGATCTATGTATTTTTGTGTCTATTTTGGTAGAATTTTGCATTTGGAACACCAAGTATTTGTCATATAATTTATTATGTTTATTTGGTGTCTAATTACTTGTGTGAGGGTAGGTACGGGTCCACAATTGGATAGGTGTAGGCCGTATCATGATACATCATGATATGTATCAGTAGAATTGGTTATTTTGGGGGTTTGGACCAATTGATGTTGATTCTTTCTAATTTCATTGTAATTGTCTATTCTAGATATAAATATATGTCATATCCTATCTATATTATGTGTTCCATAAGGTTTTGTGGTGTGGTTGTGGTAGTGTTGGTGTTGGGAGTGAGTATTTTAGAGTATCTTGGGTGTATCTTGGTGGTGCACACCAAGTGTTTGATTACTTGTTGTGTTATGGTGTAAAGGGGTGCCATGTATTTGTTTGTGTATTTGAGGGTGAGTTGAGTTGTATACTTGGTAGTGTTATACATTGGTGTATTGGTAATGGGTGTGTCCATGTAAGTTGGTGTTAGATTGAGTGCTAGTGTTAGTATGTGCTTATTTGAGTTTATGTTAGAGGTGTGCAAGGTTGGTGGTGCTAAGGTACATGAGAGTGTACTTGTGTGTGAAGTTTGGATGTACTGATTAGCAGCAAGAGAGGGAAATATTGCACTGTATAGTAGAATAAGGAGCATTATAGTGCAGGTTTTTCACCATAGTGTTCAACTGCAATCTAAAGTGAAGGCAGCACTACAAGAGCAGTACAGGAAGGACCATGCAACAGTAGGATGCTAGAACTAGTTATGGGTTGCAGCAGTGTTGTATTCAGTAGTGTATACAGGATATGGAGGAGAGTATCAGGTAAGAACTGGGTATTGGCTCATTCGATCTCAGTCAACTTGATTTTGAACTAAACCATGTTTCGATATGTCACAATATGATACAAACTGAAGACTCAACAATGCTGCAACGACTGTTGGTTGTACTGCATCTTTTTGTAATTTTTCTATGTAATCTTTTACTTTACTTGAGTCTAGGACTTATGTACATCGAATCGCACTAGCATAACTCAAGGCCACTCAAATAGCATGAAACCTATACACCATATACAAACCCAAACTAGTCACACATACACCCAAAGCCCTACTGGAGTAAACCAAACGAACTCAGACTGAATTCTAACCGAACTCGGTTAGTCTATTTTAAAAAAATGACCAGATGTGAAATCCCTAATTTTGTGGTCCCCAACGTTTGAAAAATTGAATATTTCATACCGAATTCTGGCCGAACTCAGCTGGAGAATAACCTATAAATAGGTTTATATTTTCATATTCTAAATCACTCAACTCATCTCATCTTATCTATCCACTAGTGAGCTAAACCCTGAGCTTTAACCTTCCCATCTCCAAGATCAACTCCCTAGCCTTCTAAGTGTCCAGTGCAATCTTGGTCTAGAAGTCTATCAGAGTTGTAAGAATTTGGTTCAACAAGTTTTCTCTCTCTAGTTATGAAGTTGCAAGCCTTCGTATCAAAGTTTGTGGTTGTGAAGAAGTGGCAAGCCTTCAGATCAAAGCTTATAATTCACTATTGGTGATTACAGTGGATACAACTCCGAGTAAGAGTTCTCGGGACTGGACTAGTCCTCTCAGAGAAAAACCAGTATACATCGTTATGTTTGCGTTTGCTCTCTCTAAACTTTACTGCTCTACTTTATTTACTGTTATTAGTTGGTAGTTGTCTTTACTCTGCTGCATAATTTTTTAATTGGATAGATTATTCTTCTGCACTCTATTCACCCCCCTCTAGAGTTGCTTTACAGTCCTACAATTGGTATCAGAGCTAGTTCTCTTATTACCGGATTAATCTCCCTAGAGATTTATGGCAACCGTTAGATCTATCCACACAAATAATGGTGAAGACCAGTCCACGAATAGGACACCCCTATTTAACGGTACCAACTACACGTACTGGAAGACACGTATGAGCTTTTATTTGAAGTCATTTGACTTTAATCTTTGGGTTGTTGTAGTATATGGATACAAGAAGCCACCTAGAATAATCATAGATGGTAATCTTGTACATAAGTCCCATGACAAATACACAGACAATAAAAAAAAGCAAGCTAGTCCTTATGTTAAAGCTATTAACGCTCTATTTTGTGCTGTAGACAGAACAAGATTTAACAAAGTCTCCACTTGTGGTACTTCATACGAAGTATAAAAACTTTTTGAGGTCACTCATGAAGGAACCTGACAGGTGAAGGAATAAAAAATAAGTCGAGTGACACAAGAATATGAAGCATTCAAGATGAAGCAAAATGAGACGATCACTCAAATGTTCACAAGATTCCTCGACATCGTCAACCCTCAATCCTCTCTTGGCAAGGAGTACAGCAATCACAAGAAGATTTGCAAGGTACTCAGATGACTCACCAAGAACTGGAATTCCAAGGCCACTGTAATCATAGAAGAAAATAATCTTACCACGATGACTCTCGAGATACTCATGGGCAAGTTGATGACTCACGAGCTAGATCTCAAGAAATTCGAAGATCCCATGCCGAAAGAAAAGAATATTGCATTCAAGGCACATCACAAGAAGGTCTCCAACTGTGACTCCGACGACGATGAATCTCAAGATGAAGAAGTTTCCATGATCACCAGGAACTTCAGAAATTTTCTAAAGTTTGAGAGATCAAAGAAAAAGGAGTACAACGACAACAGTAATAAGGAACATGTGTGCTACAACTATAAAAGACAGGACACATAAAGAGGGACTACCCAACAATAAAGAAAGGGAATCACCAAGATTGCCCATCCAGAATGACATCATCAAGGAAGTACGCAAATACAAGTATCTAGCATGAAAGCGAAGCTACTGAATCTGAGGAAGAAGAAAAGCCTCGAGATACGGCAAATCTTTGCTTTATGGCACTGACTGATCAGGTAACAGATAAAAATTCCTATATTATTTTATGTTTGATGAACTAGGCAATGCTTTCAGTAATTTACTTGAGAATTTTTGAAAGCTTAGAGACAAATACAAGCATGCTAGAAATAATATTCAAGCCTATCAAACTGAATTAGAAAGACTTACCTCTTTTCTAAGTGAAGTAAAGGATACCTCTGCTTGTAATGATTCAGATGAGATATCCAGACTTAAGCTTAGTCTCCATGAGGCACTTGACAATATTGAAAAAAGTTTTCAAGAGAATGCTAAACTTAAAGAGGAACTCGAATCAGAGAAGAAAAAATATTCTATTGATGCTCATAGAATAGATGCATTAACTGCTAAATATGATGAACTTTATGCTACCTCTACAAGATTAGAGACTATATTAGGGAAACAGGTTGAACAACCCACTACCCAGTCTAACACAATACATGTAAGTAAACAAATGAGCACACATAACAAGATACGAACAAGCAAGACCTATGCTTCACACAATCATGCATGCAACACTTCGCACTATCATAGACCACAACGTACTATTTCACACAATTATGTATTTTACTACAGATATCTACTTAAAATATAAAGTACTGCTTCACAAACTCATATCTATCATACTGCACTAAGCACCAATAACATTGCTATATGTCACTACTGTGGTAAGGAAGAACATATATCTAGATTTTGTAGAACTAGAAAATTAGTAGATATGAACGTTTATGCATGGGTACCAAAGACTAACACAGTTGGACCCTTAAGAAAATAGGTACCAAGGGTCACATCTATAACTCGTTTTGTAGGTGGATCAACCCTCTCATGCTAGAAGCAAGTGGATTCTCGATAGTGGTTGCTCACGACATATGACTGGTGATGCTAACCTATTTGCAGTGCTATCGATGAAGAAAGAATGATATGTCTCCTTCGATAATAACCTCAAAGGATATATCATTGGTAATGGTAATGTAGGTATTCTCCCATATCATGTTATTAAAGATGTTTGCCTAGTAACGAAATTAAAACATAACCTACTCAGCATCAGTCATCTAGCTGATCAAGGTTATGGTATTAACTTCGTAAAAGATAAATGCTCTATCTATAAAAGATCTACAGGTAATATCATTTTTGAAGGTATTAGGGAAGATAACATTTATATATTATATCTTTCAAAGGACACTAACAATATAGGAAGATGTCTATACACCAACAAAGATGACAGCTGGCTATGGCATATGTCTAGGACATGCCAACATGGATACTATTGTAAGACTGTCCACGAAGAAGCTGGTAAGAAGCTTACCGGAGATTACTTTCAAGAAGAATATGGTATGTGCCTACTGTGAAAAGAATAAAGCCATTAAATCTTCTTTTAAGTTAATAAACAATGTAAGTACCTCTAGACCACTACAACTATTGCGTATGGATTTGTTTGGACCTAGTAGAGTCGTCAGTCTTGGCGGTAAGCTTTATGCATATATGATTGTTGATGACTTTTTTAGATATACATGGGTTTACTTTCTTGCAAACAAAAATGAGACATTTTTTGAATTTGTTACTTTTTTGCAAAAAGATTCAAAATAAAAAAGGTTTCATGATTACTCGCATCCGAAGTGATCATGGAGGCGAATTCAAAATGGTGATTTCAATAGATTTTGCAATAAAAATAGTTTTTTCTCGTAAATTCTCTTGTCCTAGAACTCCTCAATAAAATGGTGTTGTGGGACGGAAGAACAGAACTCTCGGTGATATGGCTAGAGTCGTGTTAAATCAGTACAATCTTTTAAAATATTTTTGGACTGAAGCTGTAAATACAATATGACATGTTTTGAATAGTGTGCTTATTCGACCTATATCGGAAAAAAAAACCTATGAACTTTGGTTTGATAGAATCTCCAATATTAGCTATTTCAAAATTTTGGTTGCAAATATTTTATTCTCAATACTAAAGATAACCTAGGAAAGTTTGACTTCAAGGCCGATGAAGTTATCTTTCTAGGTTATGCCGCCAAAAGTAAGGGATGTTGAGTATTCAACAAGCAATCAATAATTGTTGAAGAATCAATCAATGTTACATTTGATGAACTCAACAATCAATTACCAAACGACAGCAACGACAAAGATGTAAAATCCCTCGACCAAATTTAGGTCTACTTAGCTTAGATAGAGAGACTAGGGTTAATTTGGAGCCAATTAGAATTTAGAATACAATAATTTGGATTTATTGTGCAATAATTATATCACTTAGTGCACCTTACCGTTGTTTCGATATTTAGAGCACTACACCAGCTATTACCTTCAAACAAATTCTATACACTTTTCCTAGACATGCTAGACTACCATTCTGACCTTTGTGTAACTTGTAACTACTCTGCATTGTGCTTCATTTAGTCGCACAATATTCGTTACAAACGTCCGCGTTTAAATTAAATTAAATCCAACCTTGCATCCTTGTCCGTTCCAATCGAAATTAGAGACACAACCTCAATCCGTTTTGTCCAAGCCAAATTATGACATTATTCTATTCTGAGTCTACTACGTCCATGACACTTGTGTCCCACCCAATTTTAACCCCATGTATTTCCAATTAATTAAAAAGCACCAATTATACTAATTTTAATTAAATTGGTGTAAGGACCCAACCTCACCCAAAACTAGACCCAACTCCAACCCAAATCCCCACTCTCACCCTCAAGGTTCATACTAAACACCACACACCATTTTAGCCCACTATATAACACCAAACATGGTATTTTGTCTCATCCAATCCCAAATTCTATTAATTATACAATTTCCCAATTGTTAAGGGACTTTTATGCAAATATGCAATGAGGTGTCCACCCCTCATTGGATCCAACATATGAAGAACCTCATTCTCCCCCCTTGACCGATCCACCCCATTTTTTTCCTCATTTGTTGTACTTGCTACAACTTTTCACCCTCACATCTCCACCCTACATTTTAAAATCCATCAATCATAGCCCTCCCTTAATCACGATGAGGCTTCCCACCTCCCCAAAAATAATTCCCAGCCGGCCCTAATCCCAAGGAGAGCCCTCTCTCTCTCTCTCTCTCTCTCTCTCTCTCCTACATATACTACACTCTCCCTCTCTCTAAAACAACACCACCAGCCAACCTTACCAAAGAAAACCCTAGAAAACCAACTTCACCATCACCATCACTCACCCGACCTCATCCCTTCCACCCGCCTGTCCCTACTCTGACTACCGCCACCAATTCCCCCGTCGAGCTTCCTTCACCACCACCACCACCAGCAGCAACACCACTCCCTCCGCCTGTCCCTACCCTAGACCACCGTCGGCATCCCCACCAGCAGCCACCATCACCACCCTCACCTCCGTTCAGCATCACCATCTCCACACCAACACCATCCGACCCGACACCCCGACTCTCCCAGTCACCCCCACTGCCACCACAGCCAACCATCACCGTCTCCACCACCATCCTCACCATCTCCACCATTATCACCGTCGCCATTACCCACACCACCATCACCAACACCACCATTATCGAAACTGCCACCACCCGACTCCTTTAACCCCAGTCACCCCTCACCACCACCGGTCCCCCACGACCAGTACACCACCACCGCCAGTACCCCACGACCCACAGACCACCACCACCAGTCCCCCACGACCACCCTGCCACCGCCGCCGCCGCTGCATTGGCTGCAGCTATTGCCAGAGCTGCTGCTACTGCTGTTTCACTCTGTGACCCATAGCCGCCGGAGCTCCGCCCTCCCTCGCCGGAGACCGGCCACCTCGTGCAGCAGACCCCCCCCCCCCCCCGGACACGAACGTCGCCTAGGTATATTCCTGTCATTTCGTGTATATATGTATTGGTTTAGATACGTATGTGTGATTAATGGGTCGTATATGTGGTAGGTATTTAATGTATTTATATATTTAATGTATTTATATATTTATGTATTAATGCTTATTTATGTATTTAAGTATTAAATGTTTTTATATGTATTTAAGTATTAAATATTTATTATATGTATTTATGTTAATAAATTACATCTTAATAATTTATGACTATTTTAAATAAGGAGATGTTGACCAAGGTTTAGACATTGGATTTTTGCACACTAATATGTTAGCTTATTAATGTAATATAATATGTCATTTTAATTTGTAGCGTATATTTATAGCATGCTAGCTAGGACTTATAATTTAGTATATTACGTAATTAGTTTCGTAACGTATTGTTGGTATTTCACTGTCTTGATCTACACGGTAACTGAGGATATGACACGTGTACGTCTTAGCTGCGTGCACACGCGACCCTGTTAGTTGACCAGTCGTGACCCCCCTGCATCGGTTCCTGACTATAGTATGGTTATAATTCCCGTACATGGAGACCTAGATGACTACCCACATCAGACGTGTCCTGAAAATAATTAGGATACCTGGTACCCATGTGTTAGAGGTGCGACTTAGCACCTACACGAATCCGAGGTGTGACCGTGATTGTAACACGTGAGAATTTATACCATAGAATAACTTGTAAAATGCTGTGGACTAGTAGACTAAGTGTACCCCTAACCCCCTTGACCCTTGACTAGTCAACCCTAGCCATCGTATTTAATTAGAACGTTTATTCGGTTTAGTATTCGCGTAACTCGTGACGTTGCGTAAGTGTACTTGTGTACGTAATTAGCATAGTGTAATATAGTGTTTAATATTTATTGTTATTTATTCGTAGGCATCCAAGACGATACTACCTTGGCTATTAGTTCCGGAGCATTGCTTGTGCACACCAGAGTTCCAGGCAAGTATACATTGCCTTGTTGTACTATTTTAAATTCAAATATTATTTAGCTGCATGTTTTATTGCTTTAATATTAACTGTGCGCATCCGAGAAAGACTCGGGTGCAGTCAACGAAGGCGTTGACGTTAGGACTTGTGTCTGACCTAGTGTCTAGTGGACCCACCTAAAGTTGTGGAGTTATCGATATGACTCCCCAGGCTTTGACATGTATCATTACACGTCACAGAGTGAGTTCATGTAGGGACGCGTGCTTCATGACTGTCTGGCCATCAGTATGAGCAGCACGTGTGACGGTATTTAGCTTAGTTGTTCATTTATATAGCGACTTGCATTATAGTACGAGATGTCAACGTCGTGTTCACGACTTGTACATTGGCATTGGACGGGGAAGACAATTAGTAGGCGTATGGGATAGACATTTGGCTGTCGTAGTTTTAGAGTAAACTGCGGGGCCGTGAGCCTCAGTGTTACCCGGTTATTGGTCATGTGTTACCCGGTTATGGGCTCAGGTTACCCGGTTATAGGCGTATATGCTTATCGATACATCCGGCAGAGGTTACTAGCTGCGCGCTATCATGATCGGTGATATAGTCAGCATATACTCCTGGCATCCAGTTTACAGCTAATGCCAGGTACTTAGCCTTTGGCTCGACGCTACGCTTTATACCTTTCACCTACCCATACGTACCAAGGTTGTCTTCAAATTATATTTCATATAACTGGTTAGATCACCTTCGAGTTTACACAGTATTTACTTTATGGTATATATTTTTGTATCTTGTTACGACCCTCTGAGGACCTGGTTTCTTCCAGATCCGGACGAGCACTTGTACCCGACCATCTACGGAGCAGAAGTAGAGACAGGATTCGTGACAGAGGACTTCGAGGCATTTCCAGAGGAGTTCTCGTGATCTGGGTATGCAGTTGTTTCGGACTAGAGCATTCTTATCTAGCTATTTGATACTCTAGTCGAGTTATCTTACTTCTTTCCGCACTGTTATTTCATTGCTATATTTCAGTGGGTTTGTCCCCATCAGACTTTTTCAGATGTATTATGGATATTCAGACTCTTGTATTTCATTTACCAGCACTTATTTCAGTCATTATTATATTGTATTCTGTGGATGAGATTAGACATTTGCCTGCGGTATGTTAGCATATTAGACTTGTTAGTATTTTAGGACAACGTAGTACGCTTCGTTGGATCCATTAAATTGGATAATCCCTCGGAGTCGTATTAGCTGGCCATTGCCACGTGGCCTGGTCCCGTATTTTTGGGACTGGGGCATGACAAAAGATGTCAGACCTATATCCAACAAGGCCCCTAAAGAAACGACCGGTACAAGTTATTTAGAAAGTCTGCCCAAGAGATTGAGATTCTCTACATATCATCCAGAAGACCTGGTAATAGGTGATGTATCAAAAGGTGTAAGTACACGATCTTCAAATAAAGATATTATTGCAAATGTTGCTTTCATTTCTCAGATAGAACCTAAAAACATAGGAGAAGCATTTTCTGATGAATTTTGGATTTTTGCAATGCAAGAGGAACTCAACCAGTTTGAACGTAATCAAGTTTGTGAACTTGTTCCTAAACCTAATGATTATCTGATCATTGGTACTAAATGGATTTTTCGAAATAAATTAAATGAGAATGGTTCAGTCACACGCAACAAAGCGCGTCTCGTAGCTCAAGGTTACAACCAAGAAGAAGGTATTGGCTACGATGAGACTTATGCTCCGGTTGCTAGACTAGAATCTATTTGTATGCTCTGTGCTTTTGCAAGTTTTCATAATTTCAAACTTTTTCAAATGGATGTTAAAAGTGATTTTCTAAATAGTTTTATAAAAGAAGTTTTTGTTAAACAACCCCCTGGTTTTGAAGATTTCAAATATCCTGACCACGTATTCAAGCTAAGAAAGGCTCTATATGGACTCAAACAAGTCATATGATCTTCTTGGTATGAGCGCCTTAACTCATTTCTACTTGAAAATAATTTTTTAAAAGGAAAATTTGATACTACCATGTTTATAAAATCTACTGATAATTCTATGTTATTAGTGAAAATTTACCTAGATGATATCATATTCGGATCTACTAATGAGATGATATGTAACGAGTTTGCTAAGTGTATGCAGAGTGAATTTGAAATGAGCATGATGGGAGAACTAACATTCTTCCTAGGATTTCAAATCAAGCAAGATTCACAAGGAATGTTCACTAATCAAGCTAAGTACATGAAGGATTTGCTCAAAAAGTTCGATATGGATAACGCAAAACCTATCGAAACTCCAATGGCAACATCTACAAACCTTGACCTTAATGATAATGGTAAACCTACATATATGCGTAAGTATCGAGGTATGATTGGTAGTCTGTTATACCTAAATGCTAGACGCCCAGATATTATGTTATATATATGTCTGTGTGCTAGATATCAGGCTAATCCTAAGGAATCACATATGTGCGCAATTAAGCGTATCTTTCTATACCTTAAAGAAATTTTACCGACAGGCTTATGGTATCCCAGAACCACGTCCTTTGACCTTATTGGTTATTCGGATGATGATTTTGCTAGAGGCAAAGTCGATTGAAAAAGTACCAGCGGCACGTGTCATTTCCTATGAAAGTCTCTAGTCTCCTGGTTTAGCAAGAAGCAAAATTTTATTGCATTATCAACAGTTGAGGTTGAATATATCGCCGCAGGACGCTGTTGTGCATAAATTTTGTCGATGAAGCAAACCCTAGAAGACTTTGATCTTCACTACAAGAACATTCATATTTACTGTGATAACACTAGCACTATCAATATCACCAAAAATCTAATATGTCATTCACGCACTAAACACATAGAGATGAGACATTATTTTCTCAGGGACCATCAACAACACGAAGATATATGTTTAGAATTTGTTGACACAGAACATCAATTAGTAGACATATTTACTAAACCTTTGGCTTAAGATCGATTCAACTTTATCCGTCGAAAATTATGACTTCTAGATTCTGATAAAATATAAGAATATAAGCTGCTTTAAATTCTTATTCAATCTAAATTCTTTAAAGTTCTGGTAAGTTTGACTACAAGCCGAAAGAAACATTCTGTCAACAAGGTGTAAATAACTTTAAGCGACACGGTATTTAAGCATCTTCGAACCACTGCTAACTCGGATCCGGCCCCTACAGCTACTTCAAGATAATCTGACTTACAAGAATTTATGCTCTGATAAAACCCATTTAGCACTTATCTGTAATATATTGTATCAAATCAAGAAATCAAATTATCGAATAGAGTTGACATTTTAGTCATGGTTCATAATGGAAACAATTTCTGACCGAACTCGGTTCGTATTATTCCAGAATATTAATCTTATAGCCAACCTCCTAATTAGGGTTTTACTACTCTATAAATACATATTTTCGTGGTTAAACCTTCAGACCAACAAAAAACTACCTCCTTTTAAAAACCCTAATTTTTCTCATAAATTTCTTTCATTCTCTCCATGGCTCCTAAAAGAAAGTTAGAAACCTCTCTTGATCCTCTGTTTCGTCCCATTATGCCAAACATTGACGAATTCGATGGTTTTCTCTTTAGAAACCTCGAAAACTCTATTGAATGGTTTAATGATTTCTCAAAATCTGTTCTGGAAACCTAATGACTTTTCCATTACAACAATGACTATCTATCTGTTTTGAGAAATCATTACAGCCTATGGCGGCAAACAAAAGACTCTTTTGGGCAATTATCGAGGATAAAATACTATTGCTTCTTAACATATCAAAGGGGGAAAAAAACAGTAGAAATAAACAGAACAAAAACTAGACATATCCACAATAACATATAAAAAGGACTAAACACATAAACAGTGAAAAAAATTAATCTTTGCCTTCAGCTTCTTAAATGGGAAACCTCTGTATATCCTTTCACTTTCACCATTGCACTCCCTTCCTCTAGCTAGCTTGGCAAGGAAAATTTGAGTCATGGATACAGGAGTAAGGCCTATTGCTCTTGCCTTTACTCGAGGAGGTGCCATCAGCCCAGTGAGTATAACTTATTCCGGTGTTTGGTGGTATACAATTGGATTAAGCACCAATGAGGATCTTTATAGGTAATTCTTACAGCAAATACTAATCCGGTATGAACAATGGGTTCGGCTCAAAAATGAATATATAAGTTTCAAGTGTGAGCTTAACACAGATTTTCACATTTTTTTCAGCAAAAAAAACACCACTGAATCCAAAGTCTTGTTACCAAACCAGGTTCTTATCAGCCCACTCTATTATTGATGGTCTGGTACAGGGACCTGAGCTGAGTGTTCCACTTATCTATAGCAGTGTATTTCTTCGTGCCCTTCGATCTGCAAGGAATAATTTTTTTGTAAAATCACAATTCTCAACAGTTCAAGTGCAAAAGGAGAATTGAAAAAGATAGATGACCTGTCTCCACACTCTAGCAATCTGTTGACTTGATCAATGTGGCCTTGGATACGGTTATCAAGTATCAAGGAAACTAGCAGCTGCTCAACATCTTTTTCCGGCACATTTAGTTCCTAAGCATCAAAACCATTAATAACAAGTCACGAGATAAACATTGCCAGAACACCAATTTCAAGCATAGCACACATCTAATGTGAAGCTTGAGGGACGGGGATAAGACATTTGAATATGAACAAGCACAACACAGAAAAAACAAAGCCGTTATCCCAATTTTTTTTGGCTTTGATGCAACAGGCCATTTTTTGTCTTTTTCCTCTCTCAGAGGATAATAAGGGGCGTTACCTCAGTCACACACACACTAGCAAGCCTCATGTTTTTTTAACAGCAACAGGTCATGTTTGTTTTGGTTTACCCTTCCCCTGTAGCACTTTCAACTACAATTTTATCACTCACGTTACAAAATTATTCGAGGGAAGAGGGCCCTCCTAGGGCTGCAAATGAACAGAGCAGTTTGCAAGCTCGACTAGGCTCAGCTCGTCTTCATCAAGGTGACCCAAGCTTGAACATGAAATGAGTTCAATTGGCTTCACGAGCCGAGCATGAACATGGGAAAATCGGCTAAGGTCAGCTCGTGAAGCACGATGAGTACTCGGCTCGGCTCAACTATGTTAACTCAGCTTGAACTCGGTTCAACTTGACTCAGCTCAAGTTTTATATATTTATTTATTTAAGAGAAAAAAGCCACCTGAATACCAAAATTCACATTAATATTTTATGGAGTAAAGCCAACAATAGTCCCACATAGATGAGAAGTAAAGTTGAGGTTAGCAACAACAATCACAAAGTGTGTTTCCTATAGAAAACAACGAACAGTTTTTAGTCTTGCATCGTCTGGGAGAAAACTTGAAAGGCATTATGCTAACTATAAATATAAATAGATGGTGATTTCTTAGTCGGAAGTGCAATATATGGATAGGTCAATAAGTGACTGGCGCAAAAGAAACACCAGCACTCGTCTATTCAGATCTCATGCTCGGCTCAAAGTAGAGCTTGAGCAGCTCATGAGCCAACCGAGCTCGAGCTTGAACATGGCGTTGCAAGCTTGAGCTCGGTTTGATAAAGTCTAGACTAACGAACAAAGCTTGAACATGCCAAGCTCAATTCCGCTCGGCTCAATTGCAATGTAGTTTTGTGGGAGCTGCATCATGTGAACGGCAGATTCTGCTGCAATGCTGGCGTGCTTCCCAGCATGCATCGAGCGCCAGCCCCGGTTCCCAGCATTCATTGCAGCACCCACGACTTGCTAACTAAGATGCTAGCAAACTAATGCAGCACTCATCCCGGTACCTGCAAAAGTCATGACCTCTCTTGTGTGGCAGTTTCTATACCGTGTGGCAGGTTATGCATCAGAAGGTGCAGATTCCTACTCAAAAACCATGAAAAATATCATGGAACCAGTAGGACGTACATCAAAGATCGGCATTAAAATCACAAACCTCTTTGCACTAGTTATGGATAAAATCAATAGGCATATAAGGGATGAGGTTATGGTGTAAGATGTTGGTTGATGATATTGTGTTAGTTGATGGAAGCAAATAAATGTTAGCTTTCTAAAACAGAATCATGGAAAGAAACCTTGGAATCTAAAGGTTTCAAGATAAGTAGCTCAAAAACAAAGTATATGAAATACAGCATCGACCATAGTCACGTGTTCGGTGCTCTGGAATAATTCAGTAAGGTTGAAAGTTCAAAATTGGCGTATATTTGGAATATTCGGCAAAAGTTCTTTTTTTGTGTGTGTATATATGGAACCTACGATAAGTAGATATAACTCTAGGCACGTATAAGCCCTTTATCAAGTGGCTTTTCCATTTCCAGTCAGGAGTTGGTGGTTTTTTCCTTCACAAAGTTAAAACCACCAACTTCAAACCATTTAGCGGTTCTTCCTTTCCCAAGTTTAAAACCCACCATCTTCAAAACCATAGGCGGACATCCAAATTCAAAACCACCGAACTCTTTCCTTGGTTTATTCATCGTCTTCTGCTCGATCAAGGAAAAAAATTGATTGGTGATAATTAAACGGCGACATGTCTACTTCAGTTCATATCGGCTCAAATGACGATGCTTTACGAAGAGGACTGTCAAAATCGAGGTCGGAGCAAGCCAACATAAGAGATGTCAGTGGTTAAAGGGATTTTCTGATTATGTTCATAAACATAACAGTAAAGCAACCGGGTTTGGTCTGAGAATAATTCATCAAATTCATGTTTCATTCGTGAATTCTATGAATAATTCATTTGTCAGTCTTAGGTCTCGAAGGATTTACTTGGAACTTAGTGTCATTCATGAACAAGTGAATTAATATTCAATATGTTTGGGTCCTTAATAATTCATGAATTATTCGAATAATTTATGAATTATGTGTCTCCTTGACAATGGTGTCTACCAAAATTCAAATAGAAATGAGGAAGTAATCCATATTGGTGGAGGAAAAGAGAACTAAGAGTGACAGTTTTCAGTATTCAGGATTAATCATTTCATCATGGTGGAGAGATTGAGAAGTTAAAAAAAAAAAAAAAAAAAAAGCAGGATGGTTGAAGTGGAGGGGTGCTTTTGTAGTGCTTTGTGTCTGTTTGATACCCTTAAAGTTGAAAAAGAAAATAGTGTACAACAGCTACAATACAAATGATGTTTTATGGATCGATGGCACTACATTGGGAGAACAGAAATGAGTGTGTTCATGAGAAATTGCAAGGGGTGCCAGACGAGAACAATAGGTGACAATCTTCTCTGGTGGTTTCAACATGTGCAACAAAGACAAGTAGATGCACCGGTTAGGAGAGGACAGGTAGTAGTAGTTGAAGGAAGCATTAGAACCAATGGTAGGCCTAGAACAAACTTTGATTGAGGTTCTAAAGAAGGATATGGTTTTTGCTAATGTTACAGAGTAGACGGCCTTAATGGAGCTGAATGGAAAAAATGATCCAAAGCCTGATTCAAAATTTCGAGATAAAACCTTTGTTATTGTTGTTGTTGCAATTGGACCATCTAGAGACCTCCACTGCATATGTACAAACCATGTGAAACAATTTACCGGCACAATCCATCTATAAGATGAGAACTAAACATGTAACATTACAAATTAAGATTAGTAGTATAACATTGGGATACAAATGTGTAACTTTACATCAACCTAACAACCACATGATAACTCTGTTAACAGGGTTAGGTTGTAAATGACCTACATGTGCTAATAATACTAACCTGACAGATTGTTCAAAACTCACAAAACTTGTGTAATAAGTTAATCCAGAGCAATATTAAGACAATCACAAAGTAAACCTGGATACAGTAAATCCTGTGGTCCAGCTTTAGGTTAGGTTAAAAGATAAAGGAGAATAAAGCATGACCAGCTCAATCCAATGATGATACAAGACAAGGCAACTCTAACAGAATGGAAATATACAATACTCAACATGAAAAGCGTCCCAGAGAGCAGAAACAACAGAAGTTAATTGGCAACACAAGGAGAAGATGGTTTTAAAGTAAAATATGCACCCACCTTTGAAATGAAAGGGATTCGAATTCTTGTGTATGGCTTTATTAGCTTGAGCAAGACCTGAGTTCTAATGTTCTTTAAGAGATCCTCAATATAGTTCCGGATAAAGGGATCGTCCATGATAGTCCTCCGATTGCTCTGCAACATCAATATTGAGTAGGAAACATTGAAAAATAATTTCAAGAATACAATGTAAAGAGGCATCTAATCAAACAGTATCATGTAATAATCGCGTACCTTCAATATCTTCTCAAATTCGAATATCTCGTTTCGCTGATACGCCGCAATCAAGTTTGTCATTGCTAAGATTTCAGGATCATTCTTGTATCTGCAGAATTAAGCTAGTCAAAAAAGCTTATGAAAATAACGAAAACTCGACAACTTAATTACTTTTCTAAAAACTTACCAACAAAACTAACACAAACATGAATTCTTCTTTTAACAAACTATAAACTTACGGCTTTGCCTCCTGCCCATCAAACGGGTTCACTTCTGATTCCATTAGCATGTTGGCTAGAACCAGGTATCTGTCATTCAAATAGCATTAGTTTAGTACAAAGAGGAACCATATATCTTAAAGTAGCCTGAGTTAAAGTCCATTTACATACTTAAGGCACTGAATACGGCGCTGATTCCCAGCTTCATCATAGTTCTTAAATGCTTCGAAGAAATCGGTAGCTGCTTCTGCCCATTGGCGTTCTGCCATATGCATTTTCCCACCGCATTCGTGAATTATTCCCATGATTCGTGGATGGGGTATTGCCGATTTTATTGTAAGGGCTTTTTGGTACAATTGCTGGAATTGACCATTGTGTCAGGATCTTGAAAAACATGCAGCATTTATATAAAATAAGATAGAATATATCCTACAGAAACTTCAAATGAAATTTGTATAATAATCCACATACAATAACACAATATTAACATGTATACATGTTTCTGAGAATACACTCACCATCAAGGTAAACTTATACATCTTTATACGACTGTAAATAAATTTGATGAGACTCATTTGATTGAATAATTCATTTGGCTCTCGTAGTGACTTAACAGTATGTCTAGTTGAGTTGCTATAGTCTCATTAGTTTTTAGTCTAATATTGGGGGGTCATCTGCAACTTTCTCTTTTGAAATGGCAAATTTAGATATAACTTAAAGGCTCATTCAACGATTTCAACTTTATTATATTGTTGAATATAACAATTGTTGATTCATATTAGAAAATGATCTATAACATGCCACTTTTTAGTAAAAGAGGAGGGGAGAGGTTTACTGTTGTGAACATTAACCTCTGGGTTGGGGTCTCAGGGAAGTTTCTCATTCTTTCCATGAGCTATATCTTATTCAGAGGCAGAATGATAGTAATGAAAGTGGAGAAATTTTGTAGTAGTAGTAGTAGTAGTAGTTCATATTCAAGTAGGAAAATTACATATTTTCTTATTAAATGTGCCTAGTAAGTTCAGTTCATAACTAATACAAATAGGCAAGCACTTAATAATGGTGACATAGGTCTAAGACTACTTATATCACCTCGTATTGTCCACATAATGGTCGTAATTCCACATCCTTGATAAGGCTTTTTTTTTTTAATCCATCAAGGATGTGGAATCCCTCTTTCTTTCTAAGTTTTTCTATTAATCTTCTTGGAAGTAGTATACTTTGTCGCTTAATAGTGAAAATTCATAGTATATCCTGAGGACAAAAGCTTTAATGTACAAAACTACTTGGCCAAAACTTAACTTTTGTAGTTTATATTATGTGCAATGGAACTTACGCATCATGTGCAATGTCTTCTTGACCTCCTCTCCTACTTCTCCATCTTTACCCTATCCAATATCGCAATAAGCAAGACAGCCTAAAATGCCATATAGGAGGTAGGTAGACAGTAGACCTACCTTTCTTTTTCTAGAATACGGGCCAGTTAATTTATTGGTCCCCTCTAGTTTTAGAACCCAGGACCTCTCCGTCTCCTAGCAAAGTCCTCAATTATTGAGCTGCCCAACCTTTGGTGGTAAACCTTAAACCTACATTTTTGGTCTTGGAGTTTAAGCCCATGCAACCAAGGAGCACCCTCCAAAATCCCCTAACTATAAAGGGGTTTAGACGAACATGTACCAACCTGCATGATATAAATTCCCTTCTACAGCTTGAGTATTGACTTCATCTAGCCAGACTTACATCTGCCACCTTCTGATTTAATATACCACTAGTTCTCGCATTATTTTCTTCTCTCCGCGCAAACCTTTTTTTGTCCATAACAAGACCAGATTACATATTCACTTTATTGCTGGAACTGCATCTAGGCATCACATGTTTTGATATCACCATCATGATCAGGCTCCTAATAAGATAATGCCTCTTTGTGACCATCCTTTCAATGAGTAATATATGACACAGTAACAATATAGAATTATTTCCCTTTCAATGAGGAATATATGACACCTGTTCCATGACGATGCCACCTTGCCATACTCACCAGATCAAATATTCAACATTTCAAAGTTAACATATTTAAGTTTGAGTGAAAAGGATATGCATCAAATTTATATTGTTGAGAATTGAGATGTATAAATATTTATACTCTGCTACAGGATCTGATTTTGACTGGTGGGTTTTGTTTAATTATAAATGATTTAAACATCTGTGTTTTATGTGGTAATATGCTTTAGTTTTTCTATTACAATGCTAAGCAAAACATGTCCTTACAATTTACTGATATCATCAATCAGATTAAGTTCATAACTACCATCTAGAAATTGTTGTTCATAATGTATGTACGATAAAATAATATCAAGCCAAGATCTACAAGTGATTCTAATAGATGAGTGAGTGCCAAGGAAGATGATCTCACGTTACCTTCAGTTTTTTGTTGTTCTTTGTCTCGGTGTACATCTGGATCTCAATAGCATAGACCTCCAACAACTGTGTGCCTTTTTTCTGATCATCTGTACCATCTTCCTTTCGACAGGACTTGTGGAGTTCTTTTAGTATCTGGATGTGCCCAGAAAACAGGTACAGTAACTAAAAGCATCCTTAGTAAAGTAGACACAAGAAACATAATATCCAAATACCTTGTTCATTCGACCATATTCACCCATATCAAACCAAATTTTGCAAAGTTTAAGATTGGTCTTAAACCACAATCTCTGCAGAAGTACAAAAGTAAATGTGAAAATCACATCAAATGCAGAATATGTCAGACAACCTACACATTACATTGGAAATAGAACTAGGGTTTTCAAACACAAAAAAGCACCTCATTCTTGGCCTCTTCAAGGGCCCTCAGAGTGGTCTGATAGAATTCCTGTAGAAGGCCAAAGTTCTGGCTTGCTGACCCAGAAACAAAATCCATTATATTATTTATACACTTTTCACTGTAATTACGTGTGACGGCAGATTTGATGTATGTTAGCATCTCCCTGTAGGCTTCCATCATCTCTTTGTACTTTCCAAGTCTATAGTAAAGCTTGACAGTTTGCTTTAAAGCTTTGAATCCCCTAAAAAAAATTTGTAGGAAGCAAAATAAACCAACAAAAAAATTCTATTAGTAAATATGAACTTGCTGGCAAAGTAATGTAGAACTAGAACGTACTTAAATTACCAAGAATGTAACATATTGCCAATGAATCAGCAAATATATAATGCTGGCAGGCAAATGAGAACTCAAGCCAAATAGTTTAGCCCCAGAAGATGGACAAAAAGAAAAGCAATTAAACCCTAAGAGTATCTATAACATGCAAGAACACAAATCTCCTTTTAATAGTAATATTGACCGATATAGTGCCTCCAAAAATTGCAGTTGTCTCCAATATCCTAAATCAAACTCTCTCTCTCTCTCTCTCTCTCTCTCTCTCTCCCCATTTCTCACTCGTTCTTAGTTTCCGAGAATTCTGAAGAGCTTCCTTGGTTGATTGCACGTTAAACATGACAACAAGATGAAATAGTTCACTCTCAAACTAGCTTCTTAGTAAGATGCAAATGTGGTAAGATCTAATTATGCTACAATTAGGACTGACAGTGGGGTTGGGTTTTGCCCAAAATTACCCAACCCAACACGAAAATGGTTGGTCTGGACTGGATCTCCAGGCTTGGGCTGAAAAAATCCAACTCGAACTGGCCCAAGCCAACCCCACCAGACCCAACCCAATCACGTAAATAAATACAATATAGTATGTAAATTTCTTAATATCTATAAAATATCCTTTAAAACACAGTCCATCAATATATGAATGATCCCTAGGCAACATGGAAGTCCTTGTACTAGCCAAAATAACAGATGAAATAACGGTTCGGTTTTAAGTTTTTATTGATATCTAAGTGAGAAGCATCATGATAATTCATCCGATGACAGCAGGGAGATGGGCTAGCTGACCCCATTGATGTCAGAAGTTTAATTTTGCCGTTCTAACTCTTAGCATTGTGGTGTCCATACTTTTTTGGTGTATTTTTTAAAGTTTTAGTTGAAATAAGTTCTTAAAGAAAAATAAAAGAATTGGCAGTATACTAGTTGATCAACCGGACAGTCTAACCCACAACTCAACCAAAGATCAACCACGCTTCAACCCAGACTAACCAAAGGCCAAATTTACCCATGGAGGCTCAGTTGGGATTGGGTTGGTGATTTCCAAACCAAGGTCAGGGTGTACGGATTTGCAGAGTTTGAGTTGGTTCACTCTGGTCCCGAGACTCCCGAGCAGACTCGCCTAACCTGCACCGCTACCTACAACCAGAGAATTGAGCACTACAGACAACCCCATTTTTTTATGAGCAAAGACCCAGATGATGAGGAAATGCATAAAATGTTCAGGCGTCAAGGTATGTATGATCTTAGGAATTATAAGTAAAAATTAATTCCTCATGCAAGGAAGCATGAAGAGGTTCATGCTTAATGCAAACATGAATAGTAGTACAACAACAAAGCATTCATCTCAAAAAAATTCGGGTCAACCTTAATGTAACTATGAGTTTCATGTTATTGCTTCACACGGTGACAAAAATTATATAGCTCCATACACGCCACACATACACAAATACATGCATATATGGAAAATGTATCAAGGTAATGATCCATTAGAAGACTACCTAAATGGAAACAATTGGAGACCTCACATTAAGACAATGGGACTAGCATTCGGATGATCCGGATTGGATTGGATTCATGATTCAAACATTTCGAGACCCATGTAAACTAAAAGTCAAATAGATAAAAACTTTCCTACCTGCTCACCAAGTAATCAAAAACTGAAAGGCTTTAAGGGTTAAGACGTTTCTAAATGTATAGTTTTCGATAATTTGAAGTATAGTATGTAAGAAATACCAAAATCTTGTGCTTTTTTGTTCATGCATGGCTAAGATGAGTAGATCAAAATGACAGTTTGGATTATCTGAATAGTGGACAAATGTACTAATTTAGAAGTGCCTGTATGCATTCACGCGCAACTGGGCATGTGCGTTCTGCTAAGAGACGCCAACAGTAACATTCTGATCAGCAAGTACCGACAGAAACTAAATGATTCTCACCACTCGGCTTTTCCAGATTCCATGCCAACTACTTCGGCAAAACCAGCAAGTGCTCCCTCAGGATCGGTTTCCACCAAACCTGTAAAAAAGTACGCATGCATCATACATCAAACACTATATACAAGAATAATAATTGCTATATGAAAGAGTCGAATAAAGGAAGATCAATGTAAAACCAGCAATGCTTAGTATAAATATTGAATAAAACCACTCCATCATATATTGCCTTTTATTTCGTCAACTAAATGTCATAAAATAGTGAATATTCCTTTACTGATGGAACCGAACAGCAATGATTTGAGAAATTTCAACCAAAAGGGTAAATGTCGTAAGCCGTAACCATGAAAAACTAATGAGGAAATAACGCATTTAGAGTTCTTCAGCATTAAATGCATTTAAATCTATAAAGCATAGTTTCCATTAATAAGCACACTGTCAAAAATTGACTTCGGCTGGACTGAACCACGAGTATTGACTGGCCACAAAGAAAATTGCTTTATAAATCACAGTGTTAATGCCACTTAATGACCGTCCTTCCATCAAATTAAATGTGGCCATATCAACTGATTCGTTCAGGCAGTACAATGTACAAAACTATAATCTATCAAAACCAAAAACGTACCTAATTGAACCAACCTTAAACTTCAAGTCTAGGCTATGAAGCACATAGACTCCCAAAATGCCGTGTCATGGACATGTCACAGACACTGCAAAATACACTATGACAGGCCAAATATGTGCCTTGTCCATGTCATCGTACCGGCATTTGGATTGTGTTGTATTTGTGTTTGTTTCCTTGCAACATAAGTCTATAGCTAACCGAAACAAGAATAAAACCGACAGACTAAGAACAAGTACCGAAACATTGGCAATGTCTGTATACCTTTAGAATTGTAGTACTGGTTCTCAATATCGACATCTTGTTCTTCCGGTTCCTCCTCCGAATACTCGAATCCATAGTCCTCCATATCCGCATCTAATTGAAAACACAAAATAATCTACGTTACCAGAATCAAAGCATTACTAGAAGATAAACCTCCATTGAACACAAACATGAAAAAATATCGAAACCCTAGGAGTAACGATCAGAGTAACAATTGAAACCCTATAGTATTCGAGAAGAGAAGGATCGGCTCACCGGAACCCATGGCCAATGGCTATCGATCTATCGCCGGAACCCTAGATTTTGAGGATGGGGGGATTAAATTAGGTTTTATTGGTGAGGGTTTAGTGAAGAAGTTGATGACGAGAAAAAGGACACAAGCGGGCGCGAGAAAGAGGATCCGGATCTGAAATAGGGGTAAGCATTATGTTTTGGCTTTTGATAAGGGCACTACACATATTACTTGGGACTAGTCCAATGTAATTTTTTTCCAAAATTACAAGTTTGCCACTCTTAAAGTTACTTAGGGCTAGCCCACACCAAGGTGAACAAATTTTCTATTTTAGACTTTTCACCCTCACTTGAAGAAACTATCATTCTCCAAGTCTAAACCTAAATTTGGAAATTGATAGTTGTGGTCCCAAGTGGAATAGAATTTTGCTTTGGTGATTGTCCAACGAATATTCTTCCGGTATGTCTTCGACAACATACGATGAATAAGTTTTGCGATTGTCAGAAAAAAATTTAGTTTTTTTTTTACTATTGTAGGAGCAATGCATAAAAATATCTTCAATGACGAAGTCGGATCATGCAATCCATTAAATATGCACTCGGGACGTTCCGAAGAACATGTCGGTTGTTCCGAAGCACGTACGGTACATAAAACGACAACCCTATTTCGACAGTCATCGTGTAAGGACTGTATAAAATTAGACAGCCCTATATAAATATAGGACTGTCAATAATTCGACAGTCCTATATAAAAGTAGGACTGTCATAATTTTGACAGTCCTATATACTAATAAGACTGTCAAAATAGTGACAGTCCTGGATCTTAAAGACTAAATTATTTGAAGTGCCAATTATATGAAGTTATTAATTTTTATATTATTTTATATTGGTTATAGGACCAACCTTGTACAGATGTTGTGGTACATCCTGCTATTGGGGTTGATGTGGATGATATATTCTCAACGGATATTCAATTTGTAACCCAGGAAGAAGCATTAGATTGGTGCAGAGAAGTTGGAAGACGACATAACATAGTAATTGTCATTGCAAGATCCATCATATCTCGGCCGAGCCGAAAATATGTAGAGCTGGGGTACGAAAGAGGAGGTGTGTTTAGGGAGCATCATAAAAAAAGGGTGTTGTTGAAAAAAAATCCCTAAAAAAAATGTTGGGACGAGAAATTTTGGTTGTCCATTTAAGGTGTTGATTGTAAAAGTAGAAGATGTGAAGTGGATAATCGAAGTTAAGAATGGAAGACACAATCATCCTATTCCAGGGACACTTAAGGGTCATGCCTACGTGGCACGGTTGAAGGAGGATGAGAGAAAGTTGGTTGAAGAATTGTTCCTTTCCGAAGTTGCACCGAAATAAATTTATTCTGTCGTGCGACAAAAAGAAAATGGGAACAAGTCTACCATGAGGACCATCTATAATAGTTTGGCCAGAGCGAAATGTAATAGTATGAAAGGAAGAATGGCGATGCAGCAAGTATTGAAGTTGTTTGGGGAGCATCACTACGTGCAGTACCATAGAAGACATCCACAAAATGATGAACTCCTTTCGTTGTTTTGGGCTCATTCTGATTGCACACACTTGGCTCGGTCCTTCGCAGACGTGTTGATCCTTGATTGTACATATAAGACTAACAAGTTCAAGATGCCTCTTTTTCACGTTGTTGGGTTTACGTCTACGAGAAAAATATTTACAGTCGCTTTTTGTTTTATGAAGAGTGAGACAGTAGAGGATTACACATAGGCGTTGAGGAAACTACAATCCCTTTACACAGGTTACAAAGAGCCCTCTGTTTTTGTTACCGACAGAGAATATGCGCTAATAAATGCTATAGATATTGTATTTCCTCATGCGCATAGATTACTATGCACTTGGCATATAAATCGAAATATCCAAGCTCAATGCAAGAGAAAATTTGAACGACTACTTTGATATTCTAATCGATTGATACTGTATATTGAAATGTATGTTGTACAAAGAGCCATGTATGTTTAACTGTATATTGAACTGTATGTTGTGTGTATGTTGTGTAATGAAAGAAGTTATCTAAACCCTAGGACTGTATGTTGTGTATTGATACTAATCGATTTGACTGTATGTTGTGCATTGATACTAATCGATACTAGGACTGTCAAAATTATATGTAAAACTGTCAGGAAATTAGGACTGTCAAAATTTTGACAGTCCTAGAAGAAAGTAGGACTGTCAAAATTTTGATAGTCCTAAACTTTCTCCACTGTCTGTGGACAGTTATATGTAAGTTTACGACTGTCAAAATTATGACAGTCCTGGAAGATACTAGGACTGTCAAAATTTTGACAGTCCTAAACTTTATCCACTGTCTCTGGACAGTTATATGTTGTAAACCCCCAGAATTTTCAGGAATTTAAAAATGAATTTTTGGGGATTTTCTGTAATTTTTTAAATAATGTTCTTCTGAATTAAATATTTTTAAAATATAAAATAAATATTAAAATATTATGGAAATAATTTTTTTGGGTGTAAAATAAAATATTAGACTTACAGCAATTTTTTTGGATTTTATTGGACACAGAACTATTTTTAAAGACCTAAAAACTAAGTTTTTAAATAAACCAATATAAACCAAAATAAACACGGTTTATTATTAAACTAAACCGAACCAACCCAACCGGTTTACTAAACCGAACCCATTACCCTAGCGGGTCGGGTCGGATCCATACCCAAAACCCGACCCGCTACAACCCGAACCCGACCCGAGAAATTTAATTTCTCCCAAACGTTACAGCGGCCCGATTCCTCCGCAGTTGGCCGTTTCCCTCCGCCGCCGCCGGTTACGCCCCCGCCCCCGCGGCGGTTACGAGCCCCCCGCCCTCCGGCCTCAATATAAAACCCCCTTCACCTCGGCTCTTCTTCTCCATCAGCCATCTCCGCCAACAATACCCCGACACCACCACTCCATCGATCCCCACCGCTTCTCCACCGTCGCCCTCCGGCCACCCGAGCCTCCAACGAAGACCCTCCACCTCCGCCGAGCTTCCCTCCAGCGACGTACTCTCCGACAAGCCCCGGCGACCCCCAGCAGCACAGCGCCGCCTCCGCCGTGCTCTAGCCGCCGCCGCCGCCAGCAAGCCCCGTCGGCCGAGTGTCGCGCCACCCCGCGAGAACGTGATTTCAGTCTTCTTCGGAGCCCTGTTCAGGTGACTGTTTCTCTCTCCTCGCTGCCCCATTTCCCGTTCCGTCTGCTGTGACGCGTAGACTGTATGACCCTCTCGATGTAATACCCCGTTCCGCTCAAGCGGGCTGCCGATTCAAACGACAAAAGTGCAAAGGTCCCAACCCGCTTTGCTCAGGTGAGAATACTCGTTTGAGGCAAAGGATATCCAGACTTGGTCCCTACAGGTAGACAGCTTAGGCTTTCAGAGGCTCGCTTGACGTATCGCTCAACTGAGACGAATCATCGCTAAGGTGGGTGGCTACGGTGAACTTGTCTTTGCTTAGCCAACACACATAAAATATGGAATGATACATGTTAGTCGCTAAGGCGAATCACTCCCTGTATGCTAATAAGAATCCAACGCACCTAGCTAAGGGAATAATCCCAATTTGTATTGCTTATGCTAGAACTTGGAATAAAACATTGATTATATTTTAGACCCTCGCATGCTACCTTTGCCTTGTGCCGCTGGACCCTGCTACGCCTCAAATAGACCGATATGAGCATTATATACCTCGATGTGCACTTCCTCACTGCTACACTACACGACCCTAGGTAATATGGCTCGGTAAAGTACCTTACGGTTTTACTACTCGGCTTACCTTCGGACCCGAGCTAAACATGAATGTTTATGAATGCATGCTTGTCTGCTTACATATTAACTTGAGTGTTGCCTTGCCTCGGTAATTGCCACACGTAATCATGCCACAAGCAAGTAACATTATTGTGTATTGTTCATGCATTGAGTCAGCCAGAAGACTATCAGATAGTTTATCTGTTCAAATGAACCTGCAAGTACTCAAGACCGTTAGGTCTCCAAGGCACTCCTCGCACCAGGGGAATGCATCAGGGCAAGTTGATTCAACAATAGAAAAGCATGTCAAGTTACACTACATGATAATCACATCCAGTTTATATCTGAACGAGAATCAGGATCACAGCTCATGGAGCAAATTCTCGCCCAGAACATAAATCATGGATTATCATGTCAAGTTATGGATTTGGAAAGACCCTGACCTGCATGTCGCAGACAACTTGAAAAAGGTGATCTTCGGATCTCAGTTCCACGGGCGGTCTCCGGGGCACCGGGGCCGATTCGATCCGGATAGAACTCAAGCAGCCTTTCACACTCAATCAGGGAGGCGTCTCCACTAAATGTCGCACCATCCTTGCTTAAAGGCTGATAGTCTCATGTTCCGGACAGGATTATGCAGCGCCTCCAGCGCTTTCATTGTATAGCATCCTCGTCCATAGACTACAAACCGTCCTTTATGGCTAAGCCAGCAACCAATTGTTCATATAGATAAGGCATCCTCGCTTAGCGGCTATCCGCGTGCGAGTCATTGCATCGCATCATGAATAACTGAACACCTGAACGATCATGGTATAATAATATTGTACATAAAAGGCACTTGAACATCTTATGCAAAACGCTTGTGAAATCCTAGTAACTCGTGCATCCAAGCATAATCTCATTCACAACAACACAGTGTTTGCATATGCAGTTTGCCCCTAAATGTTTATACATCCTCGTGTTTGAATTTAACTTGGTTTGTCTTGAACAGGGAAGGACAAAGGGTAAGTTGGTAAGTCTCGCCGTGTTTCTCCTTATATCGCATGGCTCACCGCCACACGAGTTAGGCTATTCATCTATGCCATAAAACTGATCCTAAGTCAACTAGAAAGACAACTAAATAGATGATGCACGGAACCTGTATTACGTGTTTGGATTTGTCGAGCTGGCGAGTAGCCTCCCCACCAGTGTATTCATGTACTGATAACCCATCAGATTGCTTGCAGGGCGCGGAGAACCTCGTTCGGTGCGGATGTCTCCTTCGTGCGTGCTAAAGCGTGGAGTTCAACTCAGAAGCCTTGGTACACTACGTCCGGAAGTGAAGCACATATACAAGACATAATGTTGGAACATCGCCTATACATCATTCCACAAATGTAGCGACTTGGCACGCCTTTTATGTTTCAGAGAGAGTGTGCTTGAGCTACTTGTAATCTTAGCTATGCGCCGCCTGTAACACTTGTTTCAATATGAATAAAAAGAACTTATTTTACTTCAACTTGTGTTATTCAATGCTTTCGCTTTTATCGACTCAATGAACTTGTTACCGTTCACTTATGCGTTCACAAGGTCCGCTGCACTCGGACAATTTGTGCGACACTGTGGCTTAGATCTCTTACCGCCAGCCAATGAATTATGGCCTTGCACGGGCGCGATTCACGCTCGTACGGTGTCACGCTCGGATGGGTTGAAGCGATCGTCCCGCGGGAGCGCTGGCGCGGTGATTCGTACCCAGTGGGGACGGCTGATTAGCCTGCGAGAGATCGGGGCGTGACACTCCATACCCGTACAACTTGTTCGGGGTATCACATCCTGTGGCGATCGCAAACCGTGACCCAAAATTAGAAAAATAATCAACCTGATTTCTCCCAGAACTGGGTGTGCCCCGCTAAACGGGATGACTTGGTCGTGTGCGAACTTTACCGAAAGGTGCACACCGTTAATACGGACGTATGGGATTTTGCGAAAGTTAATTTGGATGTGCGTGCACACCGGAATCAACGTGTATCCGTCGATAACATCCCGTATCGATCCTGTTTTGAAACTCATTGTAACTTCGTGTATGCATGTCGTATCAAAACAAAACTTGTGCCATCAGACTCGTAGCAATACGCTGGTCCTGTGACCCAAGTTTGGTTCGATTCTGAGAACGTTGACAAAATCCCGTATCGTGGGCCCCATGTCTTCACTTGACGGACGATTTTGTGATCGGATCATCGAAATCCAGTTCTGGACATTTCGTTGGGTTTGTATCATCGTTCTAGACTTATAGACACTAAGTTTGACGAATTCGGAGAACATTATCTCTGACACATTTTTTGGTGCGAAGCGGGCCACATGTGGACCCCACTTTGACCAGAAATTGTCACTTTTGTCCCTGTGTCCAAATTGGATTTATGGACAGGCAATTCTAGGTATTTGATATCTTCTGAACCTAATGGTAATATTTATTCCAGCATTCGAAGGAATACCTGCAGATTCTGCTGATAATAGAACTAATGTTGGAATTCAAACCCCAGACAAGTGTACCTTGTCATACTTGCAGTAATTTGGTTCATATTATTTCTCTTGATATATTTATATGATATAAATATTCAACCTAGAACCGTGTGACATTACTTAGCGTCTGAATAATATTCGGGTGTCAACACCGTATGCGGAGTTGTGTAACGTCACTAGTGATGGATATCGAAACCCTATACATATCTTCGTGCTTGAAGTATCAAGTACGTCATACCACAGGACACCTGACACTGTTCATGAGACAAAATCTTCCTGAGATATTCATGGTGATTCTGTATAGGCTATAGAATTTATGACATAGACTTTATATATATCATATAACTTGCTGCATTAGATATGATCTTACGTGACATGGACATGAGACGTTGTGGACATGAGACGTGTGATTACATTGGGTGGGGAGAGACACACAGGCTACAGGCTAATTTTATATATGTATTTATTATTGTGAGGCCGTAGACTCTACATCAGAGCTAGGCACATTACATGATATTACTGCTACCGGCTCCCCGACACAGAGCTTGTAGTGGTCTCAGCCTGAGTACTAGTGATGCTCTCACTTGCATATCACATAGCTGATTACATAGTTTACCCTATTGTTTCATTTATTATTGCGCTGCATTATTTTGGCTTGAGTTATTTTGTACCTTGTTATGTCCCCTGAGGACCTGGATCCGGATTATGTTCCCAGGTATAGCAAAGGAGTTCTATCCTGAGGTATACGGGACAGGAGCAGAAGCATTAGCAAGAGCAGACACTGGAGCTGAACTGATCCCCGAGGACGAGGTGATCGCCGAAGATTTCTCCTGAGTATATGTTATCTATACTCAGTACTTGCTATTATTAGACTCTTTCATTTCTGATATGTTGAACCTTTGTATCAAACTTATTATCGGGTTGTTCCCCGGTTTACTTTATTGAGACTTGTTGTTGGTTTTTATTTCATTATGCTGATATTGATCATATTTATCTTCTATGGATGAGATTAGATTGTGACATGTTTAGTAGACCTTTATTATTGTTTTACAGCTTAAGTACACATTGATGGGTCCATTAAATTGGGTTTGTCCATTAGTGTGTGCTGCTGGCCATTGCCACGTGTCTAGTCCCTCGGTATTTTGGGACTGGGGCGTGACATAGTTTTTGTGGTGGTCCATGCAGGTCACAGACTAAATTTCTTCGGTTTCAACTGAGGGACCGAGCAAACCTGCAATAAGGATAGGATAAGTTTTTGTCACTACCATATTTTCTAGGAAAGGATATTTTAGTCATTTGATAATTAATTAAATATTGTACATGTTAAATTTTATTTATTGTATTATTTATTTATTATTAGCATGTTAGATTTATTTTTGGACTTGTGTTAGTGGACCAACTAGTTTAGTTTAGACTCATGGACCAACATTTAATTCTAGTTAGAATTGAGCCCAATAATTAGAAGCCCAATTATTAGGAGGATGATTAATTATGTTAAACCCATTAGACTAGAAGCTTTCCTCCTTAATTAATTTCTTCATGAGAGGCCCTAAGGGGTATTTTAGACTTTATATAGTAGCTTAAGGGAGGGGGCAAGTGAGGCCTATATAAATGGGATAAAAACTTTCTCTCTCTTCATTTTTTATTCCAAATCTAGATCTAGAAAATTTTTTCAACCAAATCCCTACCAAATTTCCACCCAATTATTTTCCAAATCACCATTGGAGGCTATTAGAGAAAGGATCTACAAGGAGGAAGCATGGATCTACAAAGAGGAGCAAGGATCTACAAGCTGGAGGCCAATTTCACCAATTTTGGAGGTTTTATTGGGAATCCATCTCCCAATAGGTATAATTTAGTTTTTTTCCCTTAATTTAGATTCTAAATCTGAGATTTAACCATGGAAAATCAACCCATATGCATAGGCTACCCATAGGTTTTGGTTTTGTGTTCATAGGAGGCCTATTGAGAAAGTTATGGTGCTTTTTGTGTCAATTTTGGAAGAATTCCGAAATTGACATTTGTTGTGTGTATCAATTGGCCCTATAGATCAATTTGGCATGTGCTTGTGTGTTTGGGACTAGTTTCGTATCCACAATTGAGTACGTGTAGGTCGTATCCCATCAATTTGGTGATACGTGTTAATTTGGAGATTTTTCCTCCGACACGGGACTTTGAACATGTCACATTTTGACACGGACACGTAGATTTATATTTGACTCTTCGTATTATTCATAAATAATATATATGACTTGTTCGTGTCCTTCGGGGTACGTTTGGATGTGTGGTGGACTCGTGTCGTATGCGTATCCTAAATCTAGTGGGATACGGGGTGATACGGTCCATGTATGTGCAATTAAATTGTAGATCTAATTCTTTTGTGTTCTTATTTCATGGAAAAGTATAATTATCTATATGTATATGTATATATATATATATATATATATATATATATATATATATATATATATATATATATAATATTATGTATACATATTTATATAATGTTGTGTCTTAGATCTATGTACCTATGCATATACTATATGTGTATATTTATTATGTAGCTATTTTTCTACATGTAGATATATATTTACAAGTGGTAGTATATGTATATATAATATAGTAGATATATTTATATGTGGTTATATATATAGTTATATTATATATTGTTATATATTTATATAGTGTATGATTTTATATACGTATACATATATGTATAGTTATATATACATATTAATATGTATGTGTGTGTATGTTACTATGTGGTATTTTATACAATTTACTATGTATAAGTGTATCTATAGTTATATATATAGTTTTATATATATATTGTATAAATATATATTGTGGGTTATATATATGTATTTAAATATATATTATATAAATATATATGGTGGATTATATATATGTATTTAAATATATATATGGTAATTAATATATATATAAATATGTCCCTAATTGCTATTTGTATTATACTATATATGTATATATTTAGTTGTAGCACATAATATTATTGAGTAAGTTAGTATATTTTAGTTATCAATGGTTATGAGTATCTTTTATATATTATATTTTTGTAGGTATGTATGTACGTATATATGTATTAATAGTTAGTGTGTAGTTGGTAGTTAGTATTTATTCTATTAGTACATACTAGAGTTATATTGGATTGATATATGTAATTATTGTTGGGTAGTTAGTACATATATGAAGTTTTGACAATTACATTGAGATACCAAGGTAAGTATCAAGATATACCAAGGTATGAGTAGTAGGTATTGGCATAGTAATATGATAGTTGTAAACTAATTATGGGTTGGTATTAAGGTGACTAAAATAAAGTATATAGTATTGTATAAATACTAAATACATGGTAGTTTATAGTTATAGTTGGATAGTTAATATATATATATACTAGAGTGACATTACCTTGAGATACCAATGTAAATGCCAAGGTATTAAGGATATCCAAGGTATTGGGTTTGGATATCAAGATAGAGGTTTAGTGTTGTGATACCAAGTTGGTTCAAAACCATGATAATCATTTAGCATTTGTAATTATGATTTATATATTTAATATTACATTATTATAGATATGTGATATTTACCTATTGTTTGTGTATCTTGAGATACGGTATCTTAGTATCCTAAGTTGTAGCTTGTATGACCTAGATTCATAGTGTGTGAGTCCAATATCTTTGAGTTAGACTTATGCAACCTAGAAATAGGTAGTTGACCATAGTTGACCATAGTTTGACTATAGTTTGACCAGTTTGACTTAGAGTTGACCTAGTTTGACTTTTGACTTAGAATTGACTTGTTGACCTAGAAGTTGACTAGTTTAACTTATTTTCTTTCCAAAAACTTATATTAATGCAATATTCTAGATATAGGTCTGTGTGACACCAGTTCGGACAGTTTGACATTCATTGCTCTGGACCACAGGCGAGTACATTTCTCTGATTGTTTTTAATTCATAATATTGTATATATGCATGTTCTAGAATTGTATACATTGATTCCCGACACAGTAATTTTACGGACTGGTGCTATATGGATCCCGTCAGGAGGTGTTATCCCCTACCGTGTGCAACGGGTACCCAGTCACATGTATTTCATCGTGTGCATCGGGTATTGACTTTCATGTGCTTCTTGTGCATCCACTATTTCGTGTGCTAGTGTGACTATATCGTGATCATGTACGTAAAGTGTCGTGATTGGATCCATGAGTATTGGTTGGGGAGGGGGAGTAGGAGTTGGTTATGTGATCAAAGTCCTCTTGATCTCATGTGCATGTCGATTATACACCTCACGTATAATGGAGTTACCTTTATACCTCATGTGCAACCTAAGCCGATCACATAACGAACTTGCACTCTAAATCACATAGCTAGTATTCTTGTTTTCTACTTGCAGTTTATTTCCTGTATTTACTTTTCAGTTCTTATTGTGCTTATTGCCTGTTCTTCCTGTATTGTACATTCTTATTACTTGTGCATCTTGTATTATTTTTCTATTGCTTGTTATATATGCTCGATTATGTTATTGGAACTGCTTTCAGAGGTATGTACTTCGCTCCATTTCTGACTGGAAAATATTTTTCAGAGGATCCGAGAGATTGGTGTCCGACATACTATGGACTTCGACTTATAGATGGTGCAGACTTGGATCCACTAGTTCTGGAGTGATTGCCGGAAGGTTTATCCGGATCACTAGTTTTCATAGTTAGTCTCTTTAGCATTTTGGTACCGGATTTGTTTTCGGCATAGAGTATGAGATTGGATATTGTTTCTATTATTGTTTATATATATTGAATGGATAGTTATGTTATACTTCCTTGATATCTTCTCGTGCTTTAGAATGTGATTGAGTTTGTGTTGAGATATTATTGGCAGATTTTATATTATTGTGAGATATTTAGATAGTATAGTTAACCAAGACAGCGTTCTACCGCCGATGCTGCGGCGTAGGCTGGCGTTGTTTCCGACTTGCATCCCTACACCGGATGCGGGTCGTGACACATTTTTAGTGGTGGCCCATGCAGGTCAGGCTTCGTAAGATTTGCGATATCGTGGTAGTGCGACAACTTAGTTGTACTACTGCGTGCCTGCGGTATGATATATGACATAGGACATTAGGATGAGAGAGGATACTCAATCACAAATCTCTTGAGAGATTCCTGGGATGACCCTTGAGAATCTTATTACAATTCTCATTTCAAATCTTTTCTCTTGTTTCTGTTCGCTCTCACTTGTTGTTGTTGAAATTAATTCTTGGTGATCTATTGTTGAATTTGATTCTTGGTGATTGGATGATTCAAAATTCTTGGTATTCGTTATTTAGTTTGTTTTATGTTGAGAGAAATTTGATGGACTAAGTTACGGTATCATCTGATGACATATGTTGATGAGGACAGTAAGAAAGGTAAAACGTCTACTTTGGTTATGGAGCTTAGAGTTTATCACAGCCATATTAGCTGGCGTAGCAAAAAAATGTAGGGACCTGACTTCGGATGTACATATCTTAGTTATGAAATTTAGAGTTTCTCGCAGCCATACCGGTTGGCGTGGTGAGAATTCTAGATAACATGATTATAGAGTTGCATACCCTAGTTATGGAATCTATCATTTATCGCAGCTATGTTTAATGGCGTGGCGAGGATTCTGAGTGTCATGATTTCGGACAGACGCGTATGATTATCAGATTGTATCTTAAATTGGTTCTTAAAGTATTATCTCAATACTTATTTATTTCTGTTATTGTAGGACTTTGTTCCATCATTCTTTAGCTAAGCAGTAGAGATACCTTCAGTTCTCTAGTTCCTTATAGAGCTTATTTCTATTAGAGTCCTTGTTAGTGTGATGATTGGTGAGTTATAATTAGGTCTGTATCTTGAGTATTAGTATTGACTATTGAGAGTGTGACTTATGAGTCTGTAAGTGGTTCTTGGTTAGGCATGTGAGCAATAGGCATAAATCTAGGGATAACCCATAGCATAGTACTTTATAGCATTAGTTCTATGATAGGTGTAATTATAAGTTAGTAGTTACTATAGGTAAAAGAGGGAGTAGAGAATATCAGTAGTGGTTCCATGAGTTAGTATCAAAGTCAGCATACCAATTTAGGATAATCATGCATTCATGTAGTTGGGTGATCCATGTAACAATTAAGTATCAAGAAAATTGTGTTGGAAATCAATAAAGTATGATATTCAAATTGGTGGTTGATACTTGGGTGTGTCAAGAGTATAGATATGTATATACATCAAGAGTATTAATGACTGTGTGCCATAGTGGAAGGGTACCCATAAGTGTATGGGAGAGCATGAGGGAATAATAATACATTATGCTAAAGTAGTAAGACTTGTGTTAAGATAAAGTAGAGCATTACTGTGAGTAGATAGGAGTGTACCAGTATATGATTAGTGATGGGTATCTCACCTAATATTGAGGCTAGTGATGTGTTAGAAGCAATATGTGGGAGAAGTATCGAGAAATTGTGTGCAGGATGTATAGTGGATGATAAGTATCAGCGTGGAAGTTCATGAGTATCAGAAAGTGAAAACTTGAGTGTTAATATTATGTCATGGGTTGAGAAATATCAAGATTGGTCATAGAAGATATATAGTGCATCACTGATTTGCATATCCGTCTGTAAGGTTTGAGGAGAGATACATATACATCAATAGAGATATGGAATCATATGTCGGCCTTTGAGAGTGAAGTGAATTGTGTGTATTATAGAAGTTAATAACTAGTGCATTGGATGCAAGTGATCATGATTTTCAGTGAGTATTATGAGGTGATCTAATGATGAAGCTAGTACCCTAGAACCTTAAGGACATATGTTGTGTAGTTAGGAAGCTAGTGTTACTATATCAAGAGTGCTAGTATTTCTATATCAGGGATTAGCTGAGTAATGTGCTAGTAACAGTAAGTACATTGTGTAATGATATTGGATTGGTGTATCAGCTAATATAGATAGAAAGATATTTGGAAGTAATAGTACAAGTGATCCAAGCAGTAGAGGAAGGGGACAATATATATAGAGAAGTAAGTTTAGTAGGTATATTACCTTGCCAATTTTGAGTATAGAGGTCTTATGTATCAGAGAATAGTCCGAGGGGTATAAGGATACCAGTGAGATATCATGGTGTTGTAATGGGTAGAAGGTAATTGTGTATGTATTGTGATACTAATGTACATATGAGAAGCTTAAGATGATTAAACAAATGTTAGAGGATGAGTTGCACCAAGTATCAGATAGAAAGAGATACCCTAGTAACAAGAAACAAAGTACCTCAAGTATTATGAAAGTTTAGGCAAGCATTTTAGTGACTAATATAATAATATAGAGGAGAGACATGAGTAACTTGGTATACGGATATCATCAAAATGCATATGAGAGATGATGTCTTGTGTAGATAGTAACAAGATTTAAGTAAGGCATCATATCGGGAGTGATAAGTTGGACGAGGGTGTGCTAATAAAACACATGATTGAAAAGGTATAGAAGTATTTCTTGCAAGAGAATGATTGAGAAATTTTGGTGATTGAAACAGAACAAGGAGGTAGTATCTTAGCAGTATCTTGAATAGTATCATAAGTAGCAAGTGCCAGTGAGCTAAGCATATCCATGACCTAGAATTAGAGTATATCACTAGTATTTAGTAACCCTCGGTATTAAGAATATCTTGACAAGATTGATGATTAATTGTGTCTGATGGAATAGGCCACATGTGGCATAGCAGATTACCTTACCAGTAAAGGAAGACATCTCAGCAGGGCAGAGACTGATTTCATAATAGTTAGAGACTATATCCAAGTATGATTTCTCTTTCAGTAGAATGATATGATTGTATGTTATAGGATATATACTATTTTAGACTATGATTGATGGAATTTGACCATAGTAAGATTTGTATGAATAGAATATGACTGGCCAAGAGAGAGGGGTGAGAGTTTTAATTTCGAGGACGAAATTCTTCTAAGGGGGGTAGATTTGTCACTACCATATTTTCTAGGAAAGGATATTTTAGTCATTTGGTAATTAATTAAATATTGTACATGTTAAATTTTATTTATTGTATTATTTATTTATTATTAGCATGTTAGATTTATTTTTGGACTTGTGTTAGTGGACCAACTAGTTTAGTTTAGACTCATGGACCAACATTTAATTCTAGTTAGAATTGAGCCCAATAATTAGAAGCCCAATTATTATGAGGATGATTAATTATGTTAAACCTATTAGACTAGAAGCTTTCCTCCTTAATTAATTTCTTCATGAGAGGCCCCAAGGGGTATTTTAGACTTTATATAGTAGCTTGAGGGAGGGGACAAGTGAGGCCTATATAAATGGGATAAAAACTTTCTCTCTCTTCATTTTTCATTCCAAATCTAGATCTAGAAAATTTTCTCAACCAAATTCCTACCAAATTTTCACCCAATTATTTTCCAAATCACCATTGGAGGCTATTAGAGCAAGGATCTACAAGGAGGAAGCATGGATCTATAAAGAGGAGCAAGGATCTACAAGTTGGAGGCCAATTTTACCAATTTTGGAGGTTTTATTGGGAATCCATCTCCCGATAGGTATAATTCAGTTTTTTTTCCCTTAATTTAGATTCTAAATCTGAGATTTAACCATGGAAAATCAACCCATATGCATAGACTACCCATAGGTTTTGGTTTTGTGTTCATATGAGGCATATTGAGAAAGTTATGGTGCTTTTTGTGTCAATTTTAAAAGAATTCCGAAATTGACATTTGTTGTGTGTGTCAATTGGTCCTATAGATCAATTTGGCATGTGCTTGTGTGTTTGGGGCTAGTGTCGTATCCACAATTGAGTACGTGTAGGTCGTATCCCATCAATTTGGTGATACGTGTTAATTTGGAGATTTTTTCTCCGACACGGGACTTTGAGCATGTCACATTTTGACACGGACACGTAGATTTATATTTGACTCTTCGTATTGTTCATAAATAATATATATGACTTGTTCGTGTCCTTCGGGGTACGTTTGGATGTGTGGTGGACTCGTGTCGCATGCGTATCCTAAATCTAGTGGGATACGGGGTGATACGGTCCATGTATGTGCAATTTAATTGTAGATCTAATTCTTTTGTGTTCTTATTTTATGGAGAAGTATAATTATCTATATGTATATATATATATAATATTATGTACATATATTTATGTAATGTTGTGTCTTAGATCTATGTACCTATGCATATACTATATGTGTATATTTATTATGTAGCTATTTTTCTACATGTAGATATATATTTATAAGTGGTAGTATATGTATATATAATATAGTAGATATATTTATATGTGGTTATATATATAGTTATATTATATATTGTTATATATTTATATAGTGTATGATTTTATATACGTATACATATATGTATAGTTATATATACATATTAATATGTATGTGTGTGTATGTTACTATGTGGTATTTTATACAATTTACTATGTATAAGTGTATCTATAGTTATATATATAGTTTTTTATATATATTGTATAAATATATATTGTGGGTTATATATATGTATTTAAATATATATTATATAAATATATATGGTGGATTATATATATGTATTTAAATATATATATGGTAATTAATATATATATAAATATGTCCCTAATTGCTATTTGTATTATACTATATATGTATATATTTAGTTGTAGCACATAATATTATTGAGTAAGTTAGTATATTTTAGTTATCAATGGTTATGAGTATCTTTTATATATTATATTTTTGTAGGTATGTATGTACGTATATATGTATTAATAGTTAGTGTGTAGTTGGTAGTTAGTATTTATTCTATTAGTACATACTAGAGTTATATTGGATTGATATATGTAATTATTGTTGGGTAGTTAGTACATATATGAAGTTTTGACAATTACATTGAGATACCAAGGTAAGTATCAAGATATACCAAGGTATGAGTAGTAGGTATTGGCATAGTAATATGATAGTTGTAAACTAATTATGGGTTGGTATTAAGGTGACTAAAATAAAGTATATAGTATTGTATAAATACTAAATACATGGTAGTTTATAGTTATAGTTGGATAGTTAATATATATATATACTAGAGTGACATTACCTTGAGATACCAATGTAAATGCCAAGGTATTAAGGATATCCAAGGTATTGGGTTTGGATATCAAGATAGAGGTTTAGTGTTGTGATACCAAGTTGGTTCAAAACCATGATAATCATTTAGCATTTGTAATTATGATTTATATATTTAATATTACATTATTATAGATATGTGATATTTACCTATTGTTTGTGTATCTTGAGATACGGTATCTTAGTATCCTAAGTTGTAGCTTGTATGACCTAGATTCATAGTGTGTGAGTCCAATATCTTTGAGTTAGACTTATGCAACCTATAAATAGGTAGTTGACCATAGTTGACCATAGTTTGACTATAGTTTGACCGGTTTGACTTAGAGTTGACCTAGTTTGACTTTTAACTTAGAATTGACTTGTTGACCTAGAAGTTGACTAGTTTAACTTATTTTCTTTCCAGAACCTTATATTAATGCAATATTCCATATATAGGTCTGTGTGACACCAGTTCGGACAGTTTGACATTCATTGCTCTGGACCACAGGCGAGTACATTTCTCTGATTGTTTTTAATTCATAATATTGTATATATGCATGTTCTAGAATTGTATACATTGATTCCCGACATAGTAATTTTACGGACTGGTGCTATATGGATCCCGTCAGGAGGTGTTATCCCCTACTGTGTGCAACGGGTACCCAGTCACATGTATTTTATCGTGTGTATCGGGTATTGACTTTCATGTGCTTCTTGTGCATCCACTATTTCGTGTGCTAGTGTGACTATATCGTGATCATGTACGTAACGTGTCGTAATTGGATCCATGAGTATTGGTTGGGGAGGGGGAGTAGGAGTTGGTTATGTGATCAAAGCCCTCTTGATCTCATGTGCATGTCGATTATACACCTCACGTATAATGGAGTTACCTTTATACCTCATGTGCAACCTAAGCCGACCACATAACGAACTTGCACTCTAAATCACATAGCTAGTATTCTTGTTTTCTACTTGCAGTTTATTTCCTGTATTTACTTTTCAGTTCTTATTGTGCTTATTGCCTGTTCTTCCTGTATTGTACATTCTTATTACTTGTGCATCTTGTATTATTTTTCTATTGCTTGTTATATATGCTCGATTATGTTATTGGAACTGCTTTCAGAGGTATGTACTTCGCTCCATTTCTGACTGGAAAATATTTTTCAGAGGATCCGAGAGATTGGTGTCCGACATACTATGGACTTCGACTTATAGATGGTGCAGACTTGGATCCACTAGTTCTGGAGTGATTGCCGGAAGGTTTATCCGGATCACTAGTTTTTATAGTTAGTCTCTTTAGCATTTTGGTACCGGATTTATTTTCGGCATAGAGTATGAGATTGGATATTGTTTCTATTATTGTTTATATATATTGAATGGATAGTTATGTTATACTTCCTTGATATCTTCTCATGCTTTAGAATGTGATTGAGTTTGTGTTGAGATATTATTGGCAGATTTTATATTATTGTGAGATATTTAGATAGTATAGTTAACCAAGACAGCGTTCTACCGCCGATTCTGCGGCGTAGGCTGGACGTTGTTTTCGACTTGCATCCCTACATCGGGTGCGGGTCGTGACACATTTTAGGATCTCATCCATTGATTTGAATCATTTTTTATCTCTATATATTGGATTCGAATTAATTGCTTGATTTACATCCTGTCTTGACTCCTCTATACATTCTTATAGTTTTCTTTCAATGCAGAATAATGGATCCAAGAACCGGTGACGAGAATCCCTTAGGTACACCACAAGATGATGTGGTCACCTATCAGGAGGGAGTGACACCAGAAGATATAGGACAATCAGCTCAAAGCAATCAAGTAGGCCAACATACTTCAAGGTTCCGGCGTGATGACATCCCACCTCCGCCGCAGTTCACTCCACCGATGCCTATTTTTCTACCAGGGCAAGCCATGGACGGGCAGCAGATATTTCAAATATTTTATGCCATGATGCAAGCCCAACAGCAGATTCAACAAGAGGCTCAGCGTCATGAGGCGGAGAACTTGAGGAACAACCTGGTAACCGCACTGGAGCAGGCAAACCCACCAGCTAGGCGACCATCTGTGGGATCTATCACTGATTTTCGCCAGCTGAAGCCCCGTACCTTTTCTGGCAAGGAGGAGCCAACTGAAGTTCACGAGTGGCTCACAAACACACAACACCAATTGGAAGCAGTTAAACTTCCGATGGAGCGATGGATGACTGCCATCAGGATGCAGCTAACGGACAATGCGCACCATTGGTGGCTATCTGAAAAGAGGAGGCTTGGACATGACCGAGTCACTTGGGAAGAGTTCTCCAGACTCTTCCAGGAGATGTACATCCCAGCTATTGCTCAATCGGAAGTTCGAGACAAGTTCAACCGCCTTATTCAAGGCAATATATCGGTGGAAGAGTACAATGCAAAGTTCATTCATTTGAGTCGCTTCGCCCCTTCTCTAATTCCGACAGAAGAAGAGAAAACGGAGAAGTTCTTCGACGGACTCAGGTTTGAGCTCCAGAGATTGATCGAATTTGTTGCACCTACATCATACACAGACGTTCTTGCTGCAGTACGATGCATAGAGCACGTCACCAGGAAGGAGTTAAGTCCGAAGCGGCCTTTCACATCAGCACCATCTAGAGCATCACATGGGGAATCTGCAAAGCGACCCCAAAGGAATCTACCTCAGAGAGCAGCACCTAGGGCCATATCCCTTCCTACTTATCACTACTGTGGCAAGGTAGGCCATATCGAGAGAGAGTGCAGACGCAAGTTGGGACTATGCCTGATTTGCGGATCCAACTAGCATCCAGCCAAGGACTGCTCTGAGCACCGAGAGGGAGCACCAACGGTAGATCGACCAGCTTTACTAGCACCGAGGCCAGCTTATCCAGCATTGGGAGCACCACAGACAGGAGTTGGAGGAGTCAGACCACCAGCACCAGGAGGGTATCAGCAGAGACCACCATTGCCACCACAGGCAGCACTATTCCAGCAGGCTCGTCAGCAGAGAGGTCCAGCTTAGGGACGAGGACAGGCATTTACATTGGCTGTTGAAGAGGAAGCTACTGCAGGAGAGGTTATAGCAGGTACTATATTAGTAGCTTCATTACCTGCTGTAGCTTTATTTAATTCTGGAGCATCGCATTCATTCATAGCTGCTAGCTTCGTAGCCACACATAGAGTAGCTACCGCACCCCTTCCGAAGACTAAGAGAATTCTTACGGGAGGTGGAATTATCCCAGTTAGTGACATATGTAGATTTTGTTCGGTAGTAGTCTGTGGTAGAGAGATGCAAGCTCAATTTCTGATATTTTCCATGCCGGATTATGATGTTGTACTTGGGATGGACTGGTTAAGTCAGTACCATGTGACCCTAGATTGCCGACTTGGACGGGTTATATTTAGACCGCCTGGACATCCAGAGTTTTGAGTTTCTTCGGGGAGCCATAGAGCAAGGTGTTCAGCCTACTCTTAGGGTATTATCTGTAGAAGGGGAGTCAGGTTACCCAAGAGTTATAACAGAGTTTGTGGATATATTTCCTGATGATCTTCCAGGTTTACCACCTGATCGGGAAATAGAATTCACAATAGACTTGACTCCAGGAGCAGAGCCTATCACTTCATCAGTGTACCGGCTAGCACCTAAGGAGTTAGTGGAATTGAAGGAGCAAGTTGATGATCTTCTGGAGAAGGGTTTTATTCGGTCCAGTGTTTCACCTTGGGGAGCACCCATATTATTTGTGCCAAGAAGGATGGGATAGTACGCCTGTGTATTGACTACAGGGCACTGAATGCTGTAACCATTAAGAACCGGTATCCCTTGCCACGTATTGATGACCTATTCGATCATTTGAATGGTGCTAGGGTATTCTCAAAGATTGACCTTAGATCCGGTTATCACCAGATTAGAGTGAGGAAGGAGGATATACCGAAGACAGCCTTCAGGACCAAGTATGGACACTATGAGTTCTTAGTTATGCCATTTGGTTTAACCAACGCGCCAGCTGTGTTCATGAGTTTGATGAATAGAGTTTTTCATCAGTACTTGGACAAGTTCATGGTTGTGTTTATTGATGATTTCTTAGTATATTCCAAGAGCCACGAAGAGCATGAGGAGCATCTCAGAATCGTGCTAGAGACGCTGAGGCAGGAGAAGCTGTATTCCAAACTCAGTAAATATGAGTTTTACATGGATAAGGTGCCTTTATTGGGACATATTATCTCAGGAGAAAGACTTTCAGTTGATCCAGAGAAAGTTGCTGCAATAAAAACTTGGCCTACACCTACATCAGTTGCGAAAGTGAGAAGTTTTCTCAGACTTGTTGGATATTACCGGAGGTTCGTAGAGAATTTCTCAAGGATTGCGGAGCCAATGACGTGGTTGACACGTAAGGACCAGGAGTTTGTATGGACGGAAGATTGTCAGAAGGCCTTTGAAGAGTTGAAGAGGCGATTGACAACAACACATGTCTTGACTCTTCCTTCAGGATCGGGAGGCTTTGTTGTTTATAGTGATGCGTCAGGTAGTGGACTAGGATGTGTTTTGATGCAACATGGCAAAGTTATCGTTTATGCATCGAGACAGCTGAAGGTCCATGAGAAGAACTACCCAACGCACGATCTTGAGCTAGCTGCAGTAATATTTGCACTGAAGATATGGAGGCACTATCTTTATGGAGAGAAGGTAGAAATCTTTACTGATCACAAGAGTCTGAAGTATGTATATACTCAGAAGAAGCTCAACATGAGACAGAGACATTGGCTTGAGTTAATGGTCGACTTTGATATAGATCTGCAGTACCATCCGGGCAAGGCGAATGTCGTAGCGGACGCACTCAGCAGGAAGCCCGCGGCTTATTTCTTGATGATACAGCCCCAACTATTAAAGGATCTACAGGAGCTCCAGATAGAGATTATTTTACCAAGACAAAGTGGCGTGTTGGCGAATCTTGAAGTTAAGTCATCACTTGTGGAGAGAATTAAGACGGCATTGCCCACCGATGCTAGATTTTGAAGACTTAAAGAAAAGACAGAAGCAGGCATGCAAATGGGACTTCGCATACATGAGGACGGGACATTAAGGTGCGGAAATCGCCTATATGTACCGAATAGGGAATTGAGACATGAGTTGATGACTGAAGCACATAGCTCCATGTACTCTATTCATCCGGGAAGAACGAAGATGTACCGAGATTTGAGGCAGTATTATTGGTGGCATGGAATGAAGAGGGAGATTGCACGATTTGTGGCAAAATATTTGGTCTGCCAGCAAGTAAAGGCCGAGCATCAAAGAACTGCTGGTATATTACAGCAGCTTCCCATACCCGAATGGAAGTGGGAACATATCACTATGGATTTCGTTACAGGATTTCCAAGAAGCCCCAATAGAAAAGATACAGTATGGGTTATCGTGGATCGACTCACTAAATCGGCACATTTCTTGTCGTTTAGAGTTGGACAGTCCACGGAAGTACTAGCCGACATGTACATACGACAAATTGTAAGATTACATGGAGTACCGGTTAGTATTGTGTCAGATCGTGACTCGAGATTTACATCCCATTTTTGGCGAAGCATGTAGGAAAGTCTTGGCACCCGACTCAAGTTTAGTACTGCTTACCATCCACAGACAGATGGTCAATCTGAGCGCACGATTCAAATCTTGGAGGATATGCTGCGATCGTGTATGTTAGACTTTGGAGGGTCTTGGGAAGATCATTTGCACTTGGTGGAATTCTCTTACAATAACCGCTACCAGGCGAGCATCCATATGGCACCATTCGAGGCTTTGTACGACAGGAAGTGCAGATCATTAATATATTGGAGTGATATTGGCGAGCATCAAATACTGGGTCCAGAGTTGGTGATGCAGATCATTGAGAAGGTGAAGCAAATTCAAAATTATCTTCGTGCAGCTCAGGACAGACAGAAGCATTGGGCTGATACACACAGATGACCTTTGGAGTTCAAGGAAGGAGAGCACGTATTCTTGAAGATCTCACCTACTCGAGGTACTATTCGATTTGGGAGCAGAGGCAAGCTGAGCCCAAGGTACATTGGGCCATTTGACATTCTGGAGCGCATTGGTGAGGTGGCGTATCGTCTTGCATTACCTCCATCTTTAGAGGGAGTGCATGATGTATTCCATGTCTCACAGCTGAGGAGATACGTGACTGACCCAAGCCACATAGTCGATCATTCTGAGATTGCAATAGGCCCTAGCTTAAGATATGAAGAGCAGCCAATTGGGATACTCGACATCAGTGAAAAGACATTGCAGGGTCAGATGATTAGACTAGTTCGAGTAGCTTGGAAACATCATTCCCCCGGCGAATCTACCTGGGAACGAGAGGATATCATACGCCAGCGTTATCCTCATATGTTCGAAGATGCAGGTATAAACTAAGCATTTATTTTAGTTATCATGCTTTAATTTCCTTTAGTAGTTAATTCATTGATTGCGAGGACGCAATCCTCTTAGGGGAGGTAGATTGTAAACCCCCAGATTTTTCAGGAATTTAAAAATAAATTTTTGGGGATTTTCTGTAATTTTTTAAATAATGTTCTTCTGAATTAAATATTTTTAAAGTATAAAATAAATATTAAAATATTATAAAAATAATATTTTTGTGTGTAAAATAAAATATTAGACTTACAGCAATTTTTTAGGATTTTATTGGACCCGTAACTATTTTTAAAGACCTAAAAACTAAGTTTTTAAATAAACCAATATAAACCAAAATAAACTCGGTTTATTATTAAACTAAACCGAACCAAGCAACCGGTTTACTGAACCGAACCCATTACCCTAGCGGGTCGGGTCGGATCCATACCCAAAACCCGACCTGCTACAACCCGAACCCGACCCGAGAAATTTAATTTCCCCCAAACGTTACCGCGGCCCGATTCCTCCATAGCCGGCCGTTTCCCTCCGCCGTCGGCGGTTACACCCCCGCCCCACGGCGGTTACGACTCCCCCGCCCTCCGGCCTCTCTATAAAAACCCCTTCACCTCGGCTCTTCTTCTCCATTAGCCATCTCCGCCAACGACACCCCGACACCACCACTCCACCGATCCCCACCGCTTCTCCACCGTTGCCCTCCCGCCACCCGAGCCTCTAGCGAAGACCCTCCGCCTCAGTCTAGCTTCCCTCCGACGACGTACTCTCCGACAAGCCCCGGCGACCCCCAGCAGCACAGCGCCGCCTCCGCCGTGCCCTACCGCCGCCGCCAGCAAGCCCCGTCGGCCGAGTGTCGCGCCACCCCACTAGAACGTGATTTCAGTCTTCTTCAGAGCCCTGTTCATGTGACTGCTTCTCTCTCCTCGCTGCCCCGTTTCCCGTTCCGTCTGCTGTGACACATATACTACATGACCCTCTTCATACCCGTGCAACTTGTTCGGGGTATCGCGTCCTGTGGCCATCGCAAACTGCGACCCAAAATCAGGAAAATAATTACCCTGATTTTCCCAGGAACTGGGTGCGCCCCGCTAAACGGGATGACTTGGTCTTGTGCGGACTTCACTAAAAGGTGCGCGCCGTTAATACGGACGTGTGGGATTTCACAAAAGTTAATTTGGATGTGCGTGCACACCAAAATCAACGCGTATCCGTCGACAACACCCCGTATTGGCCCTGTTCTGGAACTCATTGTAACTTCGTGTACGCACGTCGTATCGAAATGAAACTTGTGCCATCAGACTCGTAGCAATACGCTGGTCCTGTGACCCAAATTTGGTTCAATTCTGAGAATGTTGACAAAATCCCGTATCGTGGGCCCCACGGCTCCACTTGACGGACGATTTTGTGATCGGCTCATCGAAATCCAGTTCTGGATATTCCGTTGGATTCATATCGTCGTTCTGGACTTGTAAACACTAAGTTTGATGAATTCGAAAAATATTGTCTCTGACACGTTTTTCGGTGCGAAGCGGGCCACATGTGGACCCCACTTTGACCAGAAACTGTCACTTTTGTCCCTGTGTCCAAATTGGACTTATGGACAGACAATTCTAGCTATTTGATATCTTCTGAACCTGATGGTAATATTTATTCCAGCATTCGGAGGAGTACCTGCAGATTCTGCTGATAACAGAACTACAGTTGGAATTCAAACCCATACAAGTGTACCTTGCCATACTTGCAGTAATTTGATTCATATTATTTCTCTTAATATATTTATATGATATAAATGTTCAACCTAGGACCATGTGACATTACTTAGCGTCCAAATAATATTCGGGTGTCAACACCGTACGCGGAGTTGTGTAACGTCACTAGTGATGGATATCGAAACCCTATACATATTTTCGTGCTTGAAGTATCAAGTACGTCATACCACGGGACACCTGACACTGTTCATGAGACAAAATCTTCCTGAGATATTCATGGTGATTCTGTATAGGCTACAGAATTTATGACATAGACTTTATATATATCATATAACTTGCTGCATTAGATATGATCTTACGTGACATGGACATGAGATGTTGTGGACATGAGACGTGTGATTACATTGGGTGGGGAGAGACACACAGGCTACAGGCTAATTTTATATATATATTTATTATTGTGAGGCCGTAGACTCTACATCAGAGCTAGGCACATTACATGATATTACTGCTACCGGCTCCCCGACACAGAGCTTGTAGTGGTCTCAGCCTGAGTACTAGTGATGCTCTCACTTGCATATCACATAGCTGATTACATAGTTTACCCTATTATTTTATTTATTATTGCGCTGCATTATTTTGGCTTGAGTTATTTTGTACCTTGCTATGTCCCCTGAGGACCTGGATCCGGATTATGTTCCCAGGTATAGCAGAGGAGTTCTATCCCGAGGTATACGGGACAGGAGCAGAAGCAGTAGCAGGAGCAGACACTGGAGCTGAACCGATCCCCGAGGACGAGGTGATCGCTGAAGATTTCTCCTGAGTATATGTTATCTATACTCAGTACTTGCTATTATTATACTCTTTTATTTCTGATCTGTTGAACCTTTGTATCAGACTTATTATCGGGTTGTTCCCCTGTTTACTTTATTGAGACTTGTTGTTGGTTTTTATTTCATTATGCTGATCTTGATCATATTTATCTTCTATGGATGAGATTAGATTGTGACATGTTTAGTAGACCTTTATTATTATTTTACAGCTTAAGTACACATTGATGGGTCTATTAAATTGGGTTTGCCCATTAGTGTGTGCTGTTGGCCATTGCCACGTGTCTAGTCCCTCGGTATTTTGGGACTGGGGCGTGATTGCACATTTGATAACTGTATGTATGTAGCAAACTTAGAACACAAATTGTATGTATGTAGCAATTGTAGCAAAATTTTAAATTGTAGCAATTGTAGCAAACTTAGAACACAAATATTCAAAGTGTGAATTGTAGCAAATTTATTCAAAGTTTTACAAGTCAAATTCAAACTTAAAACTTTTACATGTCTCAAAACTCAAATTCATTGAAAGTTTTACAAGTGTTCAAATGGGGCCTAAACTTCATGCCGCCTCTTTGTACGTTGCTCTCTATTTTCGAAGAAAGAAAAATCTTCAGCGTTGTCGATTTGTTGTAGTTCGTCATTGATTGCCATATAATTCGAACCCTGGCAACTTACGAGGCTTCTTCCCAACTTTTTCACTTTCCTAGCCTATTCATGAGAATTAAAAAAATTTGTTATGTTATAAACATTTACAAATATCAAACTGAAAGTGAAGAAGTTGGCTCACCATCTTGACCAATGTAGTATACAAGACCAATTTGGCAGGAAGATCTGAAGGTACACGCACAATATCGCCTCCGTGTTGAAACAAGATAGGTAGTACGACACCAGCGTAGTAGGCGAGGTAGTCGTCGCTACATTCCGTCATATTTACTGCTGCTTGTCGTTCAGTGTCTCTAATAATGTGGCGTTGTCACTCGGTGAAGAAGTCCGAGACCCAATTGAACGCCGCAGGAATATAGTTTAGCGGTTTGGTACCTCGCGGAGCAGTTATTATTTTCAAAGTGCGCTTTGGGACAGTTTGTACGTAGCCAAACTGACGGAGCATTCTATCCGGCATATAAGCCTCCTCGATTTCATGACAACTTATAAGACCGTGATATAAAGTGATTGGTTACAATGGACGACTAGTCTGTCACAAATTACGGTATGGATCCCAAACAATCTGTACCGCATAAAATTTAGCATAACGTCATTTAGCATAACGTAGTCAATTATTACCAAACATTAAAAAATTAGGTCTCAATTTACCTCTTCTGTCGTCATATCTTCGAGTGCATTCAGTAGGGCGGCCAATGTGTGAGGACGTTTGGCATCTTCCTTAGTTGGCTTCCATCGGCATATTCTAGGAAGGTTCTCGTCATACCATCGGTTCAGTTTAGCCCGCTGCAAGGTTGAAAAGTGCTCGTATATCTATGCCTTCACGTAACCAGGTTAAAAAAATATTAGTCCAAAAATTAACAATAAAATTTTAAATTATATATACAAGTTGACAAAGATATATCTATATATGGAGTAGAGTCTGGCATCCGGATATTGTCTTCGAACCCACGCGGGATGCCGCACCAAGCTCGCGGTAAAGGTATGCTAGTATACCGCTTTCCCAAGATATTTCTTCCACCGTGTCAATGTTGTCCAAATTGAGGAGATATTTGGCATGTATAAATGTTCCAGACTTATCCGTAATGCCGACAGCCCCTAAGATGAACTGCATATATCCGCGGTCCACATTATCGCTATTATCCATTTCGGGGTCCGGATCAACGAATATCTCCTCCAAATATTTTAGAGGAAGTCCGTAGGACTTCTTGAATTCTCGAAGAGTGGTAAAACTAGTGGCATCAACTCCCAGACACCCTGATACATAATCCAAAATATGGTCGTAAAAGTTGATGCTCGACTCATCAAAAGTTTGATTCATCATGACTCGACCATCAACCCTAAGTCCCAATATATGATGGACGTCATCAAGGGTTGTAATCCCCCTGATTTTCAAAGAATTTTAATTTGGGATTTTTCACAATTTTCTGGAATTTTCTAGGAATTTTCTGTAATTAAATTCAAGTATTTTAATTATTAAATGATTTTTTAAATAATAATAAATAATATTATAATATTATAAAAATAATATTTTATGGTATAAAATAAAAAACTAGACATAGGGTAATTTTTCGGGAATTTATTGGACCCCGGAATCATTTTAAAAACCCTAAAAACTAATTAATTAATTAAACCACAATAAATCGGATTTATTTTAAATAAACCAAACCAAACCAATTTTTGAACCGGACCGGGTTCATTGAACCAAACCCAATCCTTAGCGGGTCGGATCCGGGTCCAACCCAGACCCGACCCACTAGCCCGACCCGACCCGCAATCTAATTTATTGGATCGGGCCGGATCCGTAGACCCGACCCGACCCATTGGACCCGCGAACCCGCTAGCATTTTCCCTTCCCTGCGTAAACCGATCCGACCGTTGGCCTCCCTCCGCCGGCCGACCCGCCGCCCGTTCACCTCCCAGCGCCCCTCCTGCTACCCGCAACCGCCGCCGCATCGCCTCCGCAACCGCCGCCGCTCCCTCTCCCCATCTCCGTCTATATAAACCCCCTATCCCCTCCTTCTCCGGCCACTTTCCCCGCCGCCTGTGACCCAGCTCCGCCCTGGACCTCCCGAGACCTCGCCGGCCACCCTCCTCCGGACCCCGCAGTGCCTCACCGTGCCATCGCCTCGCCAGCGCCGCCTCTACCAGCCCCCTTTCCTCCTCCTTCCTCCAGAACCCGACGCCGCAGCCCACCCCAGTCGAGCCGACGTCTCCAGAAGCAGCAGCTCCAGCCGCCGCCTCCGCCAGTGAGCTCCGGCCGAGACGCCTCCCTCCGGCGACGCCCCAGCCACCCTCCGACGAGCCAGCCCCGCGCCTCCGTCCGTCGTAGCTTTGGTTAGCCCTAACCCTAACCCTAGGGCCTTGGCACGTGTCGGACACGGTCGGACACAGGACACTGTGTTGTGTCAAAGACGACACACGGACACAGAATTCTCGGGTTTTTGAGCCTTGTTCAGGTACTCGTATCTCACTCCTCGATACCCCGATTTCTTTTCCGTCAGTTGTGACGCGTAGCCTGCATGACCCCATCGGTGCCCGTGCAACCCGTTCGGTGCATCGCGTCCTGTGGTGATCGTGAACCGCGATCCAAAAACAGGAAAACCAACGCCTTGATTCACCCCAAAACTGAGTACGCCCCGCCAAACGGGACGACTTGGTCGCGTGCGGTCTTCACAGATACGTGCGCGTCGTCGATACGGACGTGCGGAATTTCGCAGAAGCTGATTCGGATGTGCGTGCACACCGGAATCAATGCGTATCCGCGGACACCGCCCCGTATCCGACCTTTCTGAATCTCGCTGTAACTTAGTGTACACACGTCGGATCTAGACGAAACTTGCGCCATCGGACTCGTAGCAATACGCTGGTCCTGTGAGCCAAGTTTTGTTCGATTCTGAGAACGTTGACAAAATCGCGTGTCGTGGGCCCCATAGGCTCTACTTGACGGGCGATTTTGAGAACGGCTCATCGTAATCCAATTCTGGAAGTTCCGTTGGGTTCATATCATCGTTCCTGACCTGTTGACACTAAGTTGGATTGATTTGGAGACCTTTGACCCTGACGCATTTTTTGGTGCAAAGCGGCCCACATGTGGACCCCGCCTTGACCCGAAATGTCATTTTTGCCCTTGTCTCCAAATTGGACTCAAGGACAGGCGTTTTTAGCTGATTGATATTTTTTGGATCTGATGGTGATGTCTATTTCAGCAACCGGAGCATTCCCTGCAATTTCCACGGAAGTCAGAGCTACAGTTGGAGCTAGAACCTCAGGCAAGTGTACCTTGCCAATCTCTGCAGTTTTTGCTATTTATTTTCTTGACATATATACTTGTTGTACATGTTTTAACCTAGGACCGTATGACTTACTTAGCGTCCGATTATAGTCGGGTGCCAACTTCGTACGCGGAGTTTTGTAAAGTCATCTAGAGATGGATATCGTGACCCTTTGCATTCTCGTACTTGCATTATCAAGTACGTTTTACCCAGGACATCTGACACTATTCATGATACAAAATCGTCCTGAGATATTCATGGTGATTCTGTATAGGATACAGTTTTCATGACTTATTCCTTTGCTTAGATATTATATGACTGGATGCATTAGTTATGATCATGCGTGGCATGGACATGAGACGTCGTGGACATGAGATGCATGATTACATTGGGTGGGGAGAGTCACACAGGCTACAGGTTGATTATATATATTATGCTGGTGTCTTAGTCTCACTACGAGCTAGACAACCACATGATATCACTGCTACCGGCTCCCCGACACAGAGCTTGAAGTAGTTTCAGCCTGAGTTCTAGTGCTGCTCTCATCTTGCATTTCACTTAGTCTGGTTATATAGTTTACCCTATTGCTTCATTCACTATTTCACTGCATTTATTTTGGCTTGAGCTTTCTTGTACCTTGCTATGTCCCCTGAGGACCTGGATTCGGATTATGTCCCCAGGATTATTAGACGAGATCGACCCAGAGATATACAGGACCGGAGCATTAGCAGGAGTAGACGCAGGAACAGGAGCAGGCACTGGAGCAGTACCAGATCCAGTAGACGAGTGATCTCTTCGGGTATCTTCTGAGTATATACTGTCTCCATACTCAGTATATTCTGTGGTTATCTTTATTCTTGTATCTTGATATTTGTATCAGACTTGTATCGTGCTTATTCCCCGATTTTTAATTACTTGTGACTGGATGTTGTTTATTCTTTTGTTGATATTGTTATCTTTATTCTGTGGATGAGATTAGTAAACCCTGACTATTGTAATACAACTTAAGTATGCCCCGATGGATCCATTAAATTGGATTTGTCCATCGGTGCGTGCTGCTGGCCATTGCCGCGCATCCAGTCCCTCGATATTTTGGGACTGGGGCGTGACATGGTTTTTGTGGTGGCCCATGCAGGTCAACGACTAAATTGTTCGGTTTCAACTTAGGGACCGAACAGGCCTGCAATAAGAATATGAGAAGTTTTAGGATCTCATCCACTTGCTTGAAACGTTCTTGACATCTATATCGGATTCGAACTAATTCCTTGACTTGCATCCTGCCTTAATTTTCCTGTGCGTCTTTTACAGTTTATTTTGGATGCAGAGTAGTAGATTCACAAGAAAGCAACGAGACTCCCGCAGGAACACCACAAGTTGCAGTTGTCTCCTATGACGATGAAGTGACACCAGTTGATGAAGGACAATCATCTCAACAAAGAAATCAAGCAGATCAACACTCTTCCAGCAGGTCCAGCAGCAGCAGAGGAATCGACTGCAAGGACGCGGACAAGCTCTGACGATGACTTTGGAGAACGCGCAGAACCATGGTATAGCTAATGCGCGTAAGTTTTTGTAGTTTTCGTTTCTAGTATCGCCTTAGTTCGTGCCTGCTGGTTCGTGACCCTAGACTTAACCTGATAATTTTAAATTGCTAATAATAGATAACCTAGTGTTAACCTAATAATTTTGAACTTGCTAAATAACTTAGAATATTTTATAAATGTTAACCTGATATGTTTTTGAAAGATAACCTAGTTTTCTAAAACTGTAATTTCCTAGATTTCCCACATTTGGGAAATTGCATAATTTTTAATGCTTAGGGAAATAATTTTTCCTAGGTATTACTCTCAACCTTGATTCTCCTTGATTTTGATGTGCTTCGAACAATGTTTGCAACCGTGTCATCTCTGTTGACCGGTTATTCTTTGATTGCGAGGACGCAATCCTCTTAAGGGGGGTAGATTGTAATCCCCCTGATTTTCAAAGAATTTTAATTTGGGATTTTTCACAATTTTCTGGAATTTTCTAGGAATTTTCTGTAATTAAATTCAAGTATTTTAATTATTAAATGATTTTTTAAATAATAATAAATAATATTATAATATTATAAAAATAATATTTTATGGTGTAAAATGAAAAACTAGACATAGGGTAATTTTCCGGGAATTTATTGGACCCCGGAATCATTTTAAAAACCCTAAAAACTAATTAATTAATTAAACCACAATAAACCGAGTTTATTTTAAATAAACCAAACCAAACCAATTTTTGAACCGGACCGGGTTCATTGAACCAAACCCAATCCTTAGCGGGTCGGATCCGGGTCCAACCCAGACCCGACCCACTAGCCCGACCCGACCCGCAATCTAATTTATTGGATCGGGCCGGATCCGTAGACCCGACCCGACCCATTGGACCCGCGAACCCGCTAGCATTTTCCCTTCCCTGCGTAAACCGATCCGACCGTTGGCCTCCCTCCTCCGACCGACCCGCCGCCCGTTCACCTCCCAGCGCCCCTCCGGCTACCCGCAACCGCCGCCGCATCGCCTCCGCAACCGCCACCGCTCCCTCTCCCCATCTCCGTCTATATAAACCTCCTATCCCCTCCTTCTCCGGCCACTTTCCCCGCCGCCTGTGACCCAGCTCCGCCCTGGACCTCCCGAGACCTCGCCGGCCACCCTCCTCCGGACCCCGCAGCGCCTCACCGTGCCATCGCCTCGCCAGCGCCGCCTCTACCAGCCCCCTTTCCTCCTCCTTCCTCCAGAACCCGATGCCGCAGCCCGCCCCAGTCGAGCCGACGTCTCCAGAAGCAGCAGCTCCAGCCGCCGCCTCCGCCAGTGAGCTCCGGCCGAGACACCTCCCTCCGGCGATGCCCCAGCCACCCTCCGACGAGCCAGCCCCGCGCCTCCATCCGCCGTAGCTTTGGTTAGCCCTAACCCTAGGGCCCTGGCACGTGTCGGACACGGCCGGACACAGGACACTGTGTTGTGTCAAAGATGACACACGGACACAGAATTCTAGGGTTTTTGAGCCCTGTTCAGGTACTCGTATCTCACTCCTCGATACCCCGATTTCTTTTCCGTCAGTTGTGACGCGTAGCCTGCATGACCCCCTCGGTGCCCGTGCAACCCGCTCGGTGCATCGCGTCCTGTGGTGATCGTGAACCGCGATCCAAAATCAGGAAAACCAACGCCCTGATTCACCCCGGAACTGAGTACGCCCCGCCAAACGGGACGACTTGGTCGCGTGCGATCTTCACAGATACGTGCGCGTCGTCGATACGGACGTGCGGGATTTCACAGAAGCTGATTCGGATGTGCGTGCACACCGGAATCAATGCGTATCCGCGGACACCGCCCCGTATCCGACCTTTCTAAATCTTGCTGTAACTTAGTGTACACACGTCGGATCGAGACGAAACTTATGCCATCGGACTCGTAGTAATACGCTGGTCCTGTGAGCCAAGTTTTGTTCGATTCTGAGAACGTTGACAAAATCGCGTGTCGTGGGCCCCACAAGCTCCACTTGACGGGCGATTTTGAGAACGGCTCATCGGAATCCAATTCTGGAAGTTCCGTTGGGTTCGTATCATCGTTCCTGACCTGTTGACACTAAGTTGGACTAATTTGGAGACCTTTGACCCTGATGCGTTTTTCGGTGCAAAGCGGCCCACATGTGGACCCCGCCTTGACCCGAAATGTCATTTTTGCCTTGTCTCCAAATTGGACTCAAGGACAGGCGTTTCTAGCTGATTGATATTTTCTGGATCTGATGGTGATGTCTATTTCAGCAACCGGAGCATTCCCTGCAATTCCCACGGAAGTCAGAGCTACAGTTGGAGCTAGAACCTCAGGCAAGTGTACCTTGCCAATCTCTGCAGTTTTTGCTATTTATTTTCTTGACATATATACTTATTGTACATGTTTCAACCTAGGACCGTGTGACTTACTTAGCGTCCGATTATAGTCGGGTGCCAAATTTGTACGCGGAGTTGTGTAAAGTCATCTAGAGATGGATATCGTGACCCTTTGCATTCTCGTACTTGCATTATCAAGTACGTTTTACCCAGGACACCTGACACTATTCATGATACAGAATCGTCCTGAGATATTCATGATGATTCTGTATAGGATACAGTTTTCATGACTTATTCCTTTGCTTAGATATTATATGACTTGATGCATTAGTTATGATTATGCGTGGCATGGACATGAGACGTCGTGGACATGAGATGCATGATTACATTGGGTGGGGAGAGTCACACAGGCTACAGGTTGATTATATATATTATGCCGGCGTCTTAGTCTCACTACGAGCTAGACAACCACATGATATCACTGCTACCGGCTCTCCGACACAGAGCTTGAAGTAGTTTCAGCCTGAGTTCTAGTGCTGCTCTCATCTTGCATTTTACTTAGTCTGGTTATATAGTTTACCCTATTGCTTCATTCACTATTTCACTGCATTTATTTTGGCTTGAGCTTTCTTGTACCTTGCTATGTCCCCTGAGGACATGGATTCGGATTATGTCCCCAGGATTAGCAGACGAAATCGACCCAGAGATATACAGGACCGGAGCATTAGCAGGAGTAGACGCAGGAACAGGAGAAGGCACTGGAGCAGTACCAGATCCAGTAGACGAGTGATCTCTTCGGGTATCTTCTGAGTATATACTGTCTCCATACTCAGTATATTCTGTGGTTATCTTTATTCTTGTATCTTGACATTTGTATCAGACTTGTATCGGGCTTGTTCCCCGATTTTTAATTACTTGTGACTGGATGTTGTTTATTCTTTTACTGATATTGCTATCTTTATTCTGTGGATGAGATTAGTAAACCCTGACTATTGTAATACAGCTTAAGTATGCCCCGATGGATCCATTAAATTGGATTTGTCCATCGGTGCGTGCTGCTGGCCATTGCCGCGCATCCAGTCCCTCGATATTTTGGGACTGGGGCGTGACAAGGGTAATCATCAACTCCCCATTGGGTAGATAAAAAGTGTTGGTTTCTGGATGCCATCGTTCTACAAATGCTGATATCAGTGCATTATCCACCGTCGTATATGAGTAGCTACCCAAATATTGTAAACCGATGGGACTGATTTTTGCCTTCATATCGTCTCCTAATAATTCATACCTCCATGTATTGCATTTTTCCCCGTGGTTGATCACTGTCAACATACGAGAACTCTCCGGAAAAGTAAACAATTGGATGAAGTTATACCTCTATGTAAAATGTACTTATCTATAAATAATTTGATGAACTTTGAACTTACAACTATATATAAAATTATCATAACGTAATGTACTTACCGGATTGTTCCATATTTGGTATGCAATATGGTTTTCGATCGACGGTAACATAGAGCAACCGTTTGGACGAGTCTCGACTGGACTATCTGGCTGCTCAGAAGGTCATGAACTATCAGTAGCCCAGTTTTTGAGGGTTTGTGGGAGACTCTCGACAGGACTATCTGCAGGCTGAGAAGGTCCTGAACCATCAGTAGGCCAATTTGGGACATTTGGCATGTCCTCATCGGAGGAGGAAGAAGAACCGGAAGAACTAGGAGGAGCACATCTCTTCGAACGAGTGACAGTCTTCTTCGTCAATCGACGTTTCATAACTTCAGGGCATGCCTCGGGGTCGCGGATAGTGACACCTGGTTCAATAGTACGCGAAATATTGCGTTCCTTACGTATCGACGCAGTAGGGCATCTTCTGATGATATCTTCATCCACAGTGCCCTTCCGAGGGTCATGACTATAAGACAAAAAATAAAATTTTATTTAATATCCTAAATTAATTTAACATTCAGGACTGTAGAAATTTCTACAGTCCTATACGTATACAGGACTGCAAAAATTTCAATAGTCCTAATTTTTTAGGACTGTTGAAATTTCTACAGTCCTTTATAAATTTATGACTGTAGAAATTTTTACAGTCCTTAATTTATATAGGACTGTCGAATTTTCTATAGTCCTAAATCTATATGGGACTGTAAAAATTTCTACAGTCCCGCCCGATACTACTCGATACTTTCGACGATTGTCGACATTGTATGCCCTAAAATCGGGTACAACCATCCAAGTAAACGTCTAAACTATATCCTAAACTACATTCAGGACTTGTATGCCCTCATTTGAACACTACCAGAAAAAGTCAAATTAGCGACGTCAAAAAATGTCGCTAAATGAAAAAAAATGTCGCTAATCATGTTTAGCGACGTAATTAGTGACATTTTACAGAAGTCAAAAATCAGCACGTCATTGAAAGGAAAAATGTCGCTAAACTTCGCTATACCGACGTTTTTAGTGACTTAAATGTGTCGCTAAATTAGCGACGTTTAGCGACGCAGCGTCACTAATTAGCGACGTAAACAAACATCGCTAAATATCGCTAATTAGTGACTTATATAGCGACGTGACAGCGACGTCTTTAATGACCTGGCAGTACTGCCATGTCAGCAATTTGCGACGTACAGCGACGTATTTAACGACATATTTAGCGACGTATTTAGCGACGTTTATGAACGTCGCTAATTAGCGACGTAGTTAGCAACGTGTATAAACGTCGCTAAACGTCGCTAAATACCTCGCTAAATTTACAGAAAAAATAAAATAATAAATAATAAATTGTTTCCAAACTATTATTCCTGCAATTTATAAATTTCTAATTAAAAATAGACCCGGAGCAACCCTCCGTTGAATTCTCTGGGTTCGCTGACCCCTTCGGTGGAACACTCAATACCGGTAAATTAACATCATTTAATATGAATAAAAAGTATCATAGTCATACAATACACACAAATATTATAGACAAACCTGGAGCAACCCTCCATTGAATTTTTTGCGTACGAAATAACACAAAAAATATATAAAATATCACAGTCACATAATACACACAAAATAAAAGTATCACAGTCACACAAAATGCATAATATATAAGTATCACAGTCACACAATGGACATAATATATAAATATCACAATCACACAATAACCACAATAAAAGTATATGAAACATCACAATATCAATCTCGAGGATATCCAATACGCTGGGGCACATACCAGTCCCTCAGATACTGCGCATAAACAGCGTCTATGTGATCAATCTCCGCTATGGGTGCTGGATGACTGGAACTCCCCGTCTGAGATACAGTCGCTATAGGTGCTGGGTGACTGGAACTCCCCGTCTGAGATACAGCAGGTGGTATCTCTTCCTCCTTAACAGTAGGATGCATCACTTCCTCCTTAACAGTAGGAGGTGTCTCTCTCTTGGGTGCCATCTGGTAAGATAGATGAAAACAAAGAATATAATTGATAACAGATATTACTTAAGACATACCCTTAATAATGCGAAATGGAAGAATTAGATGACTCACAAAGAATATAATTTTAATGTCCTTGCTGCTACAACTTCTGAGTGCAATTTGAATAAAAATATTATATAATTTTAATAGCTGGCACCAGTTTATATACTATATTTATACTGTACTCCCGACGAGCTTTTACTTTCATAAATCACCCATCAAATAAGACATTCACACCGAGTTTGATCATAAAATTCTAGATGACTTTGAAAAAATATGCCAAATGTAGTTTGGTACACTTGATATGAGGCCTGGCATCTTCTTGAGGTTTTTTTATTAACTTTTTTATGGGTGCTAAGGAATTTTCTAATCCCCAAAGATATGATTTCTGAAGCTTGTATACTAATGGTGCTAAGGAATTTTCCAATCCCCAAACATATACATATACTATATTAATTCCAAACATATTACTTTCATAAAGCTTTTTTATGGCTTTAAAAATGCATGTTGCCAGGCTTTAGATTAAAAGCTCTTCGATAGAGAGCATAATAACTAGTTTTCTTTGGCCAACTAAATTAATTCCAGTTGACAGAGTAAGGCTGCTTTTTGGTGAGGAGGTTAAGACACGATGGCTTTAATTATCTGATTATCTCTTGGTGGGTCATAAAAGTTGTGGACAAAACAACTAGTGGAATATGCTCTAATTCCCTAAACATTTGACTCCATCTTACTACTGAAATAAAATTATTTCCTTCAAAAAAGAAAGAAAGATGGTTATGGATTGTGAAGCAAAAATATAATCAGGGGATGAGACTGTCAATGGTGGATAGAAAGGGTCAATTGTGTACATCTATAATTGTCACCATCACTTTACTGTTCAGTTTGGTGTGCCCATGGGAATAGTTGGTAGCTGGGTAGCATTTATTGAATATATATATAGGAAGAAAACTGAGCTATTGAGGCTTCTAGTATGTGGTTCAAACTCTGTTCTCTTGAAAATATGAAACTAGACCGACCCTTTTTGCAATCCAACCAGCATTTGAACTAACTTCATAACTCTGGCCCATCTTTTAAATAATTGAGTTATTGTATGGGAAAACTGCTATCTGATGAGAGTTGTTCAACTACATCTTTTACTTGTCCAATCTGTAGCTTGATTTATTTCATTGTTTCATGCGCATTTTTGGCAACTTATATATTATACTATGAAAATGCTTTTATATATGCATCCTTGGTCATGAATTTATAGTTTAGATTATCGTTTCACATGTTTTTAAAGTTGGTTTTGGTGCTTGTCATTAAATGGAATGTCTGTTCGTACTAAATATTTTATTTTGCATTTGCAAATAAAATGATGACATGCTGATCTGGGACTAATTTGGCCAGTAAAGATGTCATTCCCTCTAACCAAACAGGTCTGGAAAATTTATATAGAGTTTTTAGTTTTCATTTTAAGAGTTTGGATCATTTTAAGTCATTGTACCCAAAACCTGCACAATTGGGAGTAGTATGATGAGCATCCTGCCTTCATTTTCTGCAATTTATGAGCAGATTGAGAATAATTTAAAATATGCTTTGTCTAGAGGGGAATGAATGATTTTATTGGGGTTGAAACAAGTGTGAGTGATGCAACAATTGAATTGTCACTCGGGATGGCACAACACATAATCACAGATCACAGAACTAGACCAGAGCAATAATTTGAAGCATCGGACCTTTTGTTCAGGTTTTAGCCTAATATTAGTTGGGCCTCTGATTAAAAGTAAGGGCAAGGATATTTGGTTAGACATGTAGGTAGATTACCATTTAAAAATAGCCGACACGTGAAATCACTTCTTGCTTGGATGTGTTGTTGAAAATGTGTGTCAGGGAACCTTACCTGAGCCTGGCCGACAATTATACAGGGAAAAATTTTAAGACTGCCACTGGTCCCTTGTGCATGATCTTAATCTCCTCCGCTATTTATATTTTGATATATTATCATCCTTATTAGATTGCTACAATTTATGTAGCAAGATTGAAGTATTCATTCAGCCTTGTACACTTTGATAGGGTCCCTTTCCGATTCTCAGCTGACTAGAACTTATGCTTCGTGTTACCAAATGATGAACTATAATCAAACTCTTAAACATTTTAATGATTCATTTTTTCTTATATTCTTCTTTCTCCTCTCTTGTTTCAAATACCAGGTCAAAAACCCTAACCCTAACCCCAGGTCAAAAACCCTAACCCTAATCCCAGGTCAAAAACTCTAACCCTAACCTTAACCCTAGGTCACGTGTGTGTGTCGTGTCAGTGTGTGTCAGTATGTATAACGTGTGTGTGTCATGTCAGTGTCAGTGCCATGTGTGTCCTGTGAGAGAGAAAGAGAGAGAGAGAGAGAGAGAGAGAGAGAGAGAGAGAGTTAGGGTTTACCTAGAGGAGGAGGAGGAGGAGGAGGAGGAGGAGGAGGGGGGGAGGATACTGCCGGAGGGGGGAGGACGCGGCGGAGGGGGGTCGCCGGGAGGGAGGAGGGGGCGCCGGAGGGAGGAGGGGAGCCGGAGGGGGAGGACGCGGCCGAGGGGGTCGCTGGAGGGAGGAAGGAGGAGCCGGAGCGGGAGAGACCGAGAGCGCGCGCGCGGGTTTGAAATTTGGGAGAGGGAGAGGGATAGATCAAAGGAAATGGGGGGAATCAGCCCTAAGTAAAAAAATTAGCGACGTTTTAGCGACGCCAATAATGACGTCGCTAATTTAGAATTTAGCTACATTTTAGCGACGCCAATAATAACGTCGCTAATTTAGCGACGTCTTAAACGTCGCTAATGACGTCGCTAAATGTCCAAAATATATACGTCGCTAAAAATGTCGCTAAAAGTCGCTAAATAAAATATATTAGCGACGTTTAGCGACCTAAATTGAACTTATAGCGACTAATCTTTTAAAAACTGAATAAAAGTCGCTAAACATCGCTAAATGTCACCAATTAGTGACGTCTAGCGACGTTTTTACATGGAGTCGCTAAATTAGCGACGTTTTTACATGGAGTCGCTAAAAAATATCGCTAATCCCGCTTATTCTAGTAGTGGAAGAATGGAAAGAAAATCACTCAAAATTTTCGAAATGCAATAGGAATTTTTAAAAATTTTGGAAAATTTTGTAAATGCAATAGAACAAGGAGAAGGAAGAATTGTACCTTGATTCTTTCAAGACTTTGGAAGCCATCGACAAGGAGGAGGAGGACGAAGTCGAGGAGAACGGCTCCGGCGGGAGGGGGGAGGGCTCCGGTGGGGTTTGGAGGGTTTGGGAGGAGGGTTTCAAGTTTGGGCTAGTATGAGTAAACTAATGGGCTAGTGTGAGTAAACTTTGTTCATTAATGGGCTAGCCCTTAGTAAACTTTGTAGTGCCCTTTGACCGAAAATCGAACCGAATCGAACCGAATAAGAGATTATGTTCGGTTTAAAAAAAATGGTTCGTTCGGTTTTAAAAATATTAAATTTTCTTATTCGGTTTAGGTTTTCGTTTCGGTTTTGGATTTCGGTTTCGGTCTAAAACCAAAAACCGAATAAGAAAAAAAAAATTATATATATATATATATATATATATATATATATATATATATATATATATATATAGTGTGTGTGTGTGTCACTCCTATGTATTTTGAACGTATTTTATTTTAGACTGGATGCATGTGCATAGAGACTAGATCCATTATTTTGTTTAACCTTGCTCATGGTTTATTTTGTGGGTTAGTTCAAGTCATGAGAACTCTTGGTTCAACCCTCAACTCTATCATATATAACCCAACATTTTTATTCTCTATCTTCATTACTTCATGCTCTTTCTCTCTCGTATTTTCTCTCCCCTTTTCATTGGCAAGTACACCTTGCATGAGAAAAGAAGAAACCCTCCATATTATTGTTTTATTATGTTTGTTATGTGAAGCACTTTTAGAACTTTGAGTTTTCTGTTTTTATGGGTGTTTTGAGTAGATCTACATTTCTAACTTAGGGTTTTATGAGTTTCATTAGTTTTTCTTAGTTTTGATCTATTAAACATATAATTTCAAAAAACCATTTTTTTGCTACATGATAGAGCTTTCAATTTTAAGCGTTTTGGCTTTTGGTTCACTCGATTTGGACTTAAAATAAGAATTTTATGGACAAAACAAGATTTTAGTTTTTGGAGCTTTCGCCATGGCCGAACCTGCTGTTTGGAGAAGACGAAGTCTTCATGCGGCCAGCGAGTTTTGCGACCGAGAGTGCTATGCAGCCTGAGAGGGCTATACGGCCTGAGCTTTCACCGTATACTGACCAGCATGTGTCCATCTTGTTGGACGCATGATTGCCATCACACAAGTGTTCTCCTTGAACTCCTTGTGTGTTCACTCGCTGAACGAATAAGAAATTTGCTAAGTCCAAGAGACCTCCATGCGACATCGAACTCCATGCGACACCGACCCATATTTGGCAAGCAGGCATATGCGGCAAGCAGAGCATGCGGCCAATTTTCCTTGGACGCATGACTCTGAACTTTGGCACATCTTTCTATAGTTTTATCTTTTCTTTCTGGCACACTTTATGGCTTGTCACATCAATCACTTTATGTCACTTCACTGACACTTCATTTATTGCCTGTCACTTCAACATTTGCCTCAAGGAGTAGACTTTAACCCTGAGCATGCGGCCTGACTTCATATGCAGCCAGGAATTGCATGCGGCCCTGACTTCACATGCAGCCTAGAGTCATATGCGGCCTGGACTCCTCATGTGGCCTAGAGACCCATGCGACCTTACTTGTTTTGATTGAATTTTTTCTTATTCTCTCGTGACCCAATATATAATTGGTAATTGGACTCGAATACTGTATCCGTGATGATACCACTATTGTCTGATAATTGTCTATGATTTAATGTGCACCGAAGTACGACACATGGTGTCACATGTTAAGTGATTATATTTGGGTTGTGCATCGATAATGCCTCCAAATTCCTAAACACGTGATATTATAAATATATATTGTTTCCTAGCACGGGCATAATAAGCGAGTCAACTACCAAAGCATAGCTAGGATATTAGTTGTCTGAATGTTGCATACACGCTCGGGTGAATCCAGATTTGACTTGCATGGATTCGTATGTAGCATACCCGTACCTTGTACGACATCTTAAGGAAAATTCTCATGTGACCACGTCTTGAGATTTCAAGCACAACATAGGGCTAATTAGGTAACTAAAAGTGGTAATAACATTGGAGGGAACGGTATCCCGAGATCATAACAACGAACCTTCCCACAGAGATTCATTCTAAGTGCGCTATGGGCTGGCCACCACAGATACTGTATATCATCTGCCTTAGTGGAGTACAGTATCTGACCTATTATTATGCCGAGCCACTATTTTACTATAGGAATACTGGAACCGCTAATACCGTATTTTTAGCGCGGTGGTCCTACGGAAAACTGGTGCATCTCGTGAATACCTGTTTTATTCATCTATTGGTTCGGTTAGCTCATGTTCGGCACTGACGTGATCTGAGGATACCTATTATACATTATTTTTTAGATAATCTCAGACCCCACAATTAGCAAGCCGTAAAAATAATTGGTCGATATAAGAAAATGGACTTGGTTGTGATTGTATTATTTGGTTAGTTGCCTAGGGAAACGGACTATCATAGTGTAATGGTTCAACCATTGTCCTTGTTTTGTTGTAGGGTTGAGCCTTTGTGCTAGGATATGCCATGGACCTAAGTTACGACACAGAACATATATATTATATTTTTTCTTGGGTTTTTGTTTCTCGATTTCTTGCTTCCTTTATGGTACTTGTTATTTGGGGTCTAACCCTACTAGTTTTGCATGGCAAGGTTTCGAGCCAATACTCGAGGATCCAACATACCTTCCCCCAACTCATGGCGCATACCAGGAATATGGTCACGGGAGATAACAAATGGGTTTTCTTCTTTCCTGCTCATCATTGTGCATTTACTTCTTTTTGGCGTTTAGCCACCGGCACCTGTTAGCCGGCTTGTCTGGACATTAGTCTCATTACATGATTGTATTAAATCAGACTGCAGCTAATCACTATCATGTACTTTTGTTACTCTTCCAGCTTCTTATTTTATACAACTGGTCTCCAGAATATTTTGAGAAAGCGTTTGGGACGCCTTATTTATTTATTTATCATATATGCTATATGCTTACTATTTCTTGTTTTAATGATTGAGACATAGAATTTTTTGACCCTAGAAGACTTGATTGTAGCATGCACTCCCTTGTCTTATACAGTCGTGACCGTCGTACGACGTATAGCAGCTTGTATGGGGTAGCTGGCCATGTCCGTTTCCGTATTCCGTTTATATATATATATAAACAAAAAACGCAAATAAACCAAAAAATAAAAAATTTGAATAAACCAAAAACCGGACTGAACCGATGCTCACCCTTAATCTGAAACGTAAAAATATTACATATACATATAGGGCCCGGCTATACACACCTCACCCTCTACTTAGCACACCCCGTATTAAATTAAATAAAAAAGTAAATATATATTAAAATACATGATTACCCACATTCCAAACACCCTCACCTAATATAATTTCTAAACACACCTCAAAATTAAATTATATTTCAAGTGTCAAAGTAGTTGTAACCAGATTCCTAGTCGCATTACAAGTATTTCATGTCACATCATTTTGTTCAAACAAAAGAAGATAGAAACAGTGTCCTCACCATATCAAGGTCGAGCCCAGTGAAGTCCATGGGGGTGTTGTAGTCGATCAACTGGATGGCGGCGGCGGTCTCGGCCAAGAGGTTCTTGCTGTCTTCGAAGGAGACGTCGGCCACGGCGAAGAGCTGGGACAGGGATGCTTTCCGGCCGAGGGTGTCACGCCCCGATCTTCCGCTGGATCGGCCGTCCCCGCTAGGCACAAATCACCATGTCAGCGCTCCTACGGGACGATCGTGTCCATTAGGACGTGATGTCGCACGAGCACAAGTTGCGCCCGTGCAAGGCCATGAATCCGAATAGGAGGAGAAATAGCTAAGCCACATAGTCGCACAAATAGTTCGTATGAAGCGGAATAAGAAACGAACATGCGATTAGTAACAAGTTCACAGAGTCGTCATAGCGAATGCATTGAATAACACGAGTATAGAAGTAAAACAAGCACTTCTTTGATATTGAATGAGTGTTACAAGCGGCACTAGACCGAGATTACAAGTCACTCAAGTCCTCTCTCTCTCTCGAAACAATAAAGGCGTGCCAAGTGGCTTACAACATGAAGTAATTCATAGGCGATGTTCCAATATTATGTCTTGTATATGTGCTTCAGCTCCAGATGCAATATTCCAAGGCTCCAGAGCGAACTCTACGCCTTAGCACGCACGAGGGGTGTCTGTAATCCCCCAGATTTTTTTAAGAATTTTAATTTGGAATTTATCACAATTTTCTGAGATTTCTGGAATTTTCCTGTAATTAAATACCAGTGTTTTAATTATTCAATGATTTTTAAATGATAATAAATATTGTTAAAATATTATGAAAATAATATTTTATGGTGTAAAATGAAAACTAGACATAGGATATTTTTTTCGGGAATTTATTGGACCCCGGGTGGATTTTTAATCACCTAAAAAGCTATTTATTTATTTAGTTATTTATTTATTAATTAATAGATTATTTATAACCCTAAACCCCCAGCCCACCGGCCCGGCCCATTCCCTCGGCCCAACCGGCCCAGCCTACCCATTTGGCCTTAACGGGTCGGGCGGGTCAGCCCAACCCGCACCCGTGAACCCGCTAGCCCGAATCCCCTTTCTCTGTAAACCGACGACTGCTCGAATCCCCGCCGGCGACCCTCCGACTTCCGGCAACCGCCCGCCGCCGCCACTCTCCATCTTCCCCGACCCCTCGGTTCGGCTTCCCCGCACCCGGCGACCTCCTCCCTTCCTCTTCCGGCCAACGTCCGGCCGATTCCCATCCCCAATTCCCCTATAAAAGCCTCAGCAGCCGGCCGGAAAACCCCCTTCGACATCTCCTTCTCCGGTGATCGCCTCCACTCCCAGCCACCCTCCGCCCGGCTCCCTCGACCACTCTCCGACACCAGAACCCTCGCCTAGCTCTCCACCGCATCCAACCCTCTCCGCTGCCCAGAACTCGGCGCCACCCCACCGTGCTCGACTCTCCCCGCAGCGCTCCGCCGAGCCCGTGCCGCCTCAGCGCCGCCGTGTGCCTCACCGCCCAAGCCCGGTCGGCCTCCCCGTCGCAGAGCTGCCGCAGAGCCGCCGTCTCCGTGTCCAAAACCCAAGCCCTAACCCTAGACGCTGGATACGGACACGGCTTGAACAGAACCTTGACGCGTGTCGGACACGGAATTAATTCGGGTTTTTCTGACTCTGTTCAGGTAACTGTAACTCTCTGCTTGGTTACCCGTTTTCAATTCCGTCTTTTGCGTTGCGTAGCCTGTATGACCCTCTCGGTGCCCGTGCAAACTGCTCGGGGCATCGCGTCCTGTGGCGATCGCACACCGCGATCCAAAACAGGAAAAATTAACGACCCTGTTTCATCCCGGAATCGAGTACGCCCCGCCAAACGGGACGACTTGGTCACGTGCGGTCTTTACCGATACGTCAGCGTCGTTGATACGGACGTGCGGGATTTCGCAGAAGCTGATTTGGATGTGCGTGCACACCAGAATCAGTGCGTATCCGCGGACACCGGCCCGTATCCGACCATTCTGATTCTCGCTGTAACTTAGTGTACACAAGTCAGATCGAGACGAAACTTGCGCCATCGGACTCGTAGCAATACGTTGGTCCTGTGGGTCAAGTTTGGTTCGATTCTGAGAACGTTGGAAAAATCGCATGTCGTGGGCCCCACAGGCTCCACTTGACGGGCGATTTTGAGAACGGCTCATCGGAATCCAATTCTGGAAGTTCCGTTGGGTTCGTATCATCGTTCCTGACCTGTTGACACTAAGTTGGACTGTTTTTGAGACCTTTGACCCTGACGCATTTTTTGGTGCAAAGCGGCCCACATCTGGACCCCGCCTTGACCCGAAAATGACGTTTTTGCCCTTGTCTCCAAACTGGACTCAAGGACAGGCGTTTCTAGCTGATTGACATTTTCTGATTCTGATGGTGATGTTTGTTTCAGCAACCGGAGTACTGCCTGCAGAACCCACGGAAGTCAGAGCCACAATTGGAACCGGAAATCCAGGCAAGTGTACCTTGCCATAAATTGCAGTTTATTAAATTCATTTTGCTCTTGCTTGATTTTCTGTGATTATTTTACATGCTTAAACCTAGGGCCGTGTGGCATACTTAGTGTCCGATTACAGTCGGGTGCCAACTCCGTACGCGGAGTTGTGTATGTCATTAGAGATGGACATTCGTGACCCTTTACATTCTAGTACTTGCTTTATCAAGTACAATAACCCAGGACACCTGACACATACATTGACAGAATCTTCCTGAGATATTCAAGGTGATTCTGTGTAGGATACAGGATGGACATAGATTATTCTTAGATTATGACTTGATGCATTAGTTATGATCCTGTATGGCATGGACATGAGACGTCGTGGACATGAGATGCATGATTACATTGGGTGGGGAGAGTCACACAAACTACAGGTTGATTATATATTATGCCGGCGTCTTAATCTCACTACGAGATAGACAACCACATGATATCACTGCTACCGGCTCCCCGACACCGAGCTTGTAGTGGTTTCAGCCTGAGTTCTAGTGTTACTCTTATCTTGCATATCACTTAGCTGGTTATTTATTTTTACCCCATTGCTTCCTTTATTTCTGCACTGCATATTTTGGCTTGTTTATCTGTACCTTGCTATGTCCCCTGAGGACCTGGATCCGGATTATGTCCCCAGATATTACAGACGAGATTTACCCTGAGGTGTACCGGACAAAAGCATTAACAGGAGCAGAAGCATTATCAGGAGCAGGCACTGGAGCAGTACCAGATCCAGCAGTCGATTGACTTCTACGGTATCTTCTGAGTATATACTGTTTCTATACTCAGTATTTTTCTATGGTTATCATATTCTTGTATCTGACAGTTGTATCAGACTTGTACCGGGCTTGTTCCCTGATTTATGTAGTTGTGACTTGATGATGGTTTTATTTCCTATTGTGCTTTTGATATATTCTTTCTGTGGATGAGAATAGTATACCCTGACTGTTGTATTACAGCTTAAGTACGCCCGATGGATCCATTAAATTGGGTTTGTCCATCGGTGTGTGCTGCTGGCCATTGCCACGTGTTCAGTCCCTTGATATTTTGGGACTGGGGCGTGACATGGTTTTTGTGGTGGCCCATGCAGGTCAACGACTAAATTGTTCGGTTTTAACTTAGGGACCGAACAGGCCTGCAATAAGAATAGGAGAATTTTTAGGATCTCATCCACTTGCTTGAAACGTTCTTGATATCTATATCGGTTTCGAATTAATTCTTGACTTGCATCCTGTCTTGATTCCTGTACGCCTCTTATTGTTTATTTTGGTTGCAGAGTTATGGATTCACCAGCAAACGACGAGACTCCTGCAATATCACCACGGGATGCTTTGGTAACCAATGAAGAGGAAGAAACACCAGTAGAAGAAGGTCCATCCGCTCAACAGCACAGTCAAGCGAATCAACAAGACGACATTCCACCATCGACGCAATTGCCCGTAATTCCACCAGGGCAGGATATGGACAGGCATCAGATATTACAAATGATCTATGCAATGATGCAAGCTCAACAACAAATTCAACAAGAGGCTCTGCGTCAGGAGGCAGAGAACTTGAGGAGCAGCCTAGTAAGCACACTGGAGCAGGCAGATTTACCAGTACGACGGCCAATGACGGGCTCTATCGCCGATTTTCGCCAGCTGAAGCCTCGTACCTTCTCAGGAAAAGAAGAGCCCACAGAAGTTCATGAATGGCTCACCAACACTCAGCATCAATTAGAAGCAGCGGAGCTTCCAAAGGAACGTTGGATGACTGCTGTCAGAATGCAGTTAACGGACAATGCACATCACTGGTGGCTATCTGAGGAAGCACGGCTCGGACCAGACCGAGTCACTTGGGAAGAGTTTTCTAGACTCTTTCAAGAGATGTACATTCCAGCCATTGCTCGATCAGAACTTCGGGACAAGTTCAATCGTCTCACTCAGGACAACCTGACAGTGGAAGAGTACAACGCGGAGTTCATTCGTCTGAGTCGTTTTGCCCCTACTTTGATCTCGACAGAAGAAGAGAAGGCTGAGAAATTCTTCGACGGACTAAACTTTGAGCTACAGAAACTAATTGGATCCATTGCACCTACTTCATACTCGGACATCCTTGCTGCAGCGCGACGCATTGAGCGCGTCATCAGGAGAGAGACCAGTCTGAAGAGGTCATCCACATCATCACTAGCCGGAGCACCACAAGAAAAAGTTGCAAAAAGACCTCACGTACACCAGCCACCAGAAGCATCTCCACAGACAATACCTGTCTGTCCATATTGTCGCAAGCGAGGCCATACTGAGGACGAGTGTAGACGAAAGAAGAGATTATGCATAGTTTGCGGATCTAATCTGCATTTATTGAAGGAATGCCCTGAGCGTCGAGACAAAGCCCCAAGGGTAAAACAACAAGCGTTACCAGTACCGAGGCCAACCTATCCAACATTGGAAGCACCACAAACGGAAGTTCAAGAAGACCTACCACCAGCTCCAGGAGGGTATCAGCCGAGGCCACCATTGATACCCCAGGCACTGCTCTTCCAGCAGGCTCAGCAGCAGCAGAGGAATCGACGACAAGGACGGGGACAAGCCCTGACGATGACCTTGGAGAACGCGCAGATTCATGGAGTTGCTAATGCGAGTAAGTGATTCGTAGTTATCTTGTTCCTAGTAGTTCGTGCCTGCTGGTTCGTGACCCCAGACTTAACCTGATAATTTTAACCTGTTAATAAGTGATAAAATAGTGTTAACTTAAAAAAAATTTTTGAACTTGATAATAACCTAGAATTTTTAACCTGATAAGTTTTGAAAGATAACCTGGTTTTCTAAAACTGTAATTTTCTAGATTTCCCACATTTGGGAAATTGTATACCTTTTAATGCTTAGGAAAATAATTTTTCCTAGGTGCTCCTTGATTTTGATATGTTTCGAACAATGGTTGCAACCGTGTCATCTCTGTTGACCGGTTAATCTTTGATTGCGAGGACGCAATCCTCTTAAGGGGGGTATATTGTAATCCCCCAGATTTTTTTAAGAATTTTAATTTGGAATTTATCACAATTTTCTGAGATTTCTGGAATTTTCCTGTAATTAAATACCAGTGTTTTAATTATTCAATGATTTTTAAATGATAATAAATATTGTTAAAATATTATGAAAATAATATTTTATGGTGTAAAATGAAAACTAGACATAGGATATTTTTTTCGGGAATTTATTGGACCCCGGGTGGATTTTTAATCACCTAAAAAGCTATTTATTTATTTAGTTATTTATTTATTAATTAATAGATTATTTATAACCCTAAACCCCCAGCCCACCGGCCCGGCCCATTCCCTCGGCCCAACCGGCCCAGCCTACCCATTTGGCCTTAACGGGTCGGGCGGGTCAGCCCAACCCGCACCCGTGAACCCGCTAGCCCGAATACCCTTTCTCTGTAAACCGACGACTGCTCGAATCCCCGCCGGCGACCCTCCGACTTCCGGCAACCGCCCGCCGCCGCCACTCTCCATCTTCCCCGACCCCTCGGTTCGGCTTCCCCGCACCCGGCGACCTCCTCCCTTCCTCTTCCGGCCAACGTCCGGCCGATTCCCATCCCCAATTCCCCTATAAAAGCCTCAGCAGCCGGCCGGAAAACCCCCTTCGACATCTCCTTCTCCGGTGATCGCCTCCACTCCCAGCCACCCTCCGCCCGGCTCCCTCGACCACTCTCCGACACCAGAACCCTCGCCTAGCTCTCCACCGCATCCAACCCTCTCCGCTGCCCAGAACTCGGCGCCACCCCACCGTGCTCGACTCTCCCCGCAGCGCTCCGCCGAGCCCGTGCCGCCTCAGCGCCGCCGTGTGCCTCACCGCCCAAGCCCGGTCGGCCTCCCCGTCGCAGAGCTGCCGCAGAGCCGCCGTCTCCGTGTCCAAAACCCAAGCCCTAACCCTAGACGCTGGATACGGACACGGCTTGAACAGAACCTTGACGCGTGTCGGACACGGAATTAATTCGGGTTTTTCTGACTCTGTTTAGGTAACTGTAACTCTCTGCTTGGTTACCCGTTTTCAATTCCGTCTTTTGCGTTGCGTAGCCTGTATGACCCTCTCGGTGCCCGTGCAAACTGCTCGGGGCATCGCGTCCTGTGGCGATCGCACACCGCGATCCAAAACAGGAAAAATTAACGACCCTGTTTCATCCCGGAATCGAGTACGCCCCGCCAAACGGGACGACTTGGTCACGTGCGGTCTTTACCGATACGTCAGCGTCGTTGATACGGACGTGCGGGATTTCGCAGAAGCTGATTTGGATGTGCGTGCACACCAGAATCAGTGCGTATCCGCGGACACCGGCCCGTATCCGACCATTCTGATTCTCGCTGTAACTTAGTGTACACAAGTCAGATCGAGACGAAACTTGCGCCATCGGACTCGTAGCAATACGCTGGTCCTGTGGGTCAAGTTTGGTTCGATTCTGAGAACGTTGGAAAAATCGCATGTCGTGGGCCCCACAGGCTCCACTTGACGGGCGATTTTGAGAACGGCTCATCGGAATCCAATTCTGGAAGTTCCGTTGGGTTCGTATCATCGTTCCTGACCTGTTGACACTAAGTTGGACTGTTTTTGAGACCTTTGACCCTGACGCGTTTTTTGGTGCAAAGCGGCCCACATCTGGACCCCGCCTTGACCCGAAAATGACGTTTTTGCCCTTGTCTCCAAACTGGACTCAAGGACAGGCGTTTCTAGCTGATTGACATTTTCTGATTCTGATGGTGATGTTTGTTTCAGCAACCGGAGTACTGCCTGCAGAACCCACGGAAGTCAGAGCCACAATTGGAACCGGAAATCCAGGCAAGTGTACCTTGCCATAAATTGCAGTTTATTAAATTCATTTTGCTCTTGCTTGATTTTCTGTGATTATTTTACATGCTTAAACCTAGGGCCGTGTGGCATACTTAGTGTCCGATTACAGTCGGGTGCCAACTCCGTACGCGGAGTTGTGTATGTCATTAGAGATGGACATTCGTGACCCTTTACATTCTAGTACTTGCTTTATCAAGTACAATAACCCAGGACACCTGACACATACATTGACAGAATCTTCCTGAGATATTCAAGGTGATTCTGTGTAGGATACAGGATGGACATAGATTATTCTTAGATTATGACTTGATGCATTAGTTATGATCCTGTATGGCATGGACATGAGACGTCGTGGACATGAGATGCATGATTACATTGGGTGGGGAGAGTCACACAAACTACAGGTTGATTATATATTATGCCGGCGTCTTAATCTCACTACGAGATAGACAACCACATGATATCACTGCTACCGGCTCCCCGACACCGAGCTTGTAGTGGTTTCAGCCTGAGTTCTAGTGTTACTCTTATCTTGCATATCACTTAGCTGGTTATTTATTTTTACCCCATTGCTTCCTTTATTTCTGCACTGCATATTTTGGCTTGTTTATCTGTACCTTGCTATGTCCCCTGAGGACCTGGATCCGGATTATGTCCCCAGATATTACAGACGAGATTTACCCTGAGGTGTACCGGACAAAAGCATTAACAGGAGCAGAAGCATTATCAGGAGCAGGCACTGGAGCAGTACCAGATCCAGCAGTCGATTGACTTCTACGGTATCTTCTGAGTATATACTGTTTCTATACTCAGTATTTTTCTATGGTTATCATATTCTTGTATCTGACAGTTGTATCAGACTTGTACCGGGCTTGTTCCCTGATTTATGTAGTTGTGACTTGATGATGGTTTTATTTCCTATTGTGCTTTTGATATATTCTTTCTGTGGATGAGAATAGTATACCCTGACTGTTGTATTACAGCTTAAGTACGCCCGATGGATCCATTAAATTGGGTTTGTCCATCGGTGTGTGCTGCTGGCCATTGCCACGTGTCCAGTCCCTTGATATTTTGGGACTGGGGCGTGACAGTGTCCGCACCGAATGAGGTTCTCCCGCACCCTGCAAGCAATCTGGTGGGTTATCAGTACATGAATGCACTGGTGGGGAGGCTTCTCGCCCGCTCGACAAATTCAAACACGTTATATAGGTTCCGTGCACCATATATTAAGTTATCTTTCTAGTTTTGCCTTAGGATTAGCTCCTGACATAATGTAAAGCCTAACTCGTGTGGCAGTGTGTCATGCGATATAAGAGTAACATGGTGAGACTTACCAACTTACCATTCATCCTTCCATGTCTAGAGATAAAACCAAGTTAAACCGAGAGCGAATATATATAAAGATGAAATCCAAGGACTCATATAAGCAAACACAAGTATCACGAGCGGATTCTGATTCAGGTGCACGAGTTACACGGATACTCAGGAGTGTTAAACTAGATGTCTCAGGTATTCAGACAAAAATATAGATACATATGTGTTACTCAGAGCAGTCGCCTATAACGCAATGACTCGCACGCGAGTTACCGCAATTGAGTCAACTTAATCTATATGATAGGGGGTCACTGGCATGACTTATATAGTGGACAATATAGTAAAAGACAAAGATGGTATGCAAGCAATAGATACCAGAGATATTGTACCCATCCCGTCGAAATAGGCGACTACTCATAAGTTCCGTCTAGATCGGATCAGCCCTAGTGCCCCGACGATCGTCCGTGGAACTGGATTCAAAAATCTACCTTGTGCACAAGTTGTTCATGAACGCGCGGATCCTCAAGTATTATAGATTCTCGCAGGTACAAGTACAGGTATAAGTCAGGATATATCATGTACTAGTTCAATATCTTGTTAGGTACTAGTCAGGATCTTGTTCACGACTTATCGACTCTCCGAGCCATCATATTTAGTACAGAACGAGTATTGATTTCCATAGATGACATGATATTATCTTGCTTAACTTTCTATGATACAGTTTCCTAGTTCAAAAAATGCATTGGCGACCTAACAATCCCGGATGTAGTGCCTCAAATCCCGATCCGACCGGGATACACACTATATAATTGGGCTTGTGGCTAGTCTGCCTGAGTCGTAGCTTGGTGTTTAGAATCTTCGGCATCCTTTTGCCATGGACAAAATGTGATGATCCTTTCCAACTCATGGATATGCCTCTATTGAAACGAGTCCAATAGTTTTTGTATTTTGTTGCTTGGTTTTCTTGATGTCGCTTTGTAATTTTATTTTGGTATTACTTTCGATTTGCTTGGTTTTCGCTGTTGGCTTTCTTGCTTGGAGCTTTAGTTCTTGGAAATTTTGGGAGGAAGGATAGGCAAAAGGGTTCTAACTCAGTGCTCGTGTTATTACATGTTTGCGTAACTGATGCTTGATCGTCACTAGGCGGAACTCGTTCTTTCAGCACTTTCCTTAATCGGTTGGTGGTTCAGACCCTTCTTTCCTACTTCTTTATGTCCACATCCCTAACGTTTCAAATGTTCAATCGATGATGCATGGGTTCGTCTAAGAAATCCTTAGCCACAACGCATGCCAGCCACTAAGAAAGGAACATGGAAATTGTAGACTAACTTGTTTATTCATGTACATGATCTAAACACGAGCTTCGTAATGAAGCGGCAGTTGTGGTTCAAAACCAAGGAACTGCCTGATGGAATACGGCATCTGAAATATTGGTTGTAGCCTGGTGCCTCGAAGAGTTTGGACCCACGGGACACCAAAATTGGAACACGGCTTTGAGAAAATATGAACTATTGCATAAGTATATATATTGCTGCTTTACTTCTTCTGTTTCATCTCATGTGCTGTATGATAGTTGAACTGTTCACGCATTTGCATGGTCTGTGACAACTTGTGCACATGGTTTGGCATTTCTTCGAAATGGTATTTTGGGGCACTGGAACAGTATCGACCCGGGGGAAAATATTTGATCGTGCTAGTCACGATGCATTACGGGACCTTCAGCAGGGCTTGCTACACGGGCGACAGGGCACGCCGCAATGCCTTGGATAAGTCTCTATGGTGTCGATCATACCAATGACCGCATATAGATAGAACACATGCTAATCTATTATCTTGTGCAAATGGTAAGTATACTTATGTTCTGTGTAGGGAAGGCGCGCATCAGTTGAGTAAGCGACCGATGTGCTACACGAAATTTATGTTATTGTTCCTCTAAAAATATGCATCTAATATGAACTGAATTCACTTAGTTCTTAATAGCAAGATCATTTAATGCATGCTCGTCCCTAATAAGTAAGTATTGATTTATGCAAGTGGGTTCATCCCGCTCACCAGTACAAGCTGAGTAATGACCCACGTTTGTGGGCAAATATTTCAGGCACTCAGGGTGTGCAACACTAGTGGATAGACGATAAGGCATTATAAGCTCTTCTATTTTGAAGTATAGTTTAAGCCAGTTTATTTTGGAGGCGAGAATTTCCATCTATACAAGGGCATAATGTACGAACGACAAGGCTTATCTGATGGAGCGCGCCCTACCTTTTGATCTTTCTTTTGTAATGCAAATCAATGTAGACGAGAGGCGCATCAAATGTAACTCTATGCAAATTACCTTGAATTATCAATGAAAATCATGTTTTCTTCCTATACTTTGTGTTCAAATATTTGTGAATGTATTTTTTAACTTGCTGCACGTTCTTGCCTTATGCGAGCGCAACTCCAGGCAAGGCGGCATCACGCCCAAGCGTGGACGATCGTTTCCGCAAAGGATCCAAGCGAGGACGACCGACCCTTACGGGATCGGGGCGTGACATGTTGGTATCAAAGCACGGCTTCACTTCCTTGGATTTTTAAAAGATATCCTAGAAGTTTGATGTACCTCTCAATTGAATGCATTCGACCTCCGTTGCATGAGATAAATCACCCTATACAATGAGTCCATAGATAAAAATTATCGTTTTTTGAGTGTTGACAAGCTACTCTCTTTTGTAGCAATAATAAAGAAAAATATTTTCGTTGCAAGCAGCGCTCAGCCTATCCAGAATGATCCGACAAGTTCTGGAGAATCCAAAGGAGCGGGTTAAAACAATATGATAGAGAGGCTCATGCATCTAATGGAGGTGCAACAACAGTAAGCTGCCACTCAACATGCACAGATTCAGGCACAGTTCACTGCTCAACAAAAGCAGATGGATACCATGATGTAATTGATCGCATCTTTGGTGCCCAGCAACGACGCAGCAATGATAACGCTTGTTACATCGCCAGCCGTGGCGGTAGAAGATGAATCTGAGGAAGCGCAGCCTTTCGCTAAGAATTCATGCAGAGCGGCTGAGTTCACTAAGATGCACCCACCAACGTTCAACGGGCGAGCAAAACCGAACGTGGTGATGGGATGGATCACAAAACTTGAAGGACTCTTCAACTTGGTTGGCATTAAAGGGTCCAAACGAGTGGCTTGTGCATCAGTGCAACTAGAACTGCGGGCGCATGATTGATGGGAGGCTACCAAACAAGAGATTTATGATGCCAATCCCAACTGTAAGATCACCTGGGAGATGTTCAAATCTGCCTTCATTAAATAATATATCACAAGGGTAGTGCGACAACAAAAGGAAGATGACTTCAACAATCTGCTACAAGAAAGTATGTCCGTTTATGACTATGATTCAGTGTTCACAAGACTCGCCATGTTTGCCAGACACTTCTTGCCTAACTAGCAAGCATGGTGCTATGGTTTTCAGAAGGGTCTGAATGATGACCTACGTAGGGATGTCATAAATCAGAAGTGCCAAACCTACCCAAAATGTTATGAAGCTGCCCTTAATAGAGAACGGATCTTTGGGCGCAATTCCCAAAAGTGTCACGCCCCAGTCCCAAAATACCGAGGGACTAGACACGTGACAATAGCCAGCAGCACACACCGATGGGAAAATCCAATTTAATGGACCCATCAGGGTGTACTTAAGCTGTAAAACAATAGTAAGGGTCTATGATACTAATCTCATCCACAGAAATGAATATAATCAATATAAAATATAAATCAACATCAAGTCTCAATAAAATATATCTCGGGGAACAACCCGATAATAAGTCTGATACAGCAGTCAATAGACAAGAAATAAAGAGTATAACAACAGCAAAGACTGAGTATAGATAAAGCAGATACTCAGGAGAAATCATTGGCGATTACCTCGTCCTCGGGTTCTGGTACTGCTCCAATATCTGCTCCTGTCCCGTACACTTTGGGGTAGATCTCCTCTGCTAAACCTGGGGACATAATCCAGATTCTAGGTCCTCAGGGGACATATCAAGGTACAAGAATAACTCAAGCCAAAATAGATGCAGTGCAATAATAAATGAATCAATAGGGTAAACTATGTAACCAGTTAAGTGATATGCAAGTTGAGAGCATCACTAGAACTCAGGCTGAGACCACTACAAGCTCTGTGTCGGGGAGCCGGTAGCAGTAATATTACTAGTAGAGTGCCTAGCTCTGATGTAGAGTCTAGAGCCTCATAATAATAAATATATATAAAATTAGCATGTAGCCAGTGTGTCTCTCCCCACCCAATGTAATCACACATCTCATGTCCATGACATGCAAGATCATATCTAATACAGCAAGTCATAATAATATCTATGCATATGTATAAAGTATATGTCACGAATCTTGTATCCTATACAGAATCACCATGAATATCTCAGGAAGATTCTGTCTCATGAACAGTATCAAGTGTCATATGGTATGACGTACTTGATAATGCAAGCACGAAAATGTATAGGGTCGCGATATCAATTTCTAGTGACGTTACACGACTCCGCGTACGGCGTCGACACCCGAATATTATTCAGACGCTAAGCAATGTCATACGGTCCTAGGTTGAACCGATACATCATGTAAATGATTCAAGGAAATAATATAATACAATTGCTGCAAGTATGGCAAGGTACACTTGTTTGGAATTTGGTTTCCAACTGCTGCTCCGACAATAGTGGGATCTTCAAGTACTCCTCCGAATGCTAAAATAAATATTACCATCATGTTCAGAAGATATCAAATAGCTAGAACTACCTGTCCATAAGTCCAATTTGGACACAGGGGCAAAAATGACAGTTTTTGGTCAAAGCGGGGTCCACATGTGGCCCGCTTCGTACCGAAAAATATGCCAGAGACAATGTTCTCAAAATTCGTCAAACTTAGTGTCTACAAGTCCAGAACGACGATACAAACCCAACAGAATGTCCAAAACTGGATTCCGATGAGCCGATCACAAAATCGCCCATCAAGTGGAGCCATGGGACCCACGATACGGGATTTTATCAACGTTCTCAGATTCGAACCAAACTTGGGTCACAGGACCAGCATATTGCTACGAGTTCGATGGCGTAAGTTTTGTTTCGAAACGATGAGCGTACACGAAGTTACAACAAGTTTTAGAATAGGGTCGATACGGGGTGTTGTCGGCGGATATACGTTGATTTCGGTGTGCACGTACATCCAAATCAACTTTCGCAAAATCCCACACGTCTGTATTGACGGCACGCACCTTTCGTGAAGTTCGCGCATGACCAAGTTGCCTCGTTTAGCGGAACGCATCCAGTTCCGAGAAAATCAGGATTTTAAATAACCAATCTTTTGGTCATTTTCATCCTCAAATAAATTACAAACTACATCACAATAAATTAAACTAAAATAGGGTTTTAAAACTTGGTTATATGGTCTAAATAACTGTTCAAGCAAATTTTGAAAATATTTAGCAGGTTGGTCGCAAAACGGTCGTGAACTGGGGAGTTCGGGACAAATTCTGAATTTTTAGAAATTAGAAAATATTTTTCTAATTTTGCGTCGCAGTTTGCGACCTACACAGGACGTAATACCCCGAACGAATTGCATGTGTTTCGAGAGGGTCACGCGGTCTACGCATAGGATTCGATAGAATGGAATACGGGTCTATGTACAGAGAGATACGAGGCTGGAAAGGGGTATACCTCGCTGTTGCGAAAGGACGCGGCGCGGCGGGGCACGGCGGCGGCGGTTGCTAAGGCTCCGGCTGCTGTTGTGCTGCTCGGTGGCCATCGTCGGGGGCTTCATCGCTGTGGTCGGAGGTCGGGGTCGATCGGCGTGGGCGTCGGGGTGGGCCGGCGGAGCGGTGGCGGTGATGTGAGGGCAGTGGCGGTAAAGATCCGCAGTGGTTGTGAAGGGTTTAAATAGGGGGAAGGAAGGTGGTTGCGGGGAGTGGGTCGCAGGGGTTCTTCGTCGGAGGTCGGTCTCGCGGAGGCGTCGCCGTCGTCGGTCACGGCAGAGCTGCTCTGCTCGGCTGAGCTGAAGATCGAGGTGGTTGGTGATGGCGGTGAGGGGTGGCCGTGATGGTGATAGCGGTGGTCGGTGGTCGGGTTTTATAGGGAGGGGAGGGTAGGGGAGGTGAAGAGATAGGGGCGGCGGCCGCGGTTGGGGAAGGCTGAGAGTCGGGGGACTCTCTCAGTTACTGTAGCAGTAAAATGGGTCGGGTCGGGTTTTAGTTAACGGGTCCGGATCCGAATCCAACCCGCTAGGGTTGGGTTTAGTTTATTTAAATAGGGTTGGGTTCATTTTAATAAACCGGTTGGTTCGGTTTTTTTAGGGCTTGGTTTAATCTGGTTTTATTTGGTTTATCTTAAAACATTGTTTTTGGCCATTTAAAAATAGTTTTTGGGTCCAATAAATTCCAAAAAAAATTATAGTATGTCTAATATTTTATTTTATACCCAAAAATATTATTTTTATAATATTTTAATATTTAATAAAATCATAAAATTTATTTAATACCAGAAAATATTTATTTTAATTAGTTAAAAATCACAGAAAAATTCTGAAAATTTGTTTTTAGATTCTGAAAAATTCTTGGTGTTTACAATCTACCCTCCTTAAGAGGATTGCGTCATCGCAATCAAAGAATAACGAAACATAACCGGTCAGAAGAGATGACACGGTTGCAAAATATGTTTGTAGTACGACACAAGGGATAAAGAATCAAAAATCGAGAAAAAATGTGGGGGTTAAGCAGAATTCATAGGAAAGAAATAAAAATATTTCCCTCGGCAATGAGAGATATGTAATCAAGAGTAATAAAATCTGAATATAGCAAGGATATCTACAGCTTAGGAAAACTAGGTTATCAATTATTAACAAGTTCAAAATTACTAGGTTTAAGGCTAAGGTCATGAACTAACAGGCACATGCTAAAGCAATGTTAGGAATAGATAGCTATGATAAACTTAAATCTTACGCGTATTCGCTACTCCACGAGTCTGTGCGTCTTCCATGGTCATCGCAAAAGCTTGTCCGCGTCCTTGCGGTGGTGCCCTCTGCTGTTGCTATGCCTGCTGGAAGAGTGCTGCCTGGGGTGCCAAAGGTGGCCTCGGCTGATACCCTCCTGGAGCTGGTAAGGCTTCTCGGTTAATCATCGGTGTTTCTCCTCGATGCGTTATGCAATCTCTGGCTAAATGTTGGCTGGATCCGCAAATCAAGCACATTCCCAACTTGCGTCTGCACTCCCTCTCAACCTTGCCACAGTAGTGACAAGTAGGAAGGAATGAGGCTCTTGGTGCTGCTCTCGGTGGTGAATTTATCTGTTGTCGCTTTGCAGACTCCTCTTGTGATGCTCTGGTTGGTGCTGATATGAATGACCATTTTAGGCTGGACTCTCTCCTGGTAATGCGCTCCATGCGTCGGGCTGCAGCAAGAACGTTCGAGTATAAAGTAGGTACAATGGATCCGATCAATCTCTGTAGCTCAAAGTTTAGTCCGTTGAAGAACTTCTCAGCCTTCTTTTCTTCTGTCGGGATCAAGGTAGGGGCGAAGTGACTCAGACGAATGAACTCTGCATTGTATTCTTCCACTGTCATATTATCTTGAGTGAGGCGATTGAACTTGTCCCGAAGTTCTGATCGAGCAATAGATGGAATGTACATCTCCTGAAAGAGTCTAGAGAACTCTTCCCAAGTGACTCGGTCTGGTTCGAGCCATGTCTCCTCAGTTAACCACCAGTGATGTGTATTGCCTGTCAACTGCATCCGGACGGCAGTCATCTAACGCTCTCTTGGAAGCTCGGCTGCTTCTAATTGATGTTGAGTGTTTGTGAGCTACTCATAAACTTCAGTGGGCTCCTCCTTGCCTGAAAAGGTACGGGGCTTCAATTGGCAGAAATTAGTGATAGATCCCATCGATGGCCGTCGAGCTGGTAGGTTCGCCTGCTCCAGTGCGGTCACCATACTGTTTCGCAAATTCTCTACCTCGTGATGCTGAGCCTCTTGTTGAATCTGCTGTTGAGCTTGCATCATTACGTAGATCATTTAAAATATCTGATGTTCGTCCATAGCCTGCCCTTGTGGGAATACGGGCATTGGTAGAGAAAACTACGGCGGAGGTGGAATGTCATCTTGCCGAAATCTAGAAGCATGCTGATTTGCTTGACTGCTTCGGTGAGTGGAGGGATATCCACTTAATGGCGTCACTTCATCTTCTCCGTAGGTGGCTACAGCACCTTCTGGTGTTCTTGCAGGAGTTTTGTCGTTTGCTCGTAGATCCATTACTTGCATCCAAAATAAACTATAAGAGGCGCACAGAGCAATCAAGGCAGGATACAAGTCAAGAAATTCGAATCTGATAGAGATCAAGAACGATTCAATCAAGTGGATGAGATCCTATAACTTATCCTATCCTTGTCGCAGGCTTGTTCGATTCCTTAGTTGAAACTGAAACAATTTAGTCGTAGACTTACATGGGCCACCACAAAAACTATGTCACGCCCCGATCCCAAAATATTGAGGGACTAGACACGTGGCAATGGCCAACAACACACACCGATGGACAAATCCAATTTAATGGACCCATCAGGGTGTACTTAAGCTGTAAAACAACAGTAAGGGTCTATGATACTAATCTTATCCACAAAAATGAATACAATCAATATAAAATATAAATCAACATCAAGTCTCAATAAAATATATCTCGGAGAACAACCCGATAATAAGTCTGATACAACAGTCAATAGACAAGAAATAAAGAGTATAACAACAGCAAAGACTGAGTATAGATAAAGCAGATACTCAGGAGAAATCCTCGGCGATCACCTCGTCCTCGGGTTATGGTACTGCTCCAATGTCTCCTCCTATCCCGTACACTTCGGGGTAGATCTCCTCTGCTAAACCTGGGGACATAATCCGGATTCCAGGTCCTCAGGGGACATAGCAAGGTACAAGAATAATTCAAGCCAAAATAGATGCAGTACAAAAATAAATAAATCAATATGGTAAACTATGTAACCAGCTAAGTGATATGCAAGTTAAGAGCATCACTAGAACTCAGGCTGAGACCACTACAAGCTCTGTGTCGGGGAGCCAGTAGTAGTGATATCACTAGTAGAGTGCCTAGGTCTGATGTAGAGTCTAGAGCCTCACAATAATAAATATATATATATATAATCAGCCTGTAGCCTGTGTGTCTCTCCCCACCCAATGTAATCACACGTCTCATGTCCATGACACGCAAGATCATATCTAATGCAGCAAGTCATAATGATATCTATGCATATGTATAAAGTATATGTCACGAATCATGTATCCTATACAGAATCATCATGGATATCTCAGAAAGATTCTGTCTCATGAACAGTGTCAAGTGTCCTATGGTGTAAACTCCCTCGACCAGATTTCAGTAATTTAGGATTAGTTTTGACTAATTAGAATTATTGTAACTTTTTAAAATTTTATTTATTATATATTCTATTGATTGTGCACCTGTTCACTACACAATTAATTAGGGCATTTCACTAGCTGTTAAACCTAAACAAATTTCACATTCCTGCTCTAGACTTGTTAGACTACTTTTTCTGTATTTTGTGCAACTTCCAGAAACCTTGTTTGGTGCTTCGTTTTAGTCGCACAAATATCGTTACAAACGTATGTATTTATTTCCTATTTAAATTTCTGTTCTTTACCCATCTCTGTACCCTAGAGATTTGAGGACCAGTAGACACCTGTTTTGCCCAAACAAAAATACGATAATATTCTACTATAATTGTATTACAATTATCGTATTGACACCGTAGAAAAATTATGACCCTAATTGCCTCTAAATAATTAGTGAACACCGTGCGCAGTATTTATTAAATAATAAATACGATGACCCGTATCACCTGCAGAATCAGACCCTGCCTCTGCCCAGACTCACCCCACACTGTCCAAAACATTTTCCCCAGCTATTTCCCCCATTTCTGTACAATTCAGTATTTCGGGAAAACAGTATTTAAAATCAGGTAAATTGCGAAATTACGCAAAATACAAATTTTAGGCTTTTATGCAATTTATGAAAAGTTAGGGGTTTTTATGCAAAATTACATGCAAGGTGGCATAATCCTATTGGCTAGACAAAAGGTGTGTGGGACCCACCCAAAACACCCAGAAAAATCCTGTAGAAATATCCAAAAAAATTAAATTACCAATATAACCCTGAATTTCCACTTATTTACAGAAATGCCATCAAGCCAAACCCTATATAAACCCCTCACCCCCTCCCTTTCAAACTCCACAGCCTCTTCCCTCCGCCACCTCCGGCCACCCTACTCCGACCAACCCTCCGCCCTGACCCCCTCTCCCCTCCGGTCAAGCCCCGCCGCCTGAACCACCCTGCTCCGCCGTGGAGAGCCCCCGCAACCTCCCCACTCCCTCACTGCCCACAGCAGCCACCACCACCCGAACCACCCCCTGCGCCACCCTCCGCCACCGTGCTCCGCCACCACCCCTACCATTCGAACCGCCCCGACCTCCTCTCTCCGACGACCACCCCCTCACCGCCCCACGACCCTTTCCCCGCCGGCCAGAGCCCCCGCAGCACCCTCGGCCACCCCTAACCCTAACTGTCCCCTCCACCTCCGGCCGCCTCCAGCCACCGCCACCGCCGTCGTGGACCTCTGCCACCACCACCAACCTGACCGCCCCTCCTTCCTCCGTCGATCCCGCACCCTGCCCGGCCACCTCCGCCACTCCTCCGCCGCCGGCAGCCCCCGCACTCAGCTGCTGCTGCTGCTAACAGCTACTGCTGCTGTTCCCGCTCCTCCGGCCGCCTCCGGCCATCTCCGCCGTCGTCCTCCTGCCGTCGACGACCCCTAGGGCCCACCTGTCAGAGGGTATAATCCTAAACCCTAGTATATACGTATTTATATATATATACTCCTATGTATACCTATAGGTATATATATGAATATATATATATATATATGTATATATATATGTATATATATATGTATATTAATATGTATATATATATATATATAATATTATAATATATATGTTATTATACAGTATATTATACTGTATATACTATTATTATATATTTACTAAATATATGTATATATATATATATTATTCTATACATATATATTTATATATGTAAATATGTATATATGTATATGTATATGAATATTTATATATACTATATAATATTATGTAATAATTATTAATATGTATATATGTATTTATTTCTGTTTTATTTATATATATATATATTTGTAATATATAAATATATGTATACATAAATTTATATGATAGGTATATTTATATATAATATGTTATATATTAAATAATTACTATGTATACTATGCATTTTTCCTTTATTTTATTTTCTGCACTTATTATATTTACTACATGTATATATATATATATATATATATATATATATATATATATATATATATATATATATATATATATATATATATATATATATATATATTATCTATATGTAATATATTATATTCAGCTGGATAATACAGCTTATACATATATATATATTTTCAATTCTTGCAATGTCATTTCAATTAAATACATATATCTATATATATATGATATTATATATTATACTGTGCTAGATATTACAGCCTATTTATATATGCATATTTAAAATTCTGTACTGTCATTTCAATTTAATTATATTATATATATCAGTGGATATACCCTGATTATTATTATATATATACATCAGTGGATATACCCTGACTACTATATTATTATATATCAGTAGATACACCCTGATAATATTATATTATTATTATATATATAGCAGTGGATATACCCTGCTACTATTATAGATACCTACATTTTTCTGTTCTTTATATGCTATAGATACTGCTATATATATTATATCTATATATATACATACTATATATATATATATATATACTTATTATTACAACCATGATATTCACGAACCCTGTCTGTTTTAATAGAAACCACCTTCAACACAGCCAGTGACCCCCTGTCACCAGCAACCTCAAACCTGACTGTGAGATTAGGTTATCAACACTATCAGGGAGTAGGCAAGTATACCTTGCCAAGTTATTGCTTAACTTCAATTATTGATATCTGTTTTGTTTCTGAATTTCATATACCATGATTACCTGAGACTGCCTTGGGTACATTCAGCTGATATGTTGACATTTAACATAATATTACAGACTCACCAACAACTGTGAGAGTATTTTAATATTCTCCTAGACCCCATCACGGGAACACGCAACATGGTTGCAATGCATAGTGGGATACGAGCTGCGTATTTGATTAGCTACCAGTACGTGTGACCCGCATCACGGATTAGAATAACTCAGGAAAAGTACGATTTGATATTTAGTTTCATTGGGATGGGAAAGATAACTAGTAGACGTATGGGACACCCCTCCATATATGATTTATACCTTCGTACCATGCTCCTCGGAGATGGTCGATTGCAGAGCTACCCGTGAGTCCGGGGGCATACGACACATATACTAGCCAGTCACCACGATTGGTGAATTACGTCAGCGTATGTCTAGCCACACATTCCCATGCGTACTACAAGTTCTTTACTTACATTTCACTTAGATGGTTAGCACCCTGTAATTATTTTCTTTATTCAGTATTTACATACATGGCATATCATTTTCTGTATCTTGTTATGTCCCACTGAGGACCTGGTTCCCTGCCAGATCTAGACGAGGCTTTCTACCCCACTGTGTACGGCCCTGATCAGGAGGCTAGATGTGCTACCGAGGAGGAGCTCGAGGAGACACCCTCAGAGTATGCTTGACCCTAGAGGCCTGCCACCTGGAGATGGAGATATTTTCATCAGATAGACACTGCTTAGTCTATCTGATTTTTCTGCGCTATTATCAGTTTTTGTAATAGGCTTGTATTCTCACCAGTTGTGTACTGTATCAGACTCAGTTATATATATATTTCAGCACTTACTTTTCTGACATTTTCTTGTGGATGAGATAGATTTGCCTGTGTTATACTTGTAGTATTTTAGGACAGCGTAGCACGTCCCTATGGGTCCATTCAAAATGGATTAAGCCCTTAGTGACGTGTCAGCTGGCCAGTGACACGTGGCCTAGTTCCTGACATTTTGGGACTGGGGCGTGACATATGGTATGACGTACTTGATAATGCAAGCACGAAAATATATAGGGTCGCGATATCAATTTCTAGTGACGTTACACGACTCCGCGTACGGTGTCGACACCCGAATATTATTCGGATGCTAAGCAATGTCATACAGTCCCAGGTTGAACTGATACATCATGTAAATAATTCAAGGAAATAATATAATATAATTGCTGCAAGTATGGCAAGGTACACTTGCCTGGAATTTGGTTTCCAACTGCTGCTCCGACAATAGTGGGATCTTCAAGTACTCCTCCGAATGCTGAAATAAATATTACCATCATGTTCATAAGATATCAAATAGCTAGAACTGCCTGTCCATAAGTCCAATTTGGACACAGGAACAAAAGTGACAGTTTTTGGTCAAAGCGGGGTCCACATGTGGCCCGCTTCGCACCGAAAAATATGTCAGAGATAATGTTCTCCAAATTTGTCAAACTTAGTATTTACAAGTCCAGAACGACGATACGAACCCAACAGAATATCCAGAACTGGATTCCGATGAGCCGATCACAAAATCGCCCGTCAAGTGGAGCCGTGGGGCCCACGATACGAGATTTTGTCAACGTTCTCAGAATTGAACCAAACTTGGGTCACAGGACCAGCGTATCGCTACGAGTCTGATGGCATAAGTTTTGCTTCGAAACGACGAGCGTATACGAAGTTACAACGAGTTTCAGAACAGGGCCGATACGGGGTGTTGTCGACGGATACGCGTTGATTCCGGTGTGCACACACATCCAAATCAACTTTCGTTAAATCCCACACGTTCATATTGATGGCGCACACCTTTTGGTGAAGTTCGCACACGACCAAGTCATCTCGTTTAGCGGGGCGCACCCAGTTCCGAGAAAATCAAGATTTTAAATAACCAATCTTTTGGTCATTTTTACCCTCAAATAAATTACAAACAACATCACTATAAATTAAACTAAAATAGGGTTTTAAAACTTGGTTATATGGTCTAAATAACTGTTCAAGCAAAATTTGAAAATATTTAGCAGTTTGGTCGCAAAATGGTCGTGAACTGGGGAGTTCGGGACATTCTGAATTTTCAGAAATTGGAAAATATTTTCCTAATTTTGCGTCGCAGTTTGTGACCTACACAGGACGTAATACCCCGAACGAATTGCACGTGTTTCGAGAGGGTCACACGGTCTACGCGTAGAATTCGACAGAACGGAATACGGGTCTATGTACAGAGAGATACGAGGCTGGGAAATGGTATACCTCGCTGTTGCGAAAGGACGCGGCACGGTTGTCGTGCCCCGATCTCGTAGGGCCGATCGTCCTCGCTTTGTCCCTACGGGACCGCTCGTCCTCGCTTGGGCGCGATGCCGTGCAAGCCTAAGTTGTGCTTGCACCAGGCAACGTACCTGCACAAGACACAAGTTAGACAAAAATATACATATATAGGCACAGAGTAAATGCAGAGAACCAAAGTTGAACACATTTGATAGGCACACAAAATACTTGCTTTTTATTGAATACTGAAGATTTGGATTACAAAGTGCTTGCTTGGCTGAGTTACAAAATATGCCTTAGAAGGCTTACAACTCTTTTTACATTCCCAAAATTAGCCACAATGCCCAAACATTACATCCTTGTAGTAGAACCAAAATAGCAAAACATCTAGCAGAAGAGGAGTAGCCCACTGGAGAGGTAAGCAACGGAGGAAGCAGCACGAACACAGTCCTATGGAAGAGTGCGCACATGCTGATTCAGATTCAAGATGCTAGCCAAACTCTCGCTTCCAGTACCTGGATATTTGCCCACAAACGTGGGTCAGTACTACCACATGTACTGGTGAGCGACCGTGGCCAAACTCACCTTAGAAATCCACACTAAGTAAGCATATGAAGCTAGCATTATTAGGTGATCTTTCTGGTTGTCTAGTTTCTTTTTAGCAATTCATGCAAGGAAACATAGACGATATATAGCAGATGAAAATGATAATCTTACCCACGGCCGAGCGGCTATCCCTTCAGCAGACACACAAGTTAGCCACAATTTGCATATATGCATAAACTTATGTATCAATCTTTGGTGTCATAAATGATAGGTATGCAAGAAGGTAAACCTAGCATGCGCCCTATCTATATGACGGTCCATGAGTTTCCCCATTGGTGGACAACAACACCCCCCTAGATCCCGTAGGAACGGAACATCATGGTGCTCTCACAATCCCTTCCGGACCGACCGATTCCCAGTGCCCCAGAAACCGATCGAGAGACTATTACCTTGTGCACAAGTTGTCCGAGACCCATGCATGGCAAGCAACATTTATAAATCAAACTCTTAGGATGCACAATATTAGCAAGCATATGACAATCTAATAGCCGCACCCCATAGATCCCGTAGGACCGGAACATCAGGGCGGGCCACTAGACTATTCTCATTCATTCTTTTACACATGACACAAACACTAACTATGCAGGTTTTATGCACGATATAGTGATGCAACAAGTGAGTAAGGGGCAACATTCAATAGAAGTAAAGCAGAATTCTATTTAGCAGCATACAGTTTATTTTTTTAGCTTATCTTTTTAGTGAGGCAACATTTAGTGAACTAGAGATCATTTCATTAGGCATGTGAACTGAAAGATTCATCGAAGGGCCTAAGCCACTCACCGAATGAATCGAACGAGATGATGGGAAAGCCTTAAGCGACGTTCACTCTTTGGTTATGCGTCCTGAAAATGCAACAATACTTGGTTAGCATACTTCAATCTCTTTCCCTTATGATTCGAAAGAAAGCGCAAGCGAGAAAGCGAAATCATGAAAACCAAGTCATCGAAAGCAACTCAAAATACAAAGCAACACAAAACCAAGAAGCAAAGCAACCAACGAAAACTCTTGGACTTATTTCAATAGAAGCCGTTCGATTAATTTGAAGGGTTCATTGCACTTCGTCCGTGTTGATTTGGCGGTAAGGTTTCCCCGAGACTCGATTCTCAACCGAGTCGAAGTAGCTTAGTGTTCCATAAGTAACCGTTTGGAGCGGGACGTTACAGCGACGGGGCACGGCGGCGGCGGTTTCTGAGGCTGCGGTGGCTGCTGTGCTGCTCGATGGCGGTCGTCGGGGGCTTCGTCGCTGTCGCCGGAGGTCGAAGTCGATCGGCGTGGGCGTCGGGGTGGGCCGGCGGAGCGGTGGCGGTGATGTGAGGGCGATAGCGGTGAAGATCCGCGGTGGTTGTGAAGGGTTTAAATAGGGGGAAGGAAGGCGGTTGCGGGGAGTGGGTCGCCGGGGTTCTTCGCCGGAGGTCGGTCTCGCGGAGGCGTCACCGTCGTCGGTCACGGCGGAGTTATTGTGCTCGGCTGAGCTGAAGATCGAGGTGGTTGGTGATGGCGGTGAGGGGTGGCCGTGATGGTGATGGCGGTGGTCGGTGGTCGAGTTTTATAGGGAGGGGAGGGGAGGTGAAGAGGTGGGGACGGCGGTCGCGGTTGGGGAAGGCTGATAGTCGGGGGACTCTCTCAGTTACTGTAGCAGTAAAATGGGTCGGGTTGGATTTTAGTTAACGGGTCCGGATCTGAATCCGACCCGCTAGGGTTGGGTTTGGTTTATTTAATTAGGGTTGGGTTCAGTTTAATAAACCGGTTGGCTCGGTTTATTTAGGGCTTGCTTTTATCCGATTTTATTTGGTTTATCTTAAAACATTATTTTTAATCATTTAAAAATAGTTTTTTGGTCCAATAAATTTCAAAAAAATTATAGTATGTCTAATATTTTATTTTACACCCAAAAATATTATTTTTATAATATTTTAATATTTAATAAAATCATAAAATTTATTTAATACCAGAAAATATTTATTTTAATTAGTTAAAAATTACAGAAAAATTCTGAAAATTTGTTTTTAGATTCTGAAATATTCTGGGTGTTTACAAAAAGGCAAATGTAAAGACTACCCATACCAATTTCAACAAGCGGCCTTATGAAGCGGGAGAGTCTGGAGTGCCAAAGCGTCCGCATAAGTCTGACTACAGGGGTCCCCCTCCGGGACTGCATTGCCATAGGTGCGAGGACATCGGGCGGCTGACTGCCGAGTCGTAGAATGTTTCAAATATGGCGACTTGGACCATAAAGCATCTGACTGTCGAGACGGAAGGGCGATCGTCAGACAACAGTCAAAACCAGAATAAGGGACCTCCAGCTCATGGCGTTAACGCGATGCCAGTGAACCCACAACGCCAGGGTGCTCAAGGCCGAGTCTATGCTTTGACTGGGGATGAGGCATCCGCCTCCGACACTGTTGTGACAGGTACCTTACTTTTCAGAGATTTGCCCGCTAGAGTTTTATTCGATTCAGGTGCTACGCATAGTTTAATATCTGATGATTTCATTATTGAGAATACATTAGCTTCTACACCACTAAATATAAACATGTGCGTGAGTACCCCTTCGGGAGTCGTCATGCCTGCCAATGCGATCTGTACGGATGGCTATATTTGTATCGAAAGCATGAAGCTTTCCTTAGATATCATTGTTCTAGACATTAAGGAATATGACATTATTCTCGGAACGGACTAGTTGGGTGCTTGCCATGCAACGATCGAGTGCGCGGAGAAGCGAGTCGTATTTCGTCTACCCGGCGAGGCAGACTTCTACTATTCGTGCAGCGCTGCACCGAAGACGATGATGGTGATATTAGCAGTTACGACTAGGCGCATGTTGTATTCGGGCTGTGAAGTGTACTTAGCCTCTGTTCGAGACACCCGACAGGAAGGTACAGATGCAGCTCAAGCTGATGTCATAGCAGATTTCCCCGACGTATTCCCAGATAAGCTGCCTGGAATACCTCATGATGGAGAGATCGAATTCACCATTGACACCTTTTTGGATACGCGGTCGATATCGAAGGCACTCTACCGAATGGCCCCAGCAGAGCTAAAGAAACTGAAGGTGCAGTTACAAGATCTGTTGGATCGAGGATACATTCGCCCAAGCGTTTCTCCGTGGTGAGCTCTGATGTTGTTCGTAAAGAAAAAAGATGGATCCATGCAGCTGTGCATAGACTACCGAGAACTGAATAAGGCTACCATGTGGAACAAGTACCATTACCGAGGATAGACGACTTGTTTGATCAACTACTGGACACAACAGTATTCTCAAAAATTGATCTCTGGTCGGGCTATCACCAGTTGAAAATCAAATCCGGTGACGTCCCCAAGTTAGCGTTCCGAACCCGATACAAGCACTATAAATTTCTTATAATGTCGTTCGGCTTAACGAACGCCCCAACAGCTTTCATGGATCTAATAAACCGCGTATTCGGGCCGTTCATAGACAAGTTTGTGGTCATTTTTATTGACGACATATTAATCTATTCCAAGAATGAGACGGAACACAAGGAACACTTGAAGATTGTGCTACAGACATTGCGGGAGCATTGGTTGTTCGCAAAGCTCAGCAAGTATGAGTTCTGGTTGAACAGCGTAGCGTTCCTTGGACATGTCATCTCAGCAAAAGGCGTCATCGTAGCCCCAAAGAAGATAGAGGCGGTGGTAGATTGGAAGCAACCTACGTCAGCCAGTGAAGTTCGTAGCTTTTTGGGCCTAGTGGGATACTACTGTAGGTTTATGAAAGATTTTTCTAAATTGGCCTCGCCTTTGACTCGTCTTACTCAGAAAGAAATTGCATTCAAGTGGAGTGACGTCTGCGAAGCTAGCTTTCAGGAGCTAAAGCAACGGCTCATTTCAGCTCCAATACTTATACTTCCGGATGGAGTAGAAGAGTTTCAGATATACAACGATATTTTTGGACTCGGCTTAGGGTGTGTTCTCATGCAGAAGGACAAGATAATATCGTATGCCTCAAGATAATTGAAGCCGCACGGGATAAACTACCCAACACATGACTTAGAATTGGCAAAAATTGTGTTCGCACTGAAGTTATGACAACATTATCTTTATGGTGTTGCTTGCAAAATCTACACAGACCATAAGAGCCTCAAGTACCTATTCATCCAACGAAAACTGAACCTCCAGCAGCGGCGCTGGCTAGAACTGATAAAGGACTATGATCTGACGATCGCATATACGCCGGGCAAGAAAAATGTCCTTACTGATGCTCTGAGTCGAAAGCACGTGGGCTCGCTATCCATAAAAAACCTTCTTCTTCAGGATATAGAGGCGGTGAGCATCGATTTCGAGTTCGACATCGAGGAATGCAGTTGGCTCCACTCCATCTTGAGCCGAGTTTGCGTGATATAATCAAGTCTGCTCAGAGGGACGATCAGTTCCTAACAAAAATGCATGGGCTGATCTCGACGGGAAAGACGTCCAACTTTGTGGAAGGCGAAGATAGGACCCTACAGATAAAAGGAAGATTATGAGTTCCTAGCGATCCAGAACTCCGAAAGGAAATCATGACAGAGGCACACTATGCAAACTATTTCTTACATCCGGGGAGCACCAAGATGTACAAGGACTTGCGCATAACCTTCTGGTAACACGGTATGAAGTGGGATGTGGCGACCTTTGTGTCACAGTGTATGGCTTGTCAACAGGTGAAAGCTGAACATCAGAGGGCCGACTGGGAGCTGCAGAACTTCTCTATTCCAGGGTAGAAATGGGACAATATCGCTATAGATTTTATCATGGGCTTTCCAAAGACGTCGCAGGGGCATGATGCAATTTGGATCATAGTTGATTGTTCGACCAAATCTGCCCACTTTCTCCCTATCAAAGTTATATGGAGCGTCGATCGGTTAGCGCAGATTTATATTAACGAGATTGTCCGACTACACGGAGTACCTGCATCAATCATATCAGACCACGACAGATATTTCTTATCTCATTTTTGTACTAGTCTACAGTCTGCTTTGGGCACCAAGCTAAAGTTCAGTACCGCATATCACCCCCAGACTGACGGCCAAACGAAAATGATGAATCAGATACTTGAAGATATGTTGCGACTTTGTGCGATCGATCTAAAGACTAGTTCGGACGCGCACCTTCCATTAGCGGAGTTCGCGTACAACAACAATTACCAATCGAGCATCCAGATGGCACCGTATGAAGCGCTCTACGGGCGAAAGTGTCAATCTCCAATATTTTGGGATGAAGTCGGTGAGCGACAGGTACTCGGGCCAGAGATGGTAGAGTAGGCCGTTGAGAAAGTTTGCTTGATTCGGGAAAGACTCCGCACTGTGCAGAGCCGACAGAAGAGCTATACCGATGCTCATCGAAGACCCTTGGAGTTTATGGTTGGGGATCACATATTTTTAAAGGTGACACCAATACGAGGAGTGATGCGCTTCGGTATTAAGGGCAAATTGAGTCCCAGATTTGTTGGCCCCTTTGAGATACTTGAGTGAGTGGCAATTGTGGCCTATCAGATTGCATTACCCCCCTCCCGCCCTGGCTGAAGTGCACGATGTCTTCCATGTCTCTCAACTTTGGAAGTATGTGCATGATCTGATTCATGTGGTTAGCTTCGATCAGTTGGAACTGCACATGGACTTATCGTACTCAAAGGGGCCTATGCAGATCTTGGATCACAAAGAGAAGGTGATGCAAAATAGTACAATGCCCTTAGTTCGCGTGTTGTGGCAGAACTATTCAGTAGAATAATCAATGTGGGAGATGGAGTCGAAGATGAAGGAGAAGTACCATTTATTGTTCGTTCAGTCGGAGGTAAGACCTTGTTCTTAAGTTTTGGGACGAACTTTTTCTTAGTGGTGTATTATGTAGTGCCTCAAATCTCGATCCGACCGGGATGCGCACTATATAATTGGGCTTGTGACTAGTTTGTCTGAGTCATAGCTTGGTGTTTAGAATCTTCGGCATCCTCTTGCCATGGACAAAATACGATGATCCTTTCCAACTCATGGATATGCCTCTATTGAAACGAGTCCAATAATTTTCGTGTTTTGTTGCTTGGTTTTCTTGATGTTGCTTTAGGATTTTGTTTTGGTGTTGCTTTCGATTTGCTTAGTTTTTGTTGTTGGCTTTCTCGCTTGGAGCTTTGGTTCTTGGGGATTTCGGGAGGAAGGATAGGCAAAAGAATTCTAACTTGGTGCTCGTGTTATTGCAGGTTCGCATAACTGACGTTTGATCATCGCTAGACGGGACTCCTTCTTTCAGCAATTTTCTTAATCGGTGGGTGGTTCAGAACCTTCTTTCCTACTTCTTCACGTACACATCCCTAATGTTTCAAACGTTCAATAGATGATGCCCACCTGAACGCCTAGAAAATCCTTAGCCACAACGTATGCCAGCCACTAAGAAAGGAACATGGGAATTGTAGACTAACTTGTTTTATTAAGTACATGATCTAAACACGAGCTTCGCAATGAAGCGGGCATTTGTGGTTCAAAACCAAGGAACTGCATGATGGAATGCAACATCTAAAATATTTGTTGCGGTTTAGTGCCTCGGAGAGTTTGGACCCGCGAGACACCAAAATTGGAATACGACTTTGAGAAAATATGAACTGTTGCATAAGTATATATATTACTGCTTTATATCTTCTGTTTCATCTCATGCATTATATGATAGTTGAACTGTTCATGCATTTACATGGTCTGGGACAACTTGTGCACAAGGTTTGACATTTCCTCGAAACGGTATTCCGGGGCACTGGAACCGTGTCGACCCGGGGGAAAATATTTGATCGTGCTAGTCGCGATGCATTGTGGGACCTTCAGCAGGGCTTGCTACCCGGGCTGACAGGGCGCACCGCAATGCCTTGGATAAGTCCCTATGATGTCGATCACACCAATGACCGCATATAGATAGAACACATGCTAATCTATTATCTTGTGTAGATGGTAAGTATACTTGTGTTATGTGCAGGGAAGGCGTACATCGGTTGAGTAAGCGACCGATGTGCTATACGGATTTTACGTTATTGTTCCTCTAAAAACATGTATCTGATATGAACTAAATTCACTTAGTTCTTAATAGCAAGCTCATTTTAATGCATGCTCGTCCCTAATAAGCAAGTATTAATTTACGCGAGTGAGTTCGTCCCGCTCACCAGTACAAGCTGAGTATTGACCCACGTTTATGGACAAACATTTCAGGCACTCAGGGTGTGCAATGCTAGTGGATAGACGAGAAGGCGTTAGAAGATCTTCTATTTTGAAGTATAGTTTAAGCCAGTTTATTTTGAAGGCGTGTATTTTCAATCTATACAAGGGCGTAATGTACTAACGACAATGCTTATCTGATGGAGCGCGCCCTACCTTTTGAGCTTTCTTTTGTAATGCAAATCAATGTAGTCGAGAGGCGCATCAAATGTAACTCTATGTAAATTACTCTGAATTATCAATGAAAAGCATATTTTCTTCCTATACTTTGTGTTCAACTATCTGTGAATGTGTTTTCTAACTTGTGTTTCAAATGGATTCCTATCACTACACGTTTTTGCCTTGTGCGAGTGTAATTCCAGGCTCGCACGACATCACGTCCAAGCGAGGACGATCAGTTCCGCAAAGGATCTAAGCGAGGACGATCGACCCTTACGGGATCGGGGCGTGACACCGGATACTTTTACTATTTCCATACTTGGCTCGGAATGACTATCTTAATAGCCTTCCTGCCTCAACTGAGCAAATCATAGATAGTGAAGTACAATAATTCGTGGCATGTATATATGACAAGCATATTAAATATAAAAAGCAGATAAGCATTGGAACAATATGAATATAACTTTTAAGGAAACATGCGGCATAGCCTTACTTGAAAACATAAGCGATTACGCTAGCACGGGTCTAAGGGCTAGTGCAAGGAATGAAACTGTACAGGGGCATAAAAGACGACATAATCTATGAGACAAGCAGTATAATCATGTGAAGTAGTGTACTACGAAGAGTATATAATAATATACTCGAAGCTTTAACAGAGTCTACTAGCACGAAGCTAAGGTAGCATGCGAGGGTCCAACTATAAGCCAAGTTTCATTTCCATGTTCTAACACAAGCAATACAAGATGGAATTATTTCCTTAGCTAGGTGCGTTGTATTCTTTGTTAGTATGCAAGGGATGATTCATCTAGCGACTAGCATGTATCGTCCATATTTTATGTGTGCAGGCTAAGCAAAGACAAGTTTATCCTAGCCACCAACCTTAGCGATGATTTGCCTCGGTCGAGCGATACTCCGAGCGCGCATTTGAAAGTCTAAGTCTGAACTCCTGAAGGGCCGTGTCTGAATTTTTTTGCCTCAAGCAAGTCCTCTCACTGAGCAAAATGGGTCGGATTGTCGCACTAGCGCCGTTTGAATCGGCTCTCCGCTTGAGTTACAGAGGGGGTGGAGGCAAACCAGGAGTCGGAGTTGCAAAGCTCGTTCTATTGAAGGACCCTCAAGCTGTCCGGAATAGCCGATGGGGAACGAGAATCGGACGAGGAGAGGTGGAGCTGGTGCTGGAGCTCGACACGGATTCTGCTTTATCTCGGGCGCCAGAAGGAAAAGGATGTGGTAGCCCATGTCAGGGAGTTGCAGTGGACAAGGGCTATCTGATGCATAAGATTTGGCAAACGATGGATGGAAGAGGAATTGACTGCTTGTGTGTTTGTATATTGGAGTTTAGACATGAGAAGAGGAGAGAATTAAGTTTGTGTAGTGGGTAATAATGTCTTTTAATATATATTTACTTTTCATTTAATTTAATATGGGGTGTGTTAAATAGAGGGTGGGGTGTGTATAGTCGGGCCCATACATATATTATTGGAGATTTTTTTAGGGTTATTTACACTGACACCCCATATATTTTGGCTTTATTACGCGGACCTCCCCTAATTTAAAAATAAATACACTGACACCCCCTATATTTTGTTTTAAATACACGAGCCACCCCTAAATTTTATAATTTATGTAAAAAAATTATACTGACCACACCTACTTTAAAAAAAAATTATAAAGAGGAGGGGGTGTTAGTGTATTTATTTTTAAACTAGAAGAGATCCGTGTAATAAAGCCAAAACATAGGGGGTGTCACTGTAAATAACCCTTTTTTTATATAAACTTATCAAATCTTTCATATTTCGAATTAGGTACCACACATTATAATAAACATTATTGGGGCATTTGGATGTAGATTTTTTATTCATAGGAATCCACATTCTATTCATTTTTCATGAAAAAATATTTCAACATTTTCGTATCCATGTGTTGATTTAGTAGCATTATTCATAGTATTATAAATAATTTGGATTGCAATTATGTTTTGATTATCTTACTCAAATGTCAATTTTCAAAGTGTTTGTTGAACTAGTATTTTTGAAACGTCCGCTCGAGTCCCGAAGTGAATGGTTTGTTTAAAAAAAAAAATCCATTCAAATATAGAAATAGTTTAGCTCGCATCTAACATTTGATACTAAAGGGAGCCTTGGACGAAATATAAGTGCAATAATAAATCCGGTCATTTATCATGTAGTCTAATCCACACCTCAAGGTCCATACTCTAGACTCAAGTCCTACCCATTTAGCTTTCGTTAGGTCCTATCATACTCGAATATTTTACACGTAATTCGTACCCTACATGTTCAACATAAAGGTCGAATTGGGTTAGAATAAGATCCAGATATTTCACGACATGCATACAAATAAGAAAAAGTAAATAAAATATTGTAATTCATATCTCTACTAATATATAACTGCGCTATTACAAGTTTTTTAATGTAATTTGTTTTGCCTAATTTTTTATTATTATTTATGGATAAAAAAAATTATTTAGTCCCCTACTAACTCAAATTTTTTTACTAATCTGACACCGTCATAATCTCCTCTTTCTTTCTTTTTCATGTTCTGACTTTCACTATAAATCTCTACTCTTATAATGAGGTTTGAAAACGGCTAAAAAATTAGCCATCTAAGCCGTATGTAAATACTACACTCGCTATTTTTTTAAATAACTAATTATTTTACTATATAATATTATTTATTTATAACTAAATAATTATAACTCAAGTGGTTAAGGTGAGAGATATTTTTCTTGGTTGCTTGAGTTTGATTCCTAGAAATGATAGTTTATATAATAATTTTATATTTAATTTTTTTTAATAATTTTTTACGCAAGTGCAATGTACGTGCACGTTACTAGTTATATACATAAAAAAGAGTCACTTTTACTTGCGTAGCAAAAAGGAAAAAAAAACCATGACATTGTTAAAAAATGGATAAATTTTCAATTATATTAAAATATTTTAGATATAATTTGAATATATTTTAATTTTGACCTGTTATAGATATTTTTTATAATTTTGGATATGTATTTAGTTGGATATGTTATGTATTTAGTTTAATTTTAATTTCAATATTGAATATATTTTAGAATTTATTACATGTTAGTCAGAAGGATTAAAATTTTTTTTAACTACACGAGGAGTTACATACGTGCGGTTAGAAAATTTATTTATTTATTATTTAGTGGAGGATATATATATATATATATATATATATATATATATATATATATATATATATATATATATATATATATATATATATATATATATATATATAATGAGCTTTCAAAATGGTTCAAAAGTGAGTCGTCTAAGTGTATGTATATCATCAATTAATTATTTAATAAAAATGAATAGTACATAAAAAAATTGTTGAAAAATCTAAATTTATTGTAAATGACACTATATGGATTCGAACTTAGCCAACCAGGAAGAATACCAACACTTAAAGAAATATTTGTTTATAATTATATAATACTACGTAGCTAACCGTTTTCAAGACTTTTTATAAAAAGCAAAAAATATATCCATAAATAATTATAATTAAAATATAATCAAGTATATAACAAATTATAATTAAAATATAAAAATAAATAGAATAAATCTTAATTTACATATATTTAAATAATTTTAGATTAATATCAGAATTTTTTTTATTTTACGTGCCGCACGTAAATTTACTAGTATATATATATATATATATATATATATATATATATATATATATATATATATAATGAGCCTTCAAAATGGCTCAAAAGTTAGTCGTCTAAGTTGTATGTATATCATCAATTAATTATTTAATAAAAATGAATAATACATAAAAAAATTATTGAAAAATCTAAATTTATTATAAATAACACTATAGAGATTCGAACTCAGCCAACTAGGAAGAATACCACCACTTAAAGAAATATTTGTTTATAATTAAATAATACTACGTAGCTAACCGTTTTAAAGACTTTTTATGAAAAACAAAAATATATCCATAAATAATTATAATTAAAATATAATCAAATATATAATAAATTATAGTTAAAATATAAAATAAATATAATAAATCTTAATTTAAATATATTTAAATAAATTTAGATTAATATCAGAAAAAATTTTATTTTACGTGCCGCACGTAAATTTACTAGTATATATATATATATATATATATATATATATATATATATATATATATATATATATATATATATATATGAGCGGATCCGGAGTCCCGTCCGCTGAGTCTCGCGGGAGCCTCGTCAGTACCAACCGTTGGAGCGCGTGGGCCCCACGCACGGGCCCCACGCGGGTCCCGTGCTACAATGGTGTAGGGTGACATGACTTAGATGAGACTCCGGAGACAGATATCTTGATCCGATGGTGCAGGAGGACGGGACTCCGAAGACCCATATATATATATACACGACTTCGACAACTTATTTTTTTTAATCCGTTTTCAAGCCGTCTCTCTCTCACACACACACACACACGGAGGGAGATTCTTTCTAATTTACTTCTATTCTTTCTTGGACCGCATCCGGGTTTCTCAAGGCCCACCCAAAAGAAAAAAGCCTATAGAGACTCTCAAGGCCCACCCAATAGAGCCTTTCTATACTGCTTCTCTCTCTCCCCTTCAATTTTTTTCTGTGTTCAACTCCCAAGAAACCCTCGACAAATTTCCGTTTCTTACAAATCGCCACCTTCCTGTTGAGACAGTTCTATCTTATAAATAACACTATAGAGATCCAAAACCCTAGAAGAAGCTTGCAGAAGAAGGACGAGGAGCAGGAGGAGCCATGAGCAGCATCGGCACCGGCTACGATCTTTCCGTCACGACTTTCTCCCCCGACGGGAGGGTCTTCCAGATCGAGTACGCCGCCAAGGCCGTCGACAACAGCGGGTCCGCCACTTCTTCTTCTTCCCCACTTGCTCTATTTCCCCCATATTTTCCTCCTTAATTTTCAGGTTTTTTTAATTTTGCGCAGGACTGTCATTGGGATCAAATGCAAGGATGGGATCGTCATGGTAGTTTATCCTTCATTTACTTTTTTGCATATATGTCCGTTCGAATCGATATAATTAAGGTGGATTTAGTGGGAGTTGTATGCCAAAATCCCTTTTTTAGGGTTTTGATCTTTGTGGGGTTTTGCTTAGGGAGTGGAGAAGCTGATTACTTCGAAGATGATGCTTCCAGGATCCAACCGGAGGATCCACTCCGTTCATCGGCATTCTGGAATGGTAATTCTTTGAATTTTGACTTCTTTTATTTGCGTGAGGTTACAGAATTACAAGTTGAAATGGAAGAGTGTTTCTGGAGTTATTTATGATTCTACCTGAAGGGAAAGTTCAATAAGATTGCTAGAAGCCTATAAGACCAGTTGTGCTTTATGGATCCTAGTGTTGGGCAACTTAGAAGCAATATGCCTAGAGAATTAGGGGGGGGGGGGGGGGGGGGTGGTGGTGGGGGTTGTGGTTAGTCAACATGAATTTCGGAATCAAGTCTCAATTTGTATTCAGGATCCAAATGACTTTCGCTCTAGGATTTTGTAATACTGTAACCGTCATTTGGATTATAAAATCCACCTCATGTTGGATTCTTGAATCTATGTTCAATGCTGCAAACTTTTGTGACTTGGGATATTAAATTAACCAAAACAAATAATTTAAAAATTCTTATTAAAACTTATAATTATTGAAACAATTAAGGGACTTTTGCATTTAAGTCCCTTAAATCTACCCTATTTTTCATGTCATATTACATTTGTCACTCTCTATTTCCTCCCAACTCCTCCAACCGATGCTCGGACAGGCAAAGCGGTCAGATGGAAATCTCTTCTACACATGTTGCTCTCCTAGAGGTATGCACTGAGTTATAGCGGAGGAGAGGTTTTGCACAAGTGAACTAGTTTGTGGACAGTGTATTGTCTTTGTTCGTAGGATAGATAAGTATTTATAATAAACGTTAGGGAAGGTTTCACACCCATTTTAGCAAGTCACAACATTTTTCTCAGTAGAGAATCCAAAGTCTGAATGAGTTCAATAAAAAGCTTTACAGAAGTGGGTTTAAATTTTAAACTGAAAGTTCAATACTGATAAAAGTTTGGCCTCATTTTCTAAATACTGGGCACTCTAGTTTGCAACCATGATTCAATTGGACATTACCGGGGTTACGGTCCATTGGCAAACAAATTTTCACATATGACTCCACCGATCAAAGTCATGCTTCTTCTGGACATAGTTTTTCTTACTTTTTACAATTCGAGTTCAATGAATGAAAGGATACTCTACTGATGTACAAAAGAAAATCACAAAAGATGATTTTTTTCCCATTCCCGATCACAACTCGCAACGGAGAACTCACCTGTGCAAGCAACTTATGGGAGGAGGGGGAGTGCCCAAGAGAGGGAGGAGGCAGCAGAAGGGATTGTGATGGCAACAACGACGGAGATAGGATAGTGGAACCAGTGGAGAGGGAGAGAGGAAATGTTGAATGAGAAGTCTTCATATGGTTAGGGATTGCAAAAGTGATTTTTGAATGAAAGTAGGTTGCTTTAGCTTTTGATTATATTCATTTCGGTCATATATGGAAGGTTTTTATTAATCATGCGGGTTTACCAAACCAATTCCTTTATTTTTGACTAATATAAAATTATAAAATTCTTTCCATAATTTTTAAGTGATTAACCCTCCATTTGAAATTCAGTTATTTGGGTCATGAAATCCATATCGAGTAGAGAATGGTAAGATGTATAAGTGGCAATACTTTAAATATACCATAAAATTGGTTTATTCGTAGAAAGTTGGTGGTGGTGTCAATTGCGACGTGGACGAGAATAAGCAATTTAGGTGGTTTGAACATGTGCAAGCAGACCAATAGATGATCTGATGTGGAGCGGTAGGATACTAGTTAAAGGAGCCACTATGACCAGAAGTAGGCATAAATGAACCTAGATTGAAGTTCTAAAGATATGATTACCCTTGAAGAAGCCACAAATGGAAGAAAGGACTCAAACATCCAACTACAAAATTTTGGTATAAAAGCTTTGTTGTTGCTGCAAAGTATGTAAGTTGTGTTTCCAGAGATTTTAGTTGCAAGAAGTATGCTATAAAGTTCTAACAGAGAATATGTCAGATTTGTAATTACAAAGAAATGTATGCATTGAGAATTAATTTTAGGGATATAGAATATATTTAAAGGTAAAAAACAGAAAATAAATTAGATGAAGCTCGTGACCTCTCTCTCTCTCTAACACACGCGCGAACACACACGGGGGGGGGGGGGGGGTAAACGGGATATGAGCCATAGTGCTCATTTTTCTACATGAGCCATGCACATGTGGACCAATAGGAATAGTGTACTAGTGCACATGGGATGTGGAAGTCTATTTCTATTGGTCCACATGTGCATGACTCATGTAGGAATATGAGCACTATGGCTCATATCCCGTTTACCCATATATATATATAAGAGTTGTAGCTCAAGTGGTTTGACTTTGGAGACATAAGAGTGTGGGTGTGCCGGACGGAGTTTAAATCCCTTTGGTGGCAGAGTAATGTACGAGTATTTTCTGTTTCTAATGGATTTTTCAAAGATTGATGCACTCATTTTCCTAAGCTGCACAAAAAAACTGTCTAATTCACTAATTCATGTGACGATAATGAACTTTTGGATTTGAAAACGGTTTCAGAATATATATGAAGTAGATGTTGATTGATAGAGTAATCCTTGATCGTAATTTCTAGTTTGAGTACAACGTTGAAAATAAAACTTGTGATTAGCACTAAAACATCGATTTTCCTGTTGAGACAGTTCTATCTTCAAGGATTTCTTGAGATATCGTCTTAAGAAGTTTCGGTGGTGGAGTAGTTGTCTAGCATTTCATATATATATATATATATATATATATAAAGTAAGCAAGTATAAGCAGATGTTCTGTAGAAATGCTACTGAAACTATTGCTACTGGATTGAGAATCATTCAAGTAAGGGGGATGACTTTTGCTTTATATATATACACCCACACACTTAGTGCAAATGGAATTCTACTAGTTACAGTAAATTGGCCAAGAAGAAATAATTGAGCCATTTGGACTTGAAATCTTCGCATCCATCTTATCAGTCTGATTTGGTAATTTAAATTAGGGATGTGAACATATTTTTCTTGTTCTCAAATATATACAAACTATTTTAGATATAGGAGTATGGGCTCATAGTCTTATATTTTGTAATGGACGATTTGGAGTACCTATAAACAAACTTGAATAAACCGGGGGGGGGGGGGATCCGACACCTACGAGATATACCTATGGAAGTAAGACATTTCTTTTGAGTTTTAGCAGGTAATATATGGTTATATATTGAGAAGTGTATAAGTCCATAAGGATGGTTGCCATGGAAAGCATTCACTTCAATATAAAAACTTCTTCATTTGTATTCCATGACTCGAACCTACATCTTTCAGGATACACACAACAAGTCTTATTGTGCCAGATGACACCCTCCCCAAACCCTGCGTGAGCGGGAACCTCGTGGCACTTGGACGTCTATTAAGGATGATAACTGCGTCAAAAAAACCTTGTCCTTAACAAGGTTTGCAGTATCAGTATCAAAACCTTTCTATAAGTATTAGGATCGGCAATATTGGCGGTTTCGGATCGGAGTATCATATTTTTTTGGTATGAATTTTTTTATTATTAATAAAGTATTAAAATTTTAGTAAAAAGTATTTTATATAATTAGGCATAATTTTAAGTATTTTCTGTGTTGTTTCTTAGTAATTTTGGAATTAAATGAAATAGTAGTCACCCTTGCCGATTGGTTTACCTGCAATAGATAAGTTTTCTTCTTTTACATGTTTTTACAACCTTAGTATGCTTTGATACCCTTGCTTATCGGTTTTTTTTTCCAATTTTTTTTTGCCGAATTGATTGAAAAAGAGATCCTGATGTCGGTATCGCTATCGATCGGGACATGCCAAACCGTATCGGTATCGGCCGATACGGCAAACTATGGTCCTTTCCTTTAGAATATCACGTATAGATATTAACCTTGTTTTTCTTGCGAGAAGTAAATGCTATTCTTGTCCTGAAGCATCATCCTGCCCGTAGATTTCCATGTTACGAATTGATGCAGAACATTTGTAATGTTCCATCCTATTTGCCAGTTATCAAATTTTATTTGTAGTTGTCTATCATAAAATTGTAGGCTGTGGCTGGCTTAGCAGCGGATGGCAGGCAAATTGTTGCACGGGCAAAGTCTGAAGCAACTAACTACGAAAGGTTGGCCTTTTTTTACTTTTGCTGCATTTAACCTATGAGACGCTTCTTTTTCTAAATAGCATGTTTTAATAACATGAAGAGTAAATATATGGAGTGATCTGTGCATTACTTCTTTTTCTTTCAGAATAGAAGACTGTTTCTTATGTTGTGTTTTGATATGTAGAACTTACGGTGAGCCCATACCTATGAAAGAACTTGCAGACCGTGTAGCCAGTTATGTTCATCTCTGTACACTTTATTGGTGGCTGAGGTAAGAATACTCATCATAGAACATTCATTATTACTTATGTGAAATAACTACTTACTGATGCAGTTGTTTTTTGTATCTACGGTGATGTAGACCTTTCGGTTGCGGAGTTATTCTTGGAGGTTATGATAGAGATGGACCGCAACTATACATGGTTGAGCCTTCAGGAGTTTCATATGTGAGTTTCTCACTGAAGTATGACAATTCTAGGCTATAAAGATATGCGAAAGCAGCTTGTACTTGTTTATGTATACATGCTTTCATATGGTTGTTGCATGTAAAAATATGGACATGTTTGCATGATTGCATGTAAAAATATTGGACATGTTTGCATGAGTGCATGTATATCGAAAATTAGTTTAATCTTCCATGTTATCTCGAAAATTAGTTTGGTTTGAGTTTTTAAGTTATTTGCAATTCACAACTTCTGTTTGATGGTGCATCGAGCAGAGATACTTCGGTGCTGCAATTGGGAAGGGGCGACAAGCTGCAAAAACGTGAGTTGATGATACCTGTTTACCGTTTATTTGCTTTTAATATATACTTGTGGACTTTATTTGTGGCCTATAATATGTGTGGTATATATGGAAGTCTTGCCATTCTTGATGCCTTACAAAAGTATGGAAGAGAACAGATCCACGATGTGGTCTGGGTGGTGTTTATTTGTTTTCAAGTTATACACGTGCAATAATTCGCTCTTTAAGTGTGACTTAAGTATTTGTTTTCTTGTATTCTTTACAATTACCTTGACTTGGACAATTGATGTATCCTACCATTTCTTGGAGTCTTATGGGTTTGAGGGAAAGCAGAAGTCAGTCACATGCTGGACATGTTAGGTTGCCTGCAGCAGCAACTGCGGCAACAACATCTTAATGGTGTCAGGAAATGTTGATTGGAGGATTGACAGATCAAAAGGTGGATTAAGCCACACAGCAGATTCCAGTAGTAGGTAGGAAGCGTTAATGATGACTAGGTTAGTAGCTTCTAATAGCCTGCAAATAAATCTGTGACCCATTTTTCTGCAGCTTTACTCGCAATTTGTGCTGCAAGAAGGTAGGCTGGCCTGTAAGTAAAGATGCAGTTGCATATTGAAAGGTAGGCGTGCTTGCAAGTAAAGCTGCAGTGAGCATTTATTTGCAGCCAGCCAGACAGCCCCATATAAGGCATGCACTTTCGCTGCTACCGGCCTGTAAGTGAAGATGCAGTTGCATTTTGAAAGGTAGGCGTGCTTGCAAGTAAAGCTGCAGTGAGCATTTATTTGCAGCCAACCAGACAGCCCCATATAAGACATGCACTTTCACTGCTAAAAGCTGTTCCTTGTGGTTATCGATAATGCAACCGATTTTTAGATGTCCATGTGCAACGTTTTGCTTAGTTAGTGGCATTTGTATGTTACACCTTACGGTATTTTGCAACTTCTATATAGAAGGGCGTCCCAGTACCACAAGGCCCCCGCTTATGGAGGGGGTATGGGGAGGGTCAAGATGTACAGAGTCTAACCACCATATGTGTGGAGGCTGTTTTCATGACCCGAACATGCATCCTCCAGGATGCAAGCAGCAAGTCATACTGTTTCTCCAGAGGACGGCCTGAAGTTCTATATATACATTCTACAATTTTACGTTAATATGTGATCTGATAAATTTGCATGAATACATCATTCTTTGTGTAATAGATATTAAATGAAAATTTCCAATTGTCGGTGTCATACAGGGAGATAGAGAAGCTGAAGCTGTCTGAAATGACCTGTAGGGAAGGTGTTATTGAAGTTGCCAAGATGTAAGTGATTCTCCTGCTAATTCATAGTTTTATTAGTGTATAGATGACAAATTTAAGTTTCACATGTGCTGTAGAACTGTAGGGAAGTTCTTAATTGATATCTAGTTTGTTAAATCCTTTTAACGTACCATATAATCATGTTTATATTTACTGGAATTTAAACTGACAAGCATTACACAAGCTCTCAGGTTGTCATAAATAATGCTCTCAATAATGTTCATAGGATCCTGATCATTGCGTGGGGTAGACATTGAGAACTTTGTTTACATTTATTACTTATCAGTCAATAATTTGTTACATTTATTACTGGATTTGAAACTTTGTTTACATTTATTACTTATCAGATTGATTTTTATAAATTACTTCTAACTGTGATTTAAACACCCTCGTGGACTCCAAAATTTAGGGTTGCCAACATTAACATGTACAAAATGTGAAAAGGTTTAATTGTTTAAGAAATTTTTGCAGGTTCAATTTTCGTGGTTAGCTGGCTACTTTGCTTGTCCACCCATGCCGTATATAAATTATGTTAATATGGCATTGGCGTCATCCTACTTGATTTTGAGTTTGGCAGATAGATCATGTCTAACGTTCAACTTTGTCACCATATTATGAAGTTCTATTTCTGTTTTCCTTATCTTTCAATATAGACATTCTGCTTGATCAGTTTCTAAGAGTTTTCTTTCATTACATGGAATTTGTTAAGTTTGTGTTTTGGCCTTTTTTCTATATATTCTTTATCATGAATAGTCTACTACGCGTGCAGCTTATAAACAGTTTCTAAACCTCACATAAGTAGACACCTCCGAGTGACAACCCTGTTATTTTATTTTATTCCTAACAATTGATTAAAGAAGGGACTAGAGGTTTTAATGTTATTGTTCGTAGTACTGGCGCATTTATTGAGCTAGGGATTTAAACCCTTGAATGCAACTAGATGTCATATTAATTGGTTTCATCCCCCATGACAGTCCTCTTATGCTCCATTTTCTCTATAGTCTATCAACCAGGAAATATGCCATTTTCTTCTCTGTTTTTCCTTATGTTTTCTTCTCTCGAGTTTCCTCGAATTAGCTCTCTACTCCAAGCGACTTCTCTTTTTTTTGGTTTACTTTTACTACTACCCCAGAATAGTTGGGTTGGGACATGAGCTTACTGCTGCAGTTACTTTCTTTTTCTATTGCTTGGTCGCATAGGTTCTACCAACCACAATAGTTGCTTATATGGCCTGTATTGAAAAGGAAATCACTTTCTGTGGCTCATTTTTCCATTGGGCATTTGGGTCTTGCTTATATACCTTGCTTCCTTTGATTGAAGCTGCTAATATTAGTCTTATTTATGAGATGCTTCTATGTATAATAAATTATACTACTGAATGCAAGTTCTTTTGTTCTACTCGGTCGTTGCTATTCACAATCTTGACAAGTTCATTCTTTTGTTAGTTTACTATTCAAAAAATCTTGACCATCTTTATTTGTTTTTAAAAGATAAACATTTAGCAGGAGATGATTGGATATATACAATTGATTTTACCACCTTTTCAGTTTACTTCTACTTCAAATAGTTGGGAACAAGTAATTAACTGATTTATTCGAAGTTCTTGTTTTGACATGCTTTAGTACCAGGAACCAGATTAAATCTTGTATTTGTTCTTCAGACATGTTAGTAACATGATAGTAATTTTGATCCATACCATTCCATGATATTGATAGAGAAATAGGGCGATGGAAATGTGTGCATGAGTGTGTTGATGCTGATGCTACAATAGAAAACTTGTAATCTTCTGCTGTTCTTATGTGTTGTCTGTGTGTATCTCTGGGTTGACACTGATGCTTCTAAGTTAAAACAAAGGCTCTGCTAATTTTGGGATCCTATAACTTTCTTAGTTGGTTTTCAAAAAAAAAAAGAAAAAGAAAAATTCTTAGTTATTTATGCCTATGGTTCGTTTTGCTTGTGCCCTTCTTAAACTAATAATGTACATGCAGAATATATGGAGTGCATGATGAGGCAAAGGATAAAGCCTTTGAGTTAGAACTTAGCTGGGTCTGTGACGAATCGAACCGCCAACATACAAAGGTAACCTTTGCCACTTTTTGCTGTTGAGCTAGTTGGATGAATCTCAGTCAATTTCTTTTATCATCTTTTTGCTTGGAGTTCGTTGTTATGTTTTGGGATGCCATCAATTTTAAGAATTTTCGTAACTTCGTTTCTCTCTCTAAATGTTTTCTTTGCTTGAAATTAAATAATTGCTAATGCAGGCTGGAGTTGTTAAGTTGATGCAGAATAACCATTTTTTATAGGTCAAGTGATTGCATATGTGGCTAGCAAAACCATATTGTTTATATAGGCTATAATTTTTCTGATGAACTTATCTGAAGTTCCTATTAAGCTTCATTATGTTTTGTGTACGAGTTAGATTCTTTCGTATGTGTTTGGTGCGGAATTATGTGTAATGATGTACTATACAAATTTATTAGGTTCTTCATTCTGGTTTTATGCTGTAGGGCTCAAACCTTCTTTGCTCTATTCATATTTGAGGTTTTCCTTCCTGAACAATCATATTACTTCAGTATTAGTTTGCAAATCTAGAGAATATTTCAATTCTCCTTAGGAAGCCTTTATAAAGAGAGACTCCTTCCAAAAGTTATTCCATGCCCTGAAGCCACATCCTGTAGTCTTTATTTGTTTATTGGAGTCGGAGGTGAAGAAATTTCATTTTGCAATAATGCAATCTATAACTTGAACTCTCTTCCAAACCTAATGTCTGATTAGTCTGAAGTCGTATAAAATATCAGAACTTTCCTTCCTAACTATTCTCATGTCTCTAGTCATATCAGAAGTCGTGTCTCATTCCATATGCTACTTGCATTTCATGTGAGAAACTTGTGCATCAGAAGTTTTGTATATGTATAAACTGAGATACTTAGGGAGTCAGATTATATCATCTTAACTTTCTACAAGTTGGTCACTTAAGTCTGTGCTTGGTTTTGTAGAAATTGAGGGACTGAGAAATGGATCATGCAGAAATGAGATCCCAACTCTTTTTGGATTTTACTTTTCCCTTCACTTCCCCTCACTTTCTTCAGAACCGACGACAACTTTGAGTCTCTAAGATACATTGCAAAGTTATCTTCAGGATTACATGCAAGCTAATACCCTAACATTATTGCACCAGAAGATTGTTAATGTCACATGGAAATCTAGCTCGAGATAACTTTATTTTATTTGTCTAGGGGATTGTTTGGTTAACTTGGAGTGGAGAATTGATGGAAACTATGGGATTTAGAATCATGAAATAGTAAAAAGTTGACATGCATTTAGTTAATTTGATTCCTACATCTATCTGAATTCAGGGATTTCAGTTGTTTCATTTGGTGACTGTTGGTTGGAACAAGGAATTCAAGTTAATACAATCATGCACGAATTTGATTGACATTTAAAGCTATGATACCCATATCTTCTTAAAATTAAATATTTTTTAAATTTGTTAGAGATAATAAATAAATAAATAAATAAATATATATATATATATATATATATATATATATATATATATATATATATATATATATATGTGCTATTAGTTAGGATTATATGGTCTGTTAATATTGTTTGTTGGATGGGGCATTGTAAATTACTTTGGTTTGTTAGCTTGGATAAAGATTGATTGGACTGTAATTCTAAGGGATTGTGACATCTACATTTGTTTGAAAGTTCCGACTTTGGAGTTAGGATTTTATGAGATTGGTTACAAATCATGAATATTTGGATAACTACTTCATATGTTACATAGGTTTTCTAATCTCAACCACATTAGGTTTCTTATCTCTGATTGAGACCGTTCCATGACAATGATCGGATTGTCATTTGTGATCCGATAGAGCTGAATTTGTTCAGCATGTTCATCACTTGCTCTTTAATCTGAACATTGGGATTGAAATGTGGAGCTTTCTAGTTTTGCTTTCAGATTTACATGTAAATGTTTCGTGCTATTACGTTTTCATATTTCACATGTTGACCTGTGGACATGTAGTTGAGTTATTTTTAAGACGTACTTGAGTTGTGTTTTTTGTCCTGTTATTTCTTAGTCACCTGTTTTATTGACCTATTATTTCTTGGTCATGTGTTTTTTGTCCCAAAGTAACTGGTGGATTGATTGCTAATGTTTGTGGCATTCTAGTGTATGATTTTTCTATGCTCTACACTAAATATTATTTTATAAACGTTACGAGGTATATCGTTAGGAATTCTAGTATAAAATTAATATTTATAAGTTGTAAAATACTTTTTGTAGGGTTATGTTTGGTGAAATTTAGAACTTATTTCTTTTATTAGACATCTTTATCTGAAAGGAAAAAAGTAATCAACAAAAATGCAAAGATCTCACCGAAACCACACCAAAATCAGGATATGTATTATGAATCCAAAAGTCGGATATAGGAAGCTCCAAATCTTGATCTTATTGTTCATATTGAAGAATAAAGTCATGAATATGCTGATCAACTTTCAGCTCGATTGGACGAAAAATAACATTCTGATCGGATCAAAATGATCCTGGTTGAGAGGCTGTTTTTACAACAGAAATTATGCAAAATCTTTGTTCTCTCAAGTTCTGTTGGGTTTCTTTGGGTAGATTATTCTTTGCATTTTTCCAATATATGACAATCTAATATGATTCATATTAGGAAATGTATGTAACATATGGAGCATTTGCCAGAATGCCATAACCAATCTCATAAACTCCAAATTCCAAATTGAATTTTCATATAGATATCCATTATCCCTTAGGATTCATAATCCAATTTATCTTCTCCAAGCTACCAAACCCAAGTAATTGATAATCATCCCATTCTACTGCCAATATTAACAAACCATACAATCCTAACTAATAAAACACATATATCAAGGTTCACAAAATTGCTTCGGATCCTTCTTATGAGCGGTAGTTTTGGAGGTTTCATATCAGAATTTCAGATATCTTTGTTTCGGAAAGTCAAAATTAATAATAATAATTGTTAAAGACTAGAAAATAGAGGGCGTCAACTGGAGCACGGTAAGCCTTGCTTGCATATGGAGTAAGCATGTTTCGACTTTCGACTCACAAAAATGTGTCCATATATATCAGGGTACTTAATGAGTATCAGAAGTTTTGGAGGTTTCATATCAGAATTTCAGAGATTTTTGTTTCAGAAAGTCAATAATAATAATAATAATTGTAAAAAACTAGAAAATAGAGGGCATCACCTAGCACATGGTAAGACTTGCTTGTATATGGAGGATGCAAGTTCAACTCACAAAAATGTGTCCATATATACAGTGGTAAGACTACTTACATCTTGATCCTTCGAGACCCTACTACGTAAGAGGAAGCCCCTTGACACTGTGACACCATTTATCAAAAAGCAAAAAAAAATTTGATATATTTAAAGCATAATTCTATGTAATATTTGTTATTTATAGTTAGCTTTGAAATAGAATCAAGGTCCTATGCGGCGATAGGCAGGTGCGCGGCAAAGAGGGCCACCTAGACACTTCTAAGCACCTAATACATCTTGTCTATGTGTGCACGACATCATGTCTATATATGTAAACACTAAATAAAATTCTCAAGAGTAGAAGTCATTTTTGTATTTTCGAGGATTTCAAGTTTATTCAGAGTGACAATATCTTTGGTGCATAATATTGAGTTGGATTTCCACAACCGGCATTTGTTATAAATTATAATAAAGAGCGTCCAGAGTCTAGAAACTGTAACATTCCCTCAACTTTCAGTTTTTTATATAAAATCTGCAAAAAAAAATCGAGATAGGCGTTCGCCTATGCCATCTTACCTACCTATGTTGCTAAGCTGCCGTTGGCCACCTACGACAAATGCAGTGCGGATAGCGGCCGCCTCGCGTCTAGGCGGCCGCCTCGACCACCATTTAGAACACTGAATAGAATAATATTAAGATTGATGGATGTCGTGAATCTAAAAATATACTTAGACAAATGAAATGGTTACACTATGAACAAGAAATTTTATCAATACAAAATAGCATATAGATCTTCAACACGGCAAATCATTATGTCACCGTTTTCTCTATATTCATCTCTTTTCCATGTAGTTCTTTGTTGAATTGACTTGAAAGAGTCCTATTATCGGTATCAACCAGTTGCGGCAGCGATCAATATTGGATCGTGAGAAGCCAGAAACGACACGATACAAGATACAACAAGTACATGTAGGTGTCAAAAGAGAGTGTATATATATATATATATATATATATATATATATATATATATATGGGTAAACGGGATATATGAGTCATATGATCATATTCTACATGAGCCATGCACATGTGGACCAATATGAATGTAGTGTACTAGTGCACATGGAATATAGGAGTCCATTCCTATTGGTCCACATGTGTATTGGCTCATGTAGGAAGGAATATGCTACTATGGCTCATATCCCGTTTATATATATATATATATATATATATATATATATATATAAACTTCCACCATAATTGGAAGGAACAATCCATTTCTCCTGGGGGTTCAAACCCACCCAACGGATGCATTATGTCTCCACCTGCTAGCCATTAGAACTATGAGGGCTTTGATTGCTAACCTATATATATATATATATATATATATATATATATATATATATATATATATTTGAATATTGGGAAGTAATTATGCTATACAAAGTGGATAAATACAACCCCAAACTTAGTATTCCAAAAACATCCTACCTACTGCAGTTCTCTGTTTATGAAAGTTTTGTATGTTAGCTACTCGCATTATTTATGCACGGCGTGAGTCTCAGGGCACCTGAAGTTTGTACATCCGTCTTTAAGTGACCTGAATCTATCTGAGAGTTGTCTTTGGAATCCCAAAAGTACAATAAAGACTTGTTCCCAGGGCCGGCCCTGGCCCAGGGCGGGCAGGACGACAGCCCAGGGCCCCATGGGCTAGAAGGGCCCAAAATTTTTTTTTTGTTTAAATATATAAATAATTTTGTACCGCAAATAGAACTAGTATTTACCATTGACCATTCTTATCACAAAACAATTGTTGTGTAGTGGTTATTACATTAGACTTGCACACAAGAGGTTCTGAGTTCAAATCTTGGTGGAGGCATATTTTTTATTTTACTTTTGTTTTATTTTTTTTACATTATGTATGGGGCCTCATTTTGAAAGTTCGCCCCGGGCCCCTGTGAGCTCAGGGCCGGCCCTGCTTGTTCCTAATGTTTTTTGCCTATAGGTGCCAGATAGTCTCCTGGAAGAGGCAAAGGCTGCTGCTAAATTAGCACTGGAGGAAATGGATGCAGATTAGGAGAGATGCCACCATGTGTTTTCCCCTTTCATATGGTTACACACCCTCATGTTTTCTCTGTCACACCGGAAGTTCTCTTTTAAATTGATGTCTTTCTATCCAAATTCAAACTGGCTGTCAATTCTTTTTTGAATATATTCGGATGATCACATTTTCTGCCGCAATGGAAAAAAGGTTATTGCCTTCAACTAGTATTTCTACATGTTCTTGAATGCTATCTTATAATGTTGCACCCTCTAGCTTTGGAGCATAGTTTCAAGCACCATAGAATAGTTATTCTGAATGTGCAGTCAAGTCTGTTTGACGCCAGTTTGTTCGAGCGAGAAGCTCAAAAGTTTGCTGCAAATATTGCTGAAAGGAAGAGTTTTGTTGTTGTTGAAATATGATCATATAAACTTGTTTCCTAGTCTACTCATTGTGATTCCTTCCAGCCAAACGCAAAATAACATTACACTAAAATGATATTTGTCTACAGAATGTTAATAAAAAACTCATCAGCTCCTAGGAATTCTCTCTTTTGTTGATTGCAGCAACATCGAATACGTTGGCTTAAAAGTTTAAGCAAAAATAAGGAATTATAACTTGGGGATTGCCACACAATTTATGTTACTTGCAGGCTGATTCAATTCTCAAGAAGTCTTAAGGCTGGAGGCTGGAATGAAAGAAATAGCAGAGATATGGGGCAGTGCACTGCCATCTTAACCTGCAGAACTAAAAATGCCAAACATGTGAAACTAGAGCTATTTCAAGAAGGAAAAGGATAGATCATCAGAAACAGGTTTAATAATGTTAGCAGATAAGTTCATCTGTGTTGCACAATTACGGACACACATACCACTAAGGACATGATATAACACATTTTCAATAGCTAATGTAGTTCCGAACTCAGAGTGATCCTTGTGGTTACCATGGAGAGGCATAACATCCTGGTTGGGTGGCGAAAGATCAGTAGATCGAGCCACGGAGGCGTATTATTTGTTCCATTTATAAATGGTGGGAGTTTGGGACAATGGGTCCAAAAGACATGCAATACAGTGTGCACAAAATTTCGAGCGTTACGTTGGGCATCTCAAAAAGAAGAAGAAGCTAATGTAGTAGTCATCTATTTTGTTTGAATGTAGACACCGATATGGATATGGACACAACACCGTTGTACACAATTTTTCCATTATTCCGAAGATTGGTTTTCAAATTACTCGATTTCTTATGAGGCGTTTTTTATGTCCTATGGGTCATTCGTGTCTCAGATCTCTTGTAGTTTATGCTGGACCTGGAGATTGCCCTAAGCAGAGGGGGTTGTCCAAGCCCGAAGTCTTATCTGGCTTACCCTGGGCCAGCCTTGATAATAGGTGTCGTGTACATGAAATGTAGGATTTTCGGAAGCCAAATTTTGTTGGTTGCATGTATGTTATTGGGCAAGTTGGAAGCATACCTGATTTTTGCTAATCAGAAAAAGGTGAAAAACTGCAGCCCACCTACAAACCAGACCGCTACGTAAGTGTGTGCAATGAGCACAAGCGAGGTGGCCTCCCCTGTCATCGACTTCCAGAGCGAATTGCCGTGGTGTTTCTTCTCTACCAAAACGTTAACCCATGACAAGACGAAGACGTACAAGCAGAGAATGTCGATACAAACATGAAAAATCGGTTGTTCCGCTACAATCAATCTCATCGAGAATCAAGAAAATCATGAATCATGAAAGAAGAATTTTTTTTTCTATTCATATATAGCTGGGGCCAGTTATATGAACTAGTGTGAATGAACATACTGTTGGTCCCGAGGTAGATCAAAGATGGTAGAACATGGGCCATAACAGAGCTACTAGCGAGACCCAAAGGTCAGCTCTCTACTGGAACCCAAGTTATCGTCGAGATCAGAGATTCACACAAGAGTTCATTATCTGATATTTTTCGATTCCAACGAAGCACGAACCAAGAACATGTTACAAACTGACTTTGAGGAAAAAGAAGATGTACAATAAGCAATAAGTAAAACGTTCTTCTCTTTACGTTCGCAGACGCTACAATGGGAAAGAACGAAGCAAAGAGAAATGCTGAAGAAAAGCTCCTTACTGGGGTGGTTAAAACTACCGTTGCTCAAAGCAAGATTCACCGTACAGATGATCTGCCCCCAGGAACCAGCAAGTTCATAAATGAACTTCTAGAACGCTCAATGTCACATTCGAAATATACTCGAAAAACACCATGTGAGAGGAAGACACACTGTGCCGCATATGATCTGGTGTTCTCAAATTTTTCATCTGTTTTCTCTCTTCAAATGGAAGATGAGGTCCTCTATATATAGAGGAAAACAACACCTATGCGGCTTGAGGAAATTTTAGGCCGCATAAGTGCTGACAGACCAGATCCCCAAAATCTAGGTGTCAAATCGGCATGCGCCGCCCATGCCGCATGCCCGCCTTCGCTCTGTACTGCACAGAGCAAACAGCGCTGCCAGGTGCTGAAAGCTGCAGCTGCGTGACACAGAGAGCCACGCGCCGCCTGCGCCGTCTGTGTGCTATACTGCACAGTGCCGCAAGCGCCGCCTGTGGCAGACCCTATCCCCTCCACATGCATCTCGCTCATCTAAACCTGGCCGCATAGCCCCAGGCCGCATAGCACCTGGACACAAAGACCCTGGTCGCATAGCGCCTGACAGCATAGCCTATGGCCGCATAACGCCATGCCGCATAACCCCTCGCAGCATAATGCCTGGACGGATAGTGCCGGTACGCATAGCGCTTTGGTCACATAGCGCCAGGCCGCATGTACCACAAAGCATGCGCCCGAGCTAGCAACCGTGCAAGCAACTCGCGCATAAAGGAGCGCACGAGCGTCATGCGATGATGTTGACGTGCTAAGTGCAAAGTGTGCCACTTTGCGCCCTTGAGCCCGTGTCCAAGCCCGAGTTCGAGTCGCTAAGCTCCTTCATGACTTAGCTCCTAAGGGAAACTTCCCAAAGGTGGTTACAAAACAAAGATTGTCATAATGGAGTTCACACTTAATCCCTCTAGGAAAGTCAATCCACATGGGCCTCCATCCCATGTGCATATACCAATACTAAGCATAGCTATTTATTGAGATACACACATTGCTGGTTTTCCAATGTGGGACTAAAACTCCTAAAGCTAAGTGAAAAACACCAAAAATTCCCCACATATATCACAATATATGGTTGAGCATTTCTCACAGTGACTGCCATCATGCATTAGGATAGATGTAGCCGACGACTTGAATCTTCCCACATGGGTCAAATAACAATACGATACACGAATGGACTAAGCCTTGAATTCTGTACCATAGCTGCTATTCTTTTCACTCACACAATGACCTCACTTGTGCCATCCGGTCGCACGTTAAAGGTCCTGTGCTGACCTGGTCTCAGTGTATGTATCTTGGGTGTCTATAAGCTTTCCCTCAAGAGACGACCTACATCTCTATCCATACACTTAGTTGAGTTCTTCCACTATAGAGAGTTTATTATCCGTCATGAAGTCTTGCGCTTCTGTGCTGTGCTATGCCGATGACATGGCCGCCCAAGGTCGATGATCCCCCTCTTGTGGTGTTATACCACTGTAGCATGAGGACACATGCCTCTTAGTAGTGCCGTTACTACACACAACATGGAGCCTTGCGCTCCTGTGCGGTGCTACGCCACTGTGACATGGCTAAAAGCTGAGGTTCACTCCCTCATGTGGTATCACCCACTGTAGCATGAGGTCACAAGCCTCTTAGTAGTGTTTTTCACGACCCGCACCCGGAATAAGGGCACGAGTAGTGAGTAACTTCCAGCCTACGCTGTAACATCGGTGGTAGAACGCTGTCTGGGTCAACTCTACTATCTAAACATCACATACAATATATATACATGGTACCTGTCAATCATCTCAACTCCAAACGGAGGAACAATATGGTATCTGATAATGATAATCTATTCTCAATCACAATGCAAACTAAGGAAGATAAAGCACGAGATTGAATAACGAAAGAAAGAGTCACAAAACATCCATAAGCCTGAAATAATATGTACATGCCAATAACCTCAATAAAAGTCTAATACAAGTCTAAACAAATAATCTAAGCCTCATCAGGCTCTGGTACTAAGTCCTTCCGCTCTAAATGAGTATCCTCTAATGGTACATCGTCCTGCGGTCCGTAGTACGTGGGACACTGTTCTACAAGCCAATCATCTAAAAAATATATCCAGTCAGGATTAGAGCAAAGTACATACCTCTGAAAGTAGTTTCAAATACATAATCGAGCATATATAACATATAATAGAAAAGAATACAAGATAACTAAACATCAGAATGAAATAAACTAGAGTGAACATGTAATGAACTGGAATGAAGAACAGACAATAGAATAACTGCAATAAAATGAAATAGGTACCTAGCTAATGTGCCATGGAATACAAGTTCATTATGTAATCGGTTTAGGTTGAACACGAATACAATATGGTAACTCGATTACGCATGTGATATGTAATCGACATGTACACGAATATACTTGGACTTGATCACATAACCAACTCTTATTCCCCCATCCCCAACCAATACCAATGGATCCAATCACGACATGTTACGAACACGAATATGGGCATACTGAACACGAACAATGTGAAAACGAAGTACACGATAATCAATACCCGATACACAGGATGAAATACATGTGAAGGAGTACCTGCTGAACACGGTAAGGGGATAACATCTCCTGACATGATCCATATAGTACCAGTCTGTGTAACCACTGTGTCGGAATCAAGTATACAGTTCTAGAACATGCGATATATACACTATTATGAAATAAAAACTAACAGAGAAATGTACTTGCCTGTGGTCCAGAGTAATGAATAGCAAACAATGTCTGTACTGGAGTCCAAGTGACCTATACATAAATTATTAATGTTAACAGGTGTTTCAGATTCATAAATATGCTTGAATAGGTTTAACCTTGGCTCATAGGTCAAAAACTATGTTTATATGGTCAAAATAGGTCAACACTCCAATTCAGGTTTATAATTGGCTTCTAACTTGGTTAATAATGCTAAACTATCTAATACTAGGTGTTTCTAGGTTATCTCTAGGTTTCGAGGTCATTCCGGTAGGTTACAAGCTCATTACACTATAATATACAATAATATTTATAATATCTTCCAATACCTTGGTTATAGGGTCACTACATTGGCTTTGAGCCAAAACCTTATCCCGTATCCCAATACCTTAGTCAGCATCAAGATATCTAGCCTGTATCATGATAACTACCCCGTATCTTGATATCCTACTCATAACTCTAGTAATACTCAAATACCTTAACAAACATCAATACCCCACTACCTATTTCCTTGGTATAAGTTTATTACCTTGCCAATGCCTTGGTATCTCAAACCAATACTTTGGTACTTGGCAATTACCTATTACCTTAACATATAACCATAACTCAGCTTATAAATTTCTAGTACTAATACTTAGATATCATTATCTATTACCGAGACATCTAGTACCTTACCCTCGATAAAACCTTAGCCTATAAGGTATATACCTAGGTTTATAATCTCACATGATACACCCTCTAGGATACTAGTGCACTTGCATTGGACACTGGTACCTGAACTCAACTCCCCACTATTCTGTGCAATAGGGTCTGGGAATCACTCACCCACATGATACTCACAAGCACTTGCACTGTGTGCATTCACTGATAACCCTTCCTCTTAGTGTGATCTCCAACCCATGCAATTGGTACCACATGCAACAACACACACCCACAACTAATACACAATATTCACCACTAATCACCCAGGTAAGATGCTATAGTATCTCAGATACACACTCACACACATACCCCTTACATTGTTTTCCATCTCCCCTCTCCTCACTGACTGAATACCCTCCTAGCCCGAGTCACAGACTCATGTGTGCAAGCTGCACCACTCGAGCAGTGCACAAGTGTGCATTACTGCAACTGACACTGTTCCAGACCTGTATCTAACACCCTCATCTCCTACTTACACATAATCCCCCACTGCATCTGCTGTAAATTTCCCGCAGAACTGTCACTGAAACAAAACTGAAGACAAGAAACACCAAAACACCCTGCTGATCTCTAGACTGCTCACTGCACCTTGTACCGAAACACCCCAATTTACTATTACTGCTTTGATGCTCTCGGGTATCGGTGATAGCCGAGCATCAATTTCCCCCTTGGCAAGATACTGAAAACTGGCAGCAAGTGCACCAAGGCACAGCTGCAGTTGCTGTACAATTTTACCCCTAGTCATCAACTTCATTTCCCCACGACAATCACACCATCACAGTTTCAAATACACAACATACCCCCTTAACTTCACTCCACTGTTGCTGTGTTAACTTCCTGCTCTATAGCAGTGCACGAGTGTGCACTGCTGCTACTGTTATTGTTGCTTGCTCATGCTGCTGCTGTAATTGCTATTTCTGCTGCTACACTTAGCTGCTGCTGCTGCATACTGCTAATACTTGCTCACCCCTTCCCCTCACTGCTCGACACCCACACACACAATACTTACACCTCCTTGCACTCTTTCCTTCCCCTGCACACACTGATGAACACATCCACTCCTCATTGACTCACATGCACACACACAATCAGTCATACACTTACAAACACCAATATATATATATATATATATATATATATATATATATATATATATATATATATATATATACCTTGATACAAATACTTAATAGTATACACTTATGGTTTTATGATACATTAGAGACCTATAGTCAAACACTAGGTGTGCAAGTCTACTACACTTATGATACACACTCAATTGGAATACCAAAACCCAAATTCTCCATAATTAATCAATCCTACACATATATAACATCTATACATGACCAATGTAACTTGCTACAATAGAAATTGAAGAGAATTGTGCAAAACCTCCAAAATTGGGCCCCTTGTCGTACCATATCATAAAATACATTGATACGGCCTACACGTATCCAATTGTGGATACGTACCTAGTCCCATAACCCTGATCTAAGTAATTAGATCTAATTGGTCTCATGACACACAATTGATGTGTCAAATTCGTAATTCCCCCAGCATACACACAAAATATCACATAGAACTCACAATACATAGCCAAATAGCCTAGAATTTGTTACTATAGGTAATCCTATATCATGGGGTCATCCCTAATGGTCAAATGCATGATTAAGAAGCTATAATGAGAGAAAAATTCAGGAATTACCAATTGGGAGATGGATTCCCAATGAAAATGCAATTGGACACGATCTGGACACGATCTCTAGCTTCAAATCTCCTCCTCCTTGTGATCCTTGCTTCTCCAAGCTCCAATGCTCCAAGAGTGATGAATTTGAGAAGAAAATGGAGGTGAATTATGTAAAAAATTAATGGAGAAAAAATAAGAAATTGGGGATTTAGAATTTGGAAACAAAATACAATGCAAATGAGGAGAGAGAGAGAGAGAAGAACCCCCCTCTAATAGTGGCTGGCCTCTTCTTCCCTTCCCCAAGCAAAATTAAATGTCCAAGTTACCCCTACATGGTGAACTATGAGGAATAATTAAGGGTGGATATTTTTGGAAGTCTCTAACTAATTGTAATTAACTAATCTTTTTAAATTAATTAGTGGAAATGACTAATGGGCTTGGGTTCAAGTTGGGCTCATTAATTGTCATGACAAATCTAAATAGGTCCATATGTGTCAAGTCTAAATATTGGCTAGTCTCTCTAACTAAACTAATTAACACAAGTCTCTAATAAAATAACTAATACTAGTCACAAATAATTATAGCTCAACATAATTAAATAATTTAATACAATCATCACATTAATATTCGATATTAAATTTTTAAAATTAAATATCCATGCCAAATTACCAAACTATCCCTACCTGAAAAAGTGAGGGTGACAATCCTACCCACCTTAGAAAAATTTCGTCCTCGAAATTAAAGTAGAAACTAACTATCAAAAGCAATCAATACAAGCAAGAAAGAATTATACCTCACGGCTCAAACATATAAGGCTATCACTCGTGCATCTCGACGTCTCGCTCCTAGGTACTCTCTCCTGGCGAGTGATGCCTCCACGTGACGCGCACCAAAGGAATCGTCTGGTTCCGCAACACCTTCTCCCTGTGGTCCAAAATCTCCACGGGCTGCTCTGGGTAGCTGAGAGTCGGACCAATCTCGATCTTCGAGTGATCTAGTACATGGCTAGGGTCTGCCATGTACCATCTCAGCTGCGACACGTGGAACACGTTATGTACTCCCTCTAATACAGGCGGCAAGTCTAGTCTGTAGGCCACTGCACCGATCCTCTCAAGAACACCGAAAAGTTTGATGTACCGTAGACTAAGCTTTTCTCCTCCACCAAAACGAATCCTGTCCCGTGTCGGAGAAATCCTCAAGAATACCAGATCGCCAACCTTGAACTCCAATGGTCTCCAGTGGCTATCGGCCCAATGTCGCTGTCTGTCCTGCGCTACTCGAAGTCTATCCCCGATGAGCTTCACCTTCTCAGCTACATCCACGACCATCTCTGGTCCCAATAAGGCCCTCTCACCAACATCATTCCATAATAACGGAGTGCGGCATCTCCATCCATACAATGCCTCAAATGGTGATATCTCTATATTGGCCTGGTATCTGTTGTTGTAAGAAAACTCTACTAAATGGAGATGATCCTCCCAAGAGCCTCCAAAATCCAAAACACAAGTGCGTAGCATATCCTCGAGAGTCTGGATAGTCCTCTCCGACTGTCCGTCTATTTGAGGGTGATATGCGATACTAAACTTGAACTGGGTGCCCAAGCTAGTCTGCAAACTCCTCCATAAGTGGGACGTGAAGCGACTATCCTGATCCGAGACTATGATAATAGGAACTCCATACAATCTGACTATTTGACGCACATACATCTCTACGAGCTTCTCCGTAGACGTACCCACTTTAAATGACAGAAAGTAGAATGATTTGGTCAACCTGGCTACGATGACTCAAATTGCATCTTTATCTCCTAAAGAACGTGGAAGCTATGATACAAAATCCATCGTCACATGCTCCCACTTCCATTATGGAATGGGTAAAGGCTGAAGCAATCCACTTGGCCTTTGTCTCTCTGCCTTTACCTGCTGACATACCAAGCATATGGATAGGAAGCTAGCTACCTCCCGCTTCATACCATACCACCAAACATGCTCTCTCATGTCCCTATACATCTTGTTGGCACCTGGATGCATAGAGTACTGAGATCGATGCGCCTCCTGAAGAAGCTTCTCGCGCAACGCTCCACTCGGCAAACACAATCTGGTACCGTGTCGCAATGATCCATCATCTGCAATACTGAATTCCTCTGCCAATCCCATCCGGACTTGCGCTCTGATGCTCCTCAGAGACTCATCCTCGAACTGTGCTGCTCTGATCTGGTCCATCAACTCTGAATGTACCTGGAGTCCCCACATCTGTGCTGCAACTTCAGGAACTAATACCTCAATACCCAAGCTATCAAGATCGGCTAATTAATGTCTGTCCCTCGTCAAGTACATAGCCAATGGCATCCGCGACTATGTTGGCCTTTCCTGAAGTCCTTCATCAACTCCAACCACCGTCTCTACCTCATGTTGAGATCTTTTTGTGTAAACACATACTTCAAGCTCTTGTGATCTGTAAAGTTCTCTACTCACTCCCCATACAAGTAGTGCTTCTACAGTTTAGGAGCAAAAATAACTGCTGCCAACTCCAAGTCATGGGTAAGATAATTCTTCTCATGCGAACATAATTGCCTGGAAGCATAGGCAATCACCTTCCCATTCTGCTGCAACACACATCCCAAGCCCTTACCCGACGCATCACTATAGATAAAAAATCCTCCTGTCCCTAATGGCAATGTCAACACTGGAGCTGTAGTCAATCTCTTCTTTAGCTCCTCAAAAGCAGACTGACAACCCTTAGTCCAAACGAACTCCATGTCCTTCCAGGTTAGTCTAGTCATCGGCTCCGCAATATTGGAAAAATCCTGAACAAATCTCCGATAATAGCCCGACAATCCAAGAAAATTCCTGATCTCCGCCACTGAACTCGGGGTAGAGCACGACTCAACTGCTAAAATCTTCTTCGGGTCTACTGAGATTCCGTCATCTGTAATCACATGTCCGAGGAATTCAACCTTATCAAGGAAGAACTCACACTTCAAAAACTTTCCATATAGCTTCTCTTTTCTAAGGGTCTCCAGAACTATCCTCAGGTGTTTCTTATGCTCCTCCGGGGTCTTCGAATAAATCAATATATCATCAATGAATACTACCACAAATTGATCCAAGTATTGATGAAACACCTTATTCATCAGGTTCATGAATACCACCGGGGCATTAGTCAACCCAAACGGCATCACCAAGAACTCAAACTGCCCATACCGAGTCTTGAGAGATTTTTTCGGAATGTCTTCCTTCTTTACTTTCATCTGGTGGTACCCCGACCTCAAGTATATCTTCGAGAATACCTTCACTCAGCTCAACTGATCAAATAAATCGTCAATCTGCGGCAACAGATATTTATTTTGATAGTGAGGTTGTTGAGTGCCCTGTAGTCGATACACATGCATACCGATCCATCTTCTTCGGTACAAATAATACCGGAGCACCCCACGGTGATGAACTGGAGCGGATGAAGCCCTTGTCCCGTAACTCATCCAACCGCTTCTTCAACTATGCCAGTTCGCTGTTGTTCACTCTATAGACGTGCTGTGATATTGGCTCCACGCCTGGAACTAAGTCTATAGATAACTCCATATCTCCGTCTGGTGGCAACCCCGGTAACTCCTCCGGAAAGACGTCCATATACTCTGTAATTACTGGATGTGGCAGCTCCTGCTCTTCTACCAAATCTCCACATAAATATCCTTTGCTCTACCCTGCTTCTCCTCTGACGAACTCAAACTCTGGTTCTCCTGGCGCCTGAAAAAAACTCTGCCTCCACGACAATCTATACTAGCATGGTGCCTACTCAACCAATCCATCTCGAGTACTATATCGTAGCTCGGAAGTGGCATTACGAGTAGACACATGCTCAACTCTCGGCCTCCCAAAGAAACTCTTCGATCCTTGCAAACATCACTGACCAGGATAATGCCACCCCCGGTCGTGATCTTGCAAGTTATAACCAACGGTTCAGTCTCAAGGTGATATTTCAGAGCAAAAGATACAGATACAAAACTATGTGAAGCACCAAAATCAAATAAAGCATGGGCTGAAAAAGAATCAAGATAGACTGAACCTGAAATAACATCACTGACTGGCTCCCCCTCCTCAACGGTCAAGGCAAAAGCTCGCCCCTGTCGCTGGACACCTCTCTGCTGGTGCTGGTGCTGAGCAAACTGCTGCTGTTGTGTTGGTAGAAGAGGTCCTCTCTACTGTCCCGCTGATGGTCTCGCGGGTGCTCTTTGTGCCTGTGCCCCTCCCTAAGATGGATGAGCTGGGATTTTAGGACAAGCCCTCAACTGATGCTCTCCTGATCCGCAGAATAAGCACTGGCCCAATCTCATCTTGCACACATCCCATCCATGTCTCTGCTTCTTACAAAATGGGCAATGAATAGCTGGCCTCTGGATCTGGTGCGTCTGCTATACTGGCGCTCTAGCTGGTCCTTGGTACTGCTGCCTCGGTTGCTGGAAGTGCCTCTGATGCTGCTGCTGAAAGTGAGGCTGCTTTATTGGACCCGTGTTTATATTGGATCCTCCTATGTCTCTCGGCCTCTTAGAGCCATGCTCTAGATCATCCTCTGCCCGCTGTGCCTGCCTCAGAATCTCCTCAAAAGTAGCAGTGGGGTCTCCATTCGTATGTGATTTGATCTCCCTGTTCAGGCACTTCCTGAACTTTTTGGCCCTTCCTCTGGGGTTTTCCCCTTCACAAAGCGGCCCAATATGGAATACTCTGTCGCATACTCATCCACCGTCATACCTCCCTGAACGAGGTACTGAAACTGGCTCTCTAGAGATGTCAGAGCCACATATGGAAAGAACTTTTTTCTTGAAGAGCTCCTTAAAAGCTTTCCAAGTAAGTCCTGGTGTCCGTCCTAAACTAAGTCAGGGCGATGTCAAACATCATACTTCCTGTGGCCTCTACCTGCAACCTTTTTGGAATCTGCGCCAGCCGCAGGTTTCGTTCAATATCTTCTATCCAATCATCAGCATAAATAATCCCTTCAATGCCTTTAAAGTCCTTCGGCCCATCCTCTTGAAATCTATGATAGTCCCTGGCCGCGGCTGCTGCCGGGTAAACTGAGGTGGTGCCGTCTGTGGTTGGACTAAGGCGACTCTCTCGACTGCGGCGAGCGCAATCTGGTGAGCATTCTCAATGCCCTGCCTCATAATCTCTGATTGGCGCTGCTGCGTCTCTATCATCTTCTAAAAGAGCACAAATATCTGCGTATGATCAACTACGAATGGTGGGGGTGGAAGATCCCCTGAAACTGTCGGCGCTGTCCTCTGTACCGGAGGTGGAGCACCTCCGAAAGATGCTGCAAAAAAGCTTACCTGAATCGGTGAAGCGGATCTCTGAAATGTAGATGATAGGACAGTGTCTGCTGGTGCTGCCCTCATAGGAGACGAAGTGACCGACCTCGATGACATTGCGCCTGAGCGCTAGGAACGCATCTTCGGCGATATCCTGAAGATAGATTAAAATAAAGGAATCAATATTGAGTATGATACGATATCATCAAAGAAGGACGAATTATTCAAAGTAAAGCAAACATTCAATAGGTAAGGATAGAAAAATAGATATTTGGAATTGTTTCCTAGTTGTGATTGAGTATACTCTCAGCCTATATCCTATATCCTAAAGCAGGCTCGTAGTAGTACTCTAGGTGAGCACTACTACGGTATCGCTCTAATTGCGACTCTCGACCTGCATGGGCCACCACTAAAAATATGTCACGAGCCGCACCCGGAATAAGGGCACGAGTAGTGAGCAATGCCCAGCCTACGCCGCAGCATCGACGGTAGAACGCTGTCTGGGTCAACTCTACTATCTAAATATCACATATAATATATATATATATATATATATATATATATATATATATATATATATATATATATATATGTTTGTGGTGAAAAACGAAAGAACGAAATGTATTCAAGTGGGGGTTTATACGAAACCCGTTTTCTTTGGTTTACAAACAAACTTGTACAATTTAATCCTATACGAGGATGTCGGAGAACAATTTATTTAATATGGGTAAATATTGCTATAGGTGTCTGATCTGCAGTCGATCACTTTAGCCCTTGGACCACACGATGATGAAGAAGTGCCGTAGAAGACAGGGAACAGCTTCGAAGGTTACAAAGAAGAGGGTGGATGCACGATGCCAAACTCGTCGATCCCTACTCTTTGTCTGAGCTCCGGATTCCTCTCTCTCCAAGACTTCTTCGACCTCTCCCTTGTTCGATCTTCCTTTTAAAAGTTTGACCTTTTATCCAATTTTTCGACCTGTGATCAATTTCTCCTCCCCTTTCTTTTGTTGATAGAGGTCTCTATTTATAGAGTTTTAGTGACAGTGACCACTCAGTCAGTGTAAAAATCGAGGAGTGGACAGCACATCACCCTTTTACACAACGGTTAAAGTAACCAATGCCTGCGTATAGATGATCTTTTGAATGAGCATGTGACGCGGGTCCAACTAAGGGACAAAACGCGTATAACTGCTACGAAGATCACGGCGTAAAAGCCACGCATGTAGGTATCCCTCGTGTAGAAGAGGTTGGCGTAGAAGCCAATGTCTGTCACCATGGCATAGAAGCCAAGTAGGCGTAGAAGCCGAGTAGGCGTAGAAGCCGAGTGGTCATAGAGGCCGAATGGGCGTAGAAGCCGAGTGGTCGTAGAAGCCGCTGTGTAAGGTGCCAGATCGCTGATGTAGACGTCTTAGCTGGGTAGGCGCAGAGGATATAATCAAATCCCTTGCATTAAATGCAGAGATCTACCACCATCCTGTGCATTAAATGCAGATGCTTGTCTTTAAGATTTGCCATCATTCTGCTCATTAAATATAGATACGCATCTCGAGTCCTGTGCGCAGAGTAGCTGCTGACGTGGCAGGCTGTTTGTCCTCCGCGGAGCGTAAGAAGGTCACGTCTGCCTGTATAGAACTAGGCAGCGTATTCCCTTGCATGCGTAGGAGTAGTTTACGCGAAGGGGCTGTCACTAAACGACGGTTCGGTGATATTTAATCAAATCTCTTGCATTAAATGCAGAGATCCGCCATCATTCTGCGCATTAATGCAGAGGCGTGTTCTGAAGGTCTGCAGCCCTTCTGTGCATCAAACGCAGAGACGTGCCTCGAGAAACTGTCACCGCCCTGTGCATTAAATGCAGAGGCGTGCCTCGAGCCCTGTGAGAAATGCAGCTTTCGACGTGGCAGGCGGTTTGTCTTCCGCGGAGCGTAAATAGTTCACATTCGCCTGTGTAAAACTAGGCGGCGCCGTCCTATGCACGCGAAAAAGCTGTTTGCGCAAAGGGAAAGGCAGTAAACGACAGCCTGGGTTGCAGTGTCGCGCCATCAATATAGCCGTCGCCTGGGTAGTCGAGCAGTACCCCTTTGTCAGAAGTCCAGACGTCAGGTTCATTTGCAGGACATGATAGGTTCACTTCAGAGAACACGAAGCGTTCCTCGTACGTTTTAATGCTGCATTGAAAGCGGGTGTGTCTTGTTTTTATATGCCATATAGGCGACGAAGCCCTCTGTTCTACGCTGAAGCAGCCTGGACATACTGCACCTACGTGGGTGGTCCTTTGAGCTTATATTTTACGCTGTGCTCAGTGGAAAAGCTCCGTTGCACGCTTTGATGGCTCTAAGGTCCTCTGTTTACGCTGCCCTGCATCACCGTGCTTGCGTAGAGACGTCCAGCGTATTTTTCATGCTTCTACAAGACCCCCTTCAAAGCTTTCAAATTCCTTGGAATTTGAAACGCTTTGAATGAAGCATGAACCGTTCCTCGTAACTCGAAACGTTTCTGAATGGAGCCCGAAACGGTCAAGTTTGACACGTTCTTTCAGGCCAGTCTTTATGGCGGAGTTATTGGGAGTAGGTGCGATCTTTTTTGCCTATAAAAAGGCCGAGGAGTTCACCTGTTTTTCCCACAGTTCTCTTGCCACGCAGAGATGATCGCCGGAGTTCGTCGGGTCGACCTGAGGAAGAAGAAGACCATGTTCTTCCAGCATGTAAGGAGCCGAAAAAGACGACGTCTTCGAGCAAGTGCCATCCGCAACGATGGATCATGGAAGGATATCATAGCCTCCTTTGCTCGGGATAATCAGCAACTTCATATGGCGGTTCATCCAGGAGGGAGGAAGGATCCCATTAGACCACACTGCTTGCAAGTGGTGCCTTCTCCCGTTACACTCTCGGGGATGAGAGAGAAGACAAGCTGTAACAGCCGTCCTCCCGTATTGAGTTGGGTGTAAAACCTCAACTCAATGGCGCACGGAGCATGGGACCTGCATAATTTATGCAAGCCCCAACTCTGTATCCTCCCGCCGTTGATCATTGCCATGTCAGTCAGTTTGCGGGAACTGACTGACTGCTGGAGAAGATGGATGAAGAATTGACGCCCAGGCGAGAACCTGTCAGAACAGTTTCTGGGCGATCTTCAGACGACGACGAGGAAATCCTTTGTAGATGGGATTTCCCTCATATGTAATCACGAAAATGAAGAAAAATCCCTTGTAGACAGGATTTCCCTCATATGTAATTGTGATTTTAATCTTTAATAAAATCGTCTTTCTTCTGTGCATATGATCATTTGCCATATGTTGCTGTGAAGTCTGAATATGTGTAGCTTCGACACGTCTGATTCTTTATGCCGACTCCATTTAGAAAGAGTATTAGGTCCCGCTCTGTCTTTTACGCATAGCTAGTGACGCGCAGAAAGCTGCTTTAGCATTTGAGTTGAGCCTTCGAACCGTTCTGTTTGTGAGGAACCGCGTAGAACTCTGAACTGTCGCTTCTGATAAACAGAATTCTTTGTCTCAGACATCATCTTCAAGAATGACTCCTCGAAAATCCCTTGGAACAGGGCGAGAAATGGCTGTCGAACTGAGTCGCCATCTTGAACCGTAGATGAAATATTCAGACTGGATTCTGGATGAACTGCGAGTCGACCCACGAAGAAGAGTGATTTTCAATGTTGAACTCTTGCATGCTTCGGGTACTTGGGATATTTTGAGGTCAAGAAGGAGTATCTTCTGTGTAAACTCCTGTAATCGACCGCCTTGAGAGCTGTTCGGATATGCGGAAAGTCAGAGATCCGTAGTGTAGATGAGCTAAAAATCTTGAGTTCGCAGCCTATTGAGCGTAGAAAGCCACCGAGCGTGAAATCGTAGATTTGTAGCTCCTGAGCGTGAAGTCGTAGGTTTGTAGCCTCTCGAGCGTAAAAGCTACCGAGCACAAAGGCATCCGGGCGTAAAACTATAGACTTATAGCTTGCGAGCGTAAAACCGTAGATCTGTAGCTGTCGAGCGTAGAAAGCTCCTTGGCATAGAACTGTAGATTTGTAGCCTGTGAAAAAGAAATCTTCCGAGCGTAAGATCGTGGATCTGTCGCCTCCGAGCGTAAACTAAACGCCACCGAGCGTGAGACCATAGATTTGTATCTGCTGAGCGTAAAGTCGTAGGTTTGTAGCCTCTCGAGCGTAAAAGCTACCAAGCACAAAGGCATCCGGGCGTAAAACCATAGACTTATAGCTTGCGAGCGTAAAACCGTAGATCTGTAGCTGTCGAGCGTAGAAAGCTCCTTGACGTAGAACCACGAATCTGCTTTGCACGAAAAACTTTTTGAATTTGCTGACTGTCCGCCTTTCGAGAGTAGTGGACTGACGTAGTATCCAATCATAACCAAATATTAATTGCGAGATTTGGTTAGGGTTTCGAGGAGTCCTTCCGAGGATTCGAGGAGTCGATCCGAACTCTATATATATCCCGAGCTTTTGAGAGAAAAAACTTTTCATCCGTCTTCTGCGAAATAGAGCCTTTCGACTGTTCGACTTTTTTCTTCGTTCCACCTCCGAGCGCTCCGAGTCTTCAGAAATGGCGTCAAAACAAATCCCCTCCCCTAAGGGAAAGAGTATAGGTTCTTCTCGTTTTTCTGCTCCAGCGAGAGAGCCTTCGGTTGGGCAAGGTGAACTTCATTCTGAGCGAAGTATCCCGCCGACGAGCAGCGCTCCCGGCCTTAGAGGTAGAGCCTTTGGGATGACAAAGAACGACGAAAAATCCTTTGTACACGTTGAACGTGACCGCGCTAGGTCGTCTTCTGTGCTGATAGCCTCTTTGAGGAAGATGATGCACGGAGACGTTTTCATCTTTTACGCCCACATTTCTAATGTGCCAGCGTAAAAGCTCCATATTTTTGCAGTTTTGAGCGTAAAAGCTCTGACTGCCGAAAACTTGGTGTATACTACAAAATTTTAGCTTTACGCTTGTGGATGGAACCCCCGGCGTAATAACTAAAGCACGGACTATATACCGCCAATTACGCTTCTGGATGAAACTTCCGGCATAAAATGACCAAATTTGTACAGTCTTGGCGTAAAGCACAGACTGTCGTTTCTTGGTTTTTTATGTTGCAAGATTTGTAATGACGTTTTTCTTGCACTTTTGCAGTTAACTTGCATGAGTCCCCACTGGCCGAGGTGATGGGTTCCGCCGCCGGGATGCTGCACTCAAATTATCTGGAGGATCTGTCCCACGTGACATTTCCTATCTCCGGACCCCAGTACCCTGAAGGAAGGGAGATTTTGATATCGGCTCAGGGCGAGCGAACGCTGCTGAACATGATTAATGGAGAGCCCCTGACGTACATAGACGGGGACCAGTACATAAAGCCGGCCTTTCTTTTTGGGGACATGATTGACAAACAGTCCCAGATGAAGCCCAAGAGAGAACCCTGGATTTTCCCTGCCGGGAGTTTGGTTTTGTATCTGCCGACGATGCCAGAGATTATCCCATCTCGGCTTTCTTCCATGCTACACACCCCAGGAGGATGTCGTGGACGCTGACTCCCGATCTTCACGGCAAGCCGGGGAAGATCTTTCATCTGAAAGAAGCTGACCAGGGGTCGTTTGTCAGCCGCCCTTCCGGCCTTGTGACGGTGTTCAGGGGACTGTGCCCAGGCAGTGTCCCGAGTGAAGACAGTTTAGTGATCCAGCCGGTCCAATTGTCGACTTTCTGCAATGATTTCATGGGGCGAGGGGGGTATACCCCAAGGTGAATCCTCGGTGCAATGGGTGGATCACCCTAACAAACCTCCGATGGACCTGCCTAGTTGACTGGGCCTTGAAGCATTTTCAGAGAGAACTGGAGGACATTGGACTGTACACTGCTGTGAGTGCGACCAGTGTTGGGTTGCCTCCCAACGCTAACCTGTTTCTGGCACTGATGGAGTGATACATTTCATTCACTGGGACTTTCGCCACTCCACTGGGGGAGTTGGGATTGGCCCTCCATGAGATGGCAGTGATCTCGAGACTGCCGATGGGGGATACCCCATATGAAGAGTATGTTCCCACCAACCGGGAGTTGGGGGACTCGGACCCTCGGGTGGTGGAAGTGTATCAGGAGCTGATGTGCCACTACTTCGCGTGCACCGCTTTTTATAATGAGCCTTCTGATTTGGCTCACACTACTAAGTGGATGTCCTACCTCTTCTTCCACCGGGCCAGGGCTGCCAAGCCGGAGAAAGTCTCGGGGGGCAAGGAAGAGCCCGTGAACTGTTTGGGCATGCTCAGTGTCCAGGTCGTCGAGGATCTTATGGAAGATGCTAAGGCTCCAGATCAGTTTCTCGATGACGGGGTAGGAAAGTATCCTGAAGGCACTAAGGCCTACAGTTACTTGAGGCACTGCCGCAGGCCTTTGTCTAAGGAAGCCCGGCTGGCTGGTTTCCTCTCCATATGGCTGCGTCGAGTAGTGGTGCCCGGAATTGCATCTACGGACCGCATTCACCGGAACACCCTGTGGCCTGCAGTGCGTCTGGTGTTCGGGGCAAGACTGGGCTTGCTCCTTGCCATGGTGTGCCGTATACAGGCTGGCCTGAGAGCCATGGCTGATGGGCTGCTTGCCGATGAAACTCGGCGTGATTTTCCCAGGGTAGAATTACCATATCTGTATTTGATGGGATGGTTAATTCTCCACAACCCCCGGATGATGTCTCCCGGCTCTGGTAGTAGCTCGGGGGGTAGTTTCTTGCTGAACTACAAGGACTATCCCTGGAACGTGAACACAGTTTTAGACTGTCGGTTGGTGCTGAACCTCAGTCACGGCTGGAAGCTCCTCTGCATTGTCCCCCCTGTACATCACAATCAATCGGGGATTAGACTTGAGGATTCAGGCGGAGAGAAGACCAATCTTTCTCCGGAAGCTTTTAATTGGTTGGTCTGCATTAGACCCTCCCATTTGCTGTACAGGAGCGAAGATCATTGCTTCTTCGAGCCCTACTTGCCCAGTCGGTTTGCCAGGCAATTTGGGTACGATCAGTTGCATGTGGGCAATGCCGTCACCAGTTTCAGGTCCAGGGGCGGGCTCGTTGATGGAGCCAGAGGATGGCGATATTTTATCATGGGTTGCATTGGAGCAATCTTTACCGTGCCGGTCATCACACTCTCCACGGAGCTGCGCATCCTCCACTCGTATGCCCAGTTCTATGTGGCGATCAACACCTTCCATCGTGATTTTGACATGCGTGGAAGTTTTAGGGTGCCCTCCGCCAAGCCTGGGGGAAGAGTCGAAGTCCCCTCGGTTTCTTCTGACGATGGTGAGGGGTCCGTTACTCCAGATGAGCCTCTTGTGTCGGTGCCGAGGTGTGAGGTACCTCCGCCTGCAGGGGCTTTGGTAATCTCTGGGAAGCGAAGGGCTCCTGCTTTGAAGCAGATTTCCCCTCGCAAGAGGAAGAAGAAGACGGGTAATCGTCCTCTCCGGATTCCTGGTGTTGAGGCTCCCAGAGAGGAACCTGCTGTCTCCCCTGGTGGGGATGCCTTTTTGATTGGAGGTTCCTCGCCTTTTAGAGAGCGACCCTCAGTTTCGGCTGGCGGTGCCGGAGAACTTCTGCTTGAGGCTGCCGTTGCTGCCACTGCCTCCGGTAGTGGAACGAAGTCGCCTCCGGGGCTGAATATAAGATTTCGTATACCCTTATCCGGATCAGCGTCGGAAGAGACCCCTTTCGTGCCTGCGAGCGCACCTGGCGAGATTCCAGCCGATGAGCCTCGGTTGGAATTTGAGGAGGACTTGGAAGACTACTTGCCAGTGTCGGTTAGCAGACCCCTTTCTCCAGGTATGACAGCTTGCCTAGCATCATTAAGAAGTGGTTTAGCTGTACAGGCCGCAGATGCGACATATATACCGTCGGCCGGGGGTAAATGTCGTCTTTACGCCCTTCTTTTTAGAGAAATTAACATCGTGTCGATATTAACTTTCTCGCCTTCTTTTCAGGGGCATGCGTCTACGGGGAGGACAGCGCTGAGGCGCCTCTTGGCTCTGCTTCGGCTCCTGGCGGTGATATGGAGGCGCCCGACTTTGAGGAGGAAGTACCTTCGGGTGCCGGCTCGCCCGGAGTAGTTTCGATATCTCGAGGGGAGGACGAGCCTGTCATCGTGACATTGCCTCCTGCGAGAATGCCGATGACTTCGACTGTCGTTGTCGCATCTTCTTTGGTCGCACCACCTGTTGAGGCGACGGCCGTGGCCACATTGTCTGCAATCATTCCTGGAGGGGGACTTGCCAATATTGCGGCCACTCCTGGCATCCAATCGGATCTGGTTGCGCTGACCGAACAATATACCAGCATCTTCTACGCCAGCTTGAAAACGCTGATATCAATGGTGTTGGCGAAGAATCTAGACTTCGAGTGTCTGAAGAGGGCTTCTCAGTTTTCGATCGGGGCGGTCAGGGAATTCGGCGACACTGGGGTAGCTGATGCCCTAGAGGCGATGGTTAATGGTTTGGAGCAACCTATTAACGAATAGTTGCAGCTGACTCAGGGCAGCATCGAAGCTGAGGTCCAGACTAGATATGACTTCATGACGGCTCGGTTTACTAAACAGCTGGAAAGCCTAGATAAGTCCATCAAAACACATAAGCTGGAGATGGACGAAAGAAAAGCTGTCGTGGAGGAGGCTCTTGCTCTTCAGACGAGGTGCCAATCCGAGCATGCAGGGAATGTAGCGAGAGCCCATAAGTTGAAAGAAAAGCTCGCTCAGGCGGAGGAATGGGCTTCTCAGTCGTTGGCGGGTCTAAATGTAGCGACTGGTCGACTGAGCGCAGCGCGACGGGATTTGGAGCGTGCAGAAGCTGCCCGTGCGGGTTCCCTTCGGGCAAGGGCCGAACTGTCCTTCATAAGCAACCACGAGCCGCGGCTGGAGCGGGCCCGCGCTGATGCCTTGGTTTCCAGGAATGAGAGGATAGCTGCACTGGTGCAGCAGATTCGCGATCTGACCGCTCCCCCACAATGATGTACCCTTTCTTCCTTTTGCTTTCCAGATGTAATTCTGTTCTTTTTGGAAATAAAGCGACTCTTTTCTGACTTTGTAGACCCGTCATTTCGGAATGTAAATGACAGGTTTGGGTGAAAGTTATATCAGAGGTAATATGGACGTGATATACTCTCGGTAAACTTTAGCAGGACATATCTATTCATAGGTCATACGGACATGATAGAATATGCTTTGGTAGGACATATCTATTCATAGGTCATACGGACATGATAGAATATGCTTTGGTAGGACATATCTATTCATAGGTCATACGGACATGATAGAATATGATCCAACTAGTTTTGTTTTGGAAGTAGTTTTGTCAGAATTGAGGTTTTCGCTATATTCCAATTGAGCAGAGGAGATTAAGCATAGTACATTTTCAGGAATTTGCCGTTGATAGGAGCCATTAACAGGTCTCCGTTAGGCTGGGCTAACCTGTAAGCGCCGTTTGAGAACGTTGTCTCGATCACATAAGGGCCTTCCCACTTGGGCTGGAATTTGCTTTTACTCATGTGAGTAAGAATCATCGGCCTTCTTACGGCTAAAACTAGCTCGCCGACTTTGAACACTCTTTCCTTTACTTTATGATTAAAAGCTCTGGAAATGCGTGCTTGGTAGAGCGCGATGCGCTGTTGAGCTTGGAGGCGTTTCTCGTCTAATCCTTCTAGCTCTTGAAGCCTTAAAAGGTCGTTCTTTTCTTGAGTCAGCTCATTAGTCACGGCTATCCTGAGTGACGGGATCTAGATTTCAATGGGGAGAACCGCTTCGCTCCCGTAGACTAGTGAGAACGGGGTACAACCTGTCGGTGTTCGTACCGTCGTGCGGTATGCCCAGAGGCATTCGCCCAGCTTCTCATTCCAATCTCTCTTATTTGAAGAGACGAACTTCTTCAAGAGTTTGATAATGGTTTTGTTGAAAGCTTCCGCCAAACCATTAGCAGCTGGATAATATGCCGTAGAGGCAATATTATGTATCCGATTTTTATCGCAAAACCGATGAAACGCTTGGCTGATGAACTGAGGCCCATTGTCGTGAATTATCCTCCGGGGTACCCCGAAGCGATAAATGACGTGATGCTTGATGAAGCTGATCACATTAGACGCCTTCACCTCAGCAAGAGGGATCGCCTCTGCCTATTTGGAGAAGTAATCCGTGATGGCCAGTATGAACCGGTGACCTCGGGAAGAAGACGGGTGAATATGACCAATGATATCCATACCCCATGCTTCGAAAGGCCAGGATGCGACCGTAGGATGTAGATGTTCAGACGGTTGATGTATGAAGTCTACATGAACTTGACAGGCTCTGCATCGTCTTGCATATTTAATTGCGTCCGCGATCATGGTGGGCCAGTAATAGCCCATTCTCCTGATACGATCATGTAGCTTAGGGCCGGGTTGATGTGCCCCGCACACGCCGTCGTGAGCTTCACGGATAATCTGCTGTGCTTCGTCATTAGAGAGACATCTCAATAGCAGTCCGTCGTAGGTCCGGCGATATAGGCTTTGTGAAGATGCATCAAAGTAGAAGCGTAGTGATCGTCTTTTGACGGATACTGCTTCTTTAGGGTCCTCCGGCAAGATTCTGTATGCCACAAAATCTATAAAGGGACTCTTCCAATCTCTCGTAGGAGGATTGGTGTTCACAGCGTGGCTGTGTTCTATGTGAAAATTGTTCTTCACGCAGAATAAATCTCTGTTAAGAAGGATTACCGAATTCTGCCTTCTTATATGAGTAGCTAAGTCCGCTGCTAGACTGGCTAGGGCATCAGCTTCCAGATTCTGAGACCGGGGCACATGTTCTAGGAAGAACCCTTTAAATGTCATGGCTATCTCGACTGCTGCTTGGTGATAGGGGATGAGGTCTGGATTCCGGACGTCATACACTCCCCTGACTTGATTGACGATCAGCAGAGAATCACCGAAAGCTTCCAGAGACTCGACGCCCAATTCTTTAGCGACTTGGAGGCCGATTAGCAGAGCGTTGCACTCTGCCACATTGTTGGAACATGGCTCGCTAAGGGAATATGCTCGGTAGATGACGAGCTTGTCAGGAGTGACTAGGACGATCCCTACTCCTGAAACCACATTTCCGCTGGGACCGGTTCTGGAGGCACCGTCGAAGAACAGCTGCCATGCGTCACTTTCCATCGCGGAATTACATTCTGCAACTTCATCAGGGATGTCCTCGTATAGCTTGGAGGTCTTCGGGATCGGATGCGCAGCTAGGAAGTCGGCCAATGCTTGGACTTTGATGGACTTCTGAGGGACGTACACCATGTCATACGGTGTTAACAGCATCGCCCAAGTCGCGAGTCGGGAATTAAGAGCACTTGGCTTGCTCATCAGTACTCGAAGAGGGTTGATCCTGGAGATGATATGAGTAGTCTGGCCCATGATATAGTGTCGCGTCTTCTGGATAGCGAACATCAGAGCCAAGCATTCTTTCTCCACTGGGTTGTATCGGTGTTCGGCTCCGACCATCATCCTACTGAGGTAGTAGATAGCCTGCTCGTGACCCATATCGTTCTTCTGTGCGAGAAGAGCTCCTAGTGAATGATCCATCGCTCGAACGTACAGCAAGAACGGTCTTCCCATGACGGGAGGCACCAGAACTGGCGGACTGGTAAAGTAGCGCTTGATATCTCCGAACGCTTGCTGACAGGCTTCGTCCCATACGAAGGATGCACCTTTCTTCATGAGACGGGAAAAAGGCTGACATCTCCCAGAGAGGTTGGATATGAATCTCCGGATATAAGCCAGACGACCTTGAAATCCCCGGAGTTCCTTCAGATTACGGGGCGGTCACATTTCTACGATGGCCTGGATTTTATCAGGGTCCACTTGGATGCCTTTGACGGTAATGACAAATCCTAGAAATTTGCCACTAGATACCCCCAGAAAGGACTTTGTAGGATTCATCTTGAGTTGATGTTGGCGCATTAACTCGAATATCGTTCTCAAGTCTTGAATGTGATCATCTTTGAGGCGGCTCTTGATGGCTATGTCATCCACGTAACATTCTACCGTTTTGCGCAAATGCTCATGAAATATGTTACTCATTGCCCGTTGGTATGTAGCCCCGGCGTTCTTCAATCCGAAGGGCATGACCGTGTAGCAATATACCCCCAGCGGTGTTCGAAAGGCAGTGTGCTTCTCGTCTTCAGGATGCATCTTGATCTGATTGTATCCCGAGAATCCGTCCATGAAAGACATGCGTTCAAAACCGCAGGTGTTGTCGATCATGATGTCTGTGATGGGAAGAGGGAACTCATCCTTGGGGCAGGCTGCATTCAGATCTCGGTAATCGATGCAGATACGTATTTTCCCGCTTTTCTTCGTGATTGGGACGACATTGGCGACCCAATCGGGATGCTGTTCCTCCCGGATGAAACCGCAGGCTATCAACTTCTTGACTTCAGCTTCAATGGCGTCCATCATATCCGGGCGGAATCGGCATTGGTGCTGCTTCACAGGCTTTGAATCGGACAGTATGTTGAGTTTATGAGTAGCCACCTTTGGATCAAGTCCGGGCATGTCCTCATAATTCCACGCAAAGACATCGATATATTCTTTTATCAGTTGAATAACTTCTTCCCTTTCAGCTGGAGAAAGATTGTTACTGATAAATATCGGCTTTGGCGAAAGTCCACCCCCAACATCAACCTGGATAACTTCATCTTTAGTGGGAGGTTCTCTCTGCTCAAAGCGGAACTCCCATTGTGTATCCATCTGTTGAGGCCAAGAGTCATTCTCAAACGGCTCGGATCCTTGTTCGTCTGATTCGAAGGGATCCGTCACTACCATATTTACTGGTAATGCTTGCTCGAGAGCATGAGATGAGTCGGAGGGCGACGAGCCGTCTTGAAAAGAGGAACAGGCATCCTCGCTTGGCTTGGGAGTTGCAAGGGAGGCGGCATACCCTAACCCGAAATAAGTTCGTTGATAGTAGGGATTGCCGCGCAGCGGCATCCGTCTGCCTCTTCCGTAGTTGAGGCCTGGCTTCCGCTTCAAGTCGTAGCCCATGTTTTGCATGATCCTCAACGCTTGCAGGCTGTATCGATGAACTTGCATTTTCCCAGTATCGTCTTCGAAGACATCTTCTCGTATAGTCGACTCGTTGCGCATGCGGCCGAAGACTATCGGATACTGACTGCTACTGGTAGGCGGAACAATGAAGATGGAATCCTCATGTGGTCCATATGTTGTGACGACATTGGATGATGACGCTACCTCCCATATGTGCGGGTGATAAGAATCCATAGCTTCCAAGAATTTTTGCGCTATAGGTCCTATATCGTCATGGTGAGAGGATTCCTGATTTGGAATCGGAGCGTCGACATACTGGAAAAGAGGATGTTTATTATCATCTGGAACTCCGTTCCTGGTTGTATTTACATCAGTCGGCTGCTTGTTGCGCCGAAGGTTGATGACCAAGGGTGGAGGCTTCTGGTTCAAAGTGATCACTAGAGGATTACCCCCTTTTCCTGACCTGGTCCTGTTCAGGTGGATAGCCATAGGCTTCATGGCTCTTGGACGAGTGGTTCGCCCTTTCACTCTGATTGACAGCGGTAGTGTGGCAGAGGGTTCTTCTGGCTCCTGGTGGGATTCCTTCTCTGCTTGGGCTGACACGTCTTCCGTGTGGTCTTGAGAGTATAACACGGCATCGGAGTAGTAGGATTCTACTCCTTTAAACGGGTTCAGGTCAGCAACCTCCGTCTGTACTGTTCCTTGGGCGTCTACATACTTAAGGCATTGATGTAGAGTCGAAGGAACGATGTTGTGGTCGTGGATCCATGGTCTTTCCAGCAAAATGTTGTAGGACACCTCTGAATCGATGACGTAACATGTGGCCACTGATCTGAGGTTGCCAATCTGGATCCTCAGGCGAATTTTCCCCAATGGCTTACTTCTTCCGGCGTTGAAACCCACGATTGTAGTGGTGGTGTAAGCCAATTCGCTGGTGGGAATCCTCAGCGGTCTGAGCAGACTGTGAGGGATGATGCTGATCGACCATCCTGGATCTATGTGGATCCGGTCGACCTCCATGGAACTAACGTACCCGGTGTAATAGAGGGGTCTGTCATGTCTGTTATATTTTAACAGCATGTCGTCTTGAGTGAAAGTGATATTTGGGACTACTTCCATCACACTGTGGCATTGAGGACACGCCACGGGTTCTTCGTCGGGAGACTTGAGCTGGGTCAAGTATGCCTCTGCCTGTATCAGTGCTTCACTCAGGGCTAGACGAGTGTCTTGGGAGAGCCTGAGTAGATCGAAGATGGACAACCTGGCTGGTGTATTGGCCAGTTGGGCCAGGATGTCGAAGTTGTATGGCTTCTCTAAACCTTTGTTCGGAATGTTTTTCACAGGTTTATCGAAGCGCACTTCTTTTTGCTTCCCTTTGTCCGCCGAAGTTGGTCTTGAAGGACCGGCATCTGGTATGACGGGGTCTGGTCCTGAAGGTTTGGCAGCTGAAGTGTCCGCCGGTGCATCTTCCTGACTTGCTCCGTAGCCATTGAGGTAGGCTTTCCCTGAACGGGTCGCAGCTAATACCTCGTCTTCGTCTGATGCCGAAGAAGTTGCAACCATATGGCATGGTTTGCATTTGGAGCTCTTTCTAGACTTAGCCTTAGTAGCATTAGTCTCTTCCTCGAGCTCTGACACCAAATCGGGATGAACCCACATAATCTCGCCGTGCCGGGTAGTTAGGGGTACCAGGTCATAATTCTGACCCCTAGCCGGGGGAAGATTGACGATGTTCATCGTTGTTCGGGAAATAGGTGTAACACCGTCCGGGACTTCTTGGGGAGGCAGATTGTCAAACTGCAGAGAGATCATGTTGGCCGTGACCGTCTTCTCGGTGTTGTGCAGAGTGATGGCCTTAGCATCGATCAACCCCTGGATCTTCCTTTTTAGTATGTAACACGCCTTTGTCGGGTGGTGTATGTATCTGTGGAAGATACAGTATTTGGGGTCGTTAGTACTGCCGACTTCTTGGGGCCGTCTCTGCTCCGGAAGGGTGATCTTGCCGCTTTTGACGAGACATTCGAATATACTTGGGATATCGTCGTCGTCGAAAGAGTAGGCTTCGACGGGCCTGGAAGTCCCTGGCCTTGTCTGCGTGGTAGCCGCAATCTTTTGTCTGGACGTATTGATCGCCAGAGCTTCTTTCCCTTTGGGACCACGAGGATGGTCGTTGTTGGGAGATGACTTCTTGCCTCTGTCAGAGGTGGAGATCATGATGCCGTTGTCACGTGCCTTCTGACTGTTGTCTTCGGCGGCTACCGCTGAGATGATGAATGAGGGCCAATCATGGAACTGATATGGTCCTGTGAACACCGAGATCACGGGAAGAAGGTTCTTCCTGCAAATGTCCACCAACGCCGAGTCTGGAACTCCGGGAGGCATCTGTAAAGTGGCCTGACGAAAACGTTCGATGAAGGTACGAACGCCTTCTTTCTCCTTCTGCTTTACTTCGATGAGAGAGGACATAGACATGTCCATTCCTCCCTCGTAGAATCGTGTGAAGAATAAAGCCTTGAAGTCTTCGAAGGACGAGATGCAGTTGTCCGCCACGCTGCGGTACCACTGATAAGCAACTCCCGAGAGACATCCTTTGAACACCCGAGTGAGGAGGGCGTCATTCCCTTGTAATAGCACCGTCATCATACTGAAGTAGTTCATGTACTGACTTGGTAACGTTTTTCCTTCGAACAAAGCCATGGTCTGTGGCTTGTATCTCGGAGGGAAAGGGACCTCTTCCCAGATAGCTGGGTAAGGCTGGTTGATTCCCAGTTTTTTGAGCTGATCTTTATGCTTCAAGGCATCAAACTGGGCTTTCAGCTCCCGTACTGCTTGCATCGGGTTCTCAGCTGGTAGCGAGACCTCGGAGTGGTGCGAAATTGGTTTTATTATGACTCCAACAGGAGGTAATACATTTTTCGAGTGAGGAATCAGAGGAACTGCTAACTCTTGGTCTAGAGCAGGCTCTTGGATTGTGTTGGATGGTGGTAAGTCCACCCCCACACGTATCTGAGTTGGAGGGACCGCTGTTTGAGCCATAGCAGCTGCGTGTTGGGTCAGCATCATCTGGTGCATGTTCTCCATCATGGATTGTATTTGTTTCAGAGATGTCTCCAGTATAGTGATGCGTTGTTCCGCGTTCCCTGACGGCGAAGCTTCCTCAGGTTCATCTTCAACGGCATAAACTCCCATCTCCCTGGGTGTCATTGAAGAATGAGTATAGGTCGCCGTAGAGGTCGACTCTATACTTTCAGCATCTGATTCGGGGGATTGGCGACTCCCAGCGTCGGAATCAGAGGAGTACGAAGCTGGTTGTCGTGACCTTGCACGAGTGTTTTGGAACACCCCAGCTTCAGCGTTCTTGAGGAGTTCATTAAATCTCCTTCGGCTCAGAGGCCTAGGGGGATGACGTCTTGAGCTCGACCCTCCTCTAGGTATGTGTGAAGCCATGTTCACAGATGCATGCGCGGGCTCTTCTTCCTAGAAAGACAGAGGGTAGCTCAACCGGTCAAAAACCGACCGTTTTGCTTCAGAACAGCAGCAATTAATTACAATCTTATGACTATTACAACAGTGTTTGCTAGGAGGCGTAATAGATATGTTGGAAGGTCCCCTCTCCTTACGCTTTTGGATTAGATATTTGCGCAGGTCAGGAGGAGTCGCAGAAGAGGAAGACGACGGCTTGTTCCTTCTGTTCCCATCAGTGGGCATGATTTTCCCTGTGCCACCTATGTACAACAGGTTGGTCATCTGGGTGGCGGATAATCCCTGAGGAGGGTGTCTTCCCGCAACTTGAGCTTGCTTTACGCCGAGGGACTTCGTCTGGCGTAATTTGGAGATTTGCTCAGACTGGCGTAAAGCTGAAGAGGTCCTCAGTTGGCCGTCAGCATCTCGCATAATCCGGAGGGTAGGCAGATTGTTCCCTCGCTGGCGTAAAGGACGAGAAGTTGAGTAGTCCGCCGCTTGCTTTCCCTTGCGTAGATTGCAGGGATCATCTGCTTTTCCGCGGAAGGCAAATGAAGTTTTACGCGTGGAATGCGTTTGAAATTTCTGATTTGGCGCCAAGGCTTTATCAGAAATGTTGTTTATTCCGCCAGTGACGGGAGACTGCATTTTATGCGCAGGGCACGGAGTGGACTTCTGGACTAGCGTTAAGCCATTTCCGAAAGTTTTGTCGGCCCTGTCAAAGACAGGCGACTGAATTTTACGCACAAGGCGCGAAGTATACTCCTGGGTTAGCGCTAAGGCTTTGCCAAAAGTTTTGTCGGCCCTGTCAGAGACAGGCGACTGAATTTTACGTGCATGGCACGGAGGGAGCAATGCTACAACCTCATTGGTCGGAGAGATCGGTGAGATCGGAGAGTCCACAGGAATGGTAGAGGATGTCTTGGGCATCCAGACCTTGCGCAGCTTCCTGTTGTCTTGGATGGAGAGAGGGTGAGAGCTACCCCCGGTTCGAAGCATGTCTTGGTAGGCAGACTGGTCGAAATGGACGACCAATGTCTTCTTCATGGTTCCTACAGATACCGTATCGTGTTGAGCAATTACTTCCTCATCAGAAGAGAAAGACGTCCCCAGCAGAGTCGCCATCTTGTTTGTGGTGAAAAACGAAAGAACGAAATGTATTCAAGTAGGGGTTTATACGAAACCCGTTTTCTTTGGTTTACAAACAAACTTGTACAATTTAATCCTATACGAGGATGTCGGAGTACAATTTATTTAATCTGGGTAAATATTGCTATAGGTGTCTGATCTGCAGTCGATCACTTTAGCCCTTGGACCACACGATGATGAAGAAGTGCCGTAGAAGACAGGGAACAGCTTCGAAGGTTGCAAAGAAGAGGGTGGATGCACGATGCCAAACTCGTCGATCCCTACTCTTTGTCTGAGCTCCGGATTCCTCTCTCTCCAAGACTTCTTCGACCTCTCCCTTGTTCGATCTTCCTTTTAAAAGTTTGACCTTTTATCCAATTTTTCGACCTGTGATCAATTTCTCCTCCCCTTTCTTTTGTTGATAGAGGTCTCTATTTATAGAGTTTTAGTGACAGTGACAACTCAGTCAGTGTAAAAACCGAGGAGTGGACAGCACAGCACCCTTTTACACAACGGTTAAAGTAACCAATGCCTGCGTATAGATGATCTTTTGAATGAGCATGTGACGCGGGTCCAACTAAGGGACAAAACGCGTATAACTGCTACGAAGATCACGACGTAAAAGCCACGCAGGTAGGTATCCCTCGTGTAGAAGAGGTTGGCGTAGAAGCCAATGTCTGTCACCATGGCATAGAAGCCAAGTAGGCGTAGAAGCCGAGTAGGCGTAGAAGCCGAGTGGTCATAGAGGCCGAATGGGCGTAGAAGCCGAGTGGTCGTAGAAGCCGCTGTGTAAGGTGCCAGATCGCTGATGTGGACGTCTTAGCTGGGTAGGCGCAGAAGATATAATCAAATCCCTTGCATTAAATGCAGAGATCTGCCACCATCCTGTGCATTAAATGCAGATGCTTGTCTTTAAGATTTGCCATCATTCTGCTTATTAAATGTAGATACGCGTCTCGAGTCCTGTGCGCAGAGTAGCTGCTGACGTGGCAGGCTGTTTGTCCTCCGCGGAGCGTAAGAAGGTCACGTCTGCCTGTGTAGAACTAGGCAGCGTATTCCCTTGCATGCGTAGGAGTAGTTTACGCGAAGGGGCTGTCACTAAACGACGGTTCGGTGACATTTAATCAAATCCCTTGCATTAAATGCAGAGATCCGCCATCATTCTTTGTATTAATGCAGAGGCGTGTTCTGAAGGTCTGCAGCCCTTCTGTGCATCAAACGCAGAGACGTGCCTCGAGAAACTGTCACCGCCCTGTGCATTAAATGCAGAGGCGTGCCTCGAGCCCTGTGAGAAATGCATCTTTCAACGTGGCAGGCGGTTTGTCTTCCGCGGAGCGTAAACAGTTCACATCCGCCTGTGTAAAACTAGGCGGCGCCGTCCTCTGCACGCGAAAAAGCTGTTTACGCAAAGGGAAAGGCAGTAAACGACAGCCTGGGTTGCAGTGTCGCGCCATCATTATAGCCGTCGCCTGGGTAGTCGAGCAGTACCCCTTTGTCAGAAGTTCAGACGTCAGGTTCATTTGCAGGACATGATAGGTTCACTTCGGAGAACACGAAGCGTTCCTCGTACGTTTTAATGCTGCATTGAAAGCGGGTGTGTCTTGTTTTTATACGCCATATAGGCGACGAAGCCCTCTGTTCTACGCTGAAGCAGCCTGGACATACTGCACCTACGTGGGTGGTCCTTTGAGCTTATATTTTACGCTGTGCTCAGTGGAAAAGCTCCGTTGCACGCTTTGATGGCTCTGAGGTCCTCTGTTTACGCTGCCCTGCATCACCGTACTTGCGTAGAGACGTCCAGTGTATTTTTCATGCTTCTACAACATGTCAATCATCTCAACTCCAAACGGAGGAACAATATTGTATCTGATAATGATAATCTATTCTCAATCACAATAAAAACTAAGAAAGATAAAACATGAGATGGAATAACGAAATAAAGAGTCACAAAATATCCACAAGCCTGAAATAATATATACATGTCAAATAACCTCAATAAAAGTCTAATACAAGTCTAAATAAATAATCTAAGCCTCCTTAGGCTCTGGTACTAAGTCCTCCCGCTCTAAATGAGTATCCTCTAATGGTACACCGTCCTGTGGTCCGTAGTACGTGGGACACTGGTCTACGAGCCAATCATCTAAAAAATATATCCAGTCAGGATTGGAGTGAAGTACATACCTCTGAAAGCAGTTTCGAATACATAATCGAGCATATATAACATATAATAGAAAAGAATACAAGATAACTAAATATCAGAATAAAATAAACTAGAGTGAACATGTAATGAACTAGAATAAAGAACATGTAATATAATAACTGTAATAAAAGGAAATAGGTAACTAGCTAATGTGCCATGGAATACAAGTTCATTATGTGATCGGTTTAGGTTGAACACAAATACAATATGGTAACTCGATTACACTTGTGATATATAATCGACATGTACACGAATACACTTGGACTTGATCACATAACCAACTCTTATTCCCCCATCCCCAACCAATACCAATGAATCCAATCGTGATACGTTACGAACACGAATATGGGCACACTGAACACGAGCAGTGTGTAAATACGAAGTACACGATAATCAATACCCGATACACACAATGAAATACATGTGAAGGAGTACCCGCTGAACACGGTAAGGGGATAACATCTCATGACAGGATCCATATAGTACCAGTCCGTGTAACCACTGTGTCAGAATCAAGTATACAGTTGTAGAACATGCGATGTATAAACTATTATGAAATAAAAACTAACAGAGAAATGTACTCGCCTGTGATCTAGAGCAATGAATAGCAAATAATGTCTGTACTGGAGTCCAAGTGACCTATACATAATTTATTAATGTTAACTGGTGTTTCAGATTCATAAATATGCTTGAATAGGTTTAACCTTGGCTCCTAGGTCAAAAACTATGTTTATATGGTCAAAATAGGTCAACACTCCAATTCAGATTTATAACTGGCTTCTAACTTGGTTAATAAAGCTAAACTAGCTAATACTAGGTGTTTCTAGGTTCTCTCTCGGTTTCGAGGTTATTCCAGTAGGTTACAAGCTCATTACACTATAATATATAATAATATTTATAATATCTTCCAATACCTTGGTTATAGGGTCACTATATTGGCTTTGAGCCAAAACCTTATCAAGTATCCCAATACCTTTGTCGGTATCATGATATCTAGCCTGTATCATGTTAACTACCCCGTATCTTGATATCCTACTCATAACTCTAGTAATACTCAAATACTTTAACAAACATCAATACCCCACTACCTATTTCCTTGGTATGAGTTCATTACCTTGCCAATGCCTTGGTATCTCAAACCAATACCTTGGTACTTGGCAATTACCTATTACCTTAACATATAACCATAACTCAGCTTATAAATTTTTAGTACTAATACTTAGATATCAATATCTATTACCTAGACATCTAGTACCTTACCCTCGATAATACCTTAGCCTACAAGGTATATACCTAGGTTTCTAATCTAACATGATACACCCTCTAGGATACTAGTGCACTTGTATTGGACACTGGTACCTGAACTCAACTCCCCACTATTCTGTGCACTAGGGTCTGGGAATCACTCACCCACATGATACTCACAAGCACTTGCACTGTGTGCATTCACTGATAACCCTTCCTCTTAGTGTGATCTCCAACCCATGCAATTGGTACCACATGCAATAACACCCACCCACAACTAATACACAATATTTACCACTAATCACCCAGGTAAGATGCTATAGTATCTCAGATACACACTCACACACATACCCCTCACCTTGTTTTCCATCTTCCCCCTCCTCACTGACTGAATACCCTCCTAGCCCGAGTCACACACTCATGTGTGCAAGCTGCACCAATTGAGCAGTGCACAAGTGTGCATTACTGCAACTAACATTGCTCCAGGCCTGTATCTAACACCCTCATCTCCCACTTACACATAATCCCCCACTGCATCTACAGCAAACTTTCCTGCAGAACTGTCACTGCAACAAAACTGAAGACAACAAACACCAAAATAGCCTGCTGATCTCTAGACTGCTCAATGCACCTTGTACTGAAACACCCCCATTTACTTTTACTGCTTTGATGCTCTCGGGTATCAGTGATACCCGAGCATCAATTTCCCCCTTGGCAAGATACTGAAAACTGGTAGCAAGTGCACCAAGGCACTGCTGCATTGCTGTGCAATTTTACCCCCAGTCATAAACTTCATTCCCGCACGACAATCACACCATCACACTCTCAAATACACAGCATACCCCCTTAACTTCACTCCACTGCTGCTGTGTTAACTTTCTGCTCTATAGCAGTGCACGAGTATGCACTGCTACTACTGTTATTGCTGCTTGCTCATGCTGCTACTGCAATTTCTGTTTCTGCTGCTACACCTAGCTGCTACTGCTGCATACTGCTAATACTTGATCACCCTTCCCCTCACTGCTCGACACCCACACACACAACACTTATACCTTCTTGCACTCTTTCCTTCCCCTACACACACTGATGAACACATCCACTCCTCACTGACATGCACACACACAATCAGTCATACACTGACACTGACCTATCAATACACACACCAATAATCATATATATATATATATATATATATATATATATATATATATATATATATATATATATATATATATACTTAATAGTATACACTTATGGTTTTATGATACATTAGAGACCTATAGTAAAACACTAGGTGTGCAAGTCTACTACACTTATGATACACATTCAATTCAAACACCAAAATCTAAATTCTCCATAATTAATCAATCCTACACATATATAACATCTATACATGACCAATATAACTTGCTACAATAGAAATTGAAGAGAATTGTGCAAAACCCCCAAAATTGGGTTCCGTGTCGCACCGTATCCCAAAATACTTTGATACGGCCTACACGTATCCAATTGTGGACACGTACCTAGTCCCATAATCCCGATCTAAGTCTAATTAGATCTAATTGGTCTCATGACACACAATTAATATGTCAAATTCGTAATTTTCCTAACATGCACATAAAATATCACATATAACTCATAATACATAGCCAAATAACCTAGAACTTGTTCCTATAGGTAATCCTATGCCATGGGGTCATCCCAAATGGTTAAATGCATGATTAAGATGCTATAATGAGAGGTAAATTCAGAAATTACCAATTGGGAGATGGATTTCCAATGAAAATATAATTGGACACGATCCGAACACGATCTCTAGCTCTAAAGTTCCTCTTTCTTGTGCTCCTTGCTTCTCTAAGCTCCAAGGCTCCAAGAGTGATAAATTTGAGAAGGAAATGGAGGTAAATTGTGTAAAAAATCAATGGAAGGAAAATGAGAAATTGGGGATCTAGAATTTGGAAGAAAAATACAATACAAATGAGGAAAGAGAGAGAGAAGAACCCCCCCTCTAATAGTAGTCGACCTCTTCTCTCCTTCCCCAAGCAAAATTAAATGTCCAAGTTATCCCTACATGGTGAATTATGAAGAATAATTAAGGGTGGATATTTTTGGAAGTCTCTAACTAATTGTTTAGCTAATCTTCTTAAATTAATTAGTGGAAATAACTAATGGACTTGGGTTCAAGTTGGGCTCACTAATTGTCATAACAAATCTAAATAGGTCCATATGTGTCAAGTCTAAATATTGGCTAGTCTCTCTAACTAAACTAATTAACACAAGCCTTTAATAAAATAACTAATACTAGTCACAAATAATTATACCTCAACATAATTAAATAATTTAATACAATCATCACACTAATATTCAATATTAAATTCCTAAAATTAAATACCCATGCCAAATTACCAAACTACCCCTAGCTGGAAAAGTAAGGGTGACAGTGTTGTACTACCTTCCAACATGAAGCCTTGCGCTTTCGTGCGGTTCTACGCCGCTGTGACATAGCTCGAAGCCGATGTTCACTCCCTCATGTGGTGTCACCCACTGTAGCATGAGGTTACATGCCTCTTTGTAGTACAGTACTACCACTCTCTATTCCTTTTCAATATTAGGCTACCTGCCTATGTGCGTTGCTACCGCCGCTGTGACATGGCCCGAAGCCGAGGTTCACTCCCTCGTGTGGTGTCACGCCACTGTAGCATGGAATACAAGTCCCTTGTAGTACTGAAACTACTCGTGCTTCCTGCAACGCACGTTAGACATTCACTCTGCTCAAGAACTCATTAAGGCGTCAAAGCCATCCTCCCACAGGAAATATTCTGATCAAGAACAAATAGTAGACCGCAGTGGTTCCGTGTACGTATCTCACAATGTCCCTGAGGACTACCCACTGTACCTGATATTCTCCTGGTCAATGGTCCTTCCTTGAACCAATATCTAGATGCCTGGTAGATTTCTTTTTGAACCAATAGCATAAAAATAAATGGTAGGATTGCAGAGACGCAATACCAGAGGTCCTCCAAGCCTATATCTGCTGTATCCTTGACTACGTACGACTGCCGCTGTGATATGGCCTACAGTCGAGGCTTTATCCTGTCGAGGTACCTTATAGTGGTGTCACCCCCAGTAACATGGAGTACTACACTCCTTTATAGTACTTGACTCTGACTATTTGCGGTGCTACTGCCGCTGTGACATGGCCCAAAGTCGAGGCTTTACCCTGTTGATGTACCTCATGGTGGTGTCACCTTACGGTAGCATGGAGTACTACGCTCCTTTATTGTTCTTACGATCAGCTGGCGCTAGAGGCCTATTATGAACGGATCTGCCAGAATCACCTGACTCCGATCTTTTAGCCACTGTAATGATCCACATTAGCTGCGCTCATTCAGTATTCTGTACTGGCCCTTGAGGCCCATCATGAACGAATCCACCAGAATCACCTGGCTTCGAACATTAACCACTGTAATAATCCACGATGACTGCACTCATTCAGTGTTCTGTGTTTCATCCACACAGTTCTCTTCAAACCCTTGAAGAGATGAATATATGCCACTGCTGCAGCTTTCTGGTTTTTCACAGTATATCGGTATCACCCGAATCTGTGTACTAACCATAGGAAGATCATCCGAGATCTTCAAGAGCCATCCTGCTTAATATGCTATAGCTGATAGTGCAAACTTTGAGAGTAAAGACTGCTTCTTCAACTTTCATGATATAGAAATATCACCCCTGGAGAAGTCACGTCATCTTGTAGATCTTTCACTCTTCTTTCCTGAACACCAACTGGCATCACTAAAGCCTTCTATTATATCTAGATAACTTCTGTAGTGTAGGATATACCACTGAGTCCACTTGAGAATTCTGACGACTCTCTTCACAGCTTCCAGCGTTCAACAACACACATACTGCTCGTAAACTGACTCAGCATCCCTAGAGCGAGAGCTATATCAGGCCTGGTGGTACTCGCAGCTTGAATCATGCACCTGATGATGCTCGAGTACATCAACTGTCTGATACTTTCCCTTGGATTAGGCTTCTTTATTTTCATGTTACACCTGAGGAGTATCGACCCTGATACCCAAAGCGTGTGACCAATCTTCTTATGCAAAGAGCTTGTGACTGAGCAAGCCTACCTAACATTCGGATTATCTTATATCCTTAGGATGACATTCGTAATCCCATGTCCCGAGTCTGGATAAAATAACATCTTTGTTCTAGTGACACTTCTATATCCATATCTGAGATTTAACAAGTCATCTACATAGATACAAAAGATGATTCATTTCTTATCAACGAACTTTGTGTACACACACTTGTCTGTCTCGCTGATTCTGCGACAACTTTGACTAGATGACTTGTCAAACTTCTACTGCCACATCCTGGGATTTGTTTCAGGCCGTATTTGAGATATCACCAACCCGCAGACTGTCTTCAAACATGAATGATAATAATTTTGACTGTTGTCCGTAAATCTCTCATGACTGTCTTCCTCCAAGACTTTCTGTCTTTCCTACATCTGATAAACAATCAGCTTAAGAATATCAGCTACAAAAATTATCATCCTGATATTATGATACTTCAACGAGGTGCCACAAAACTCAGTCTCCTTTTTCTGAGAAAAACTCCTAGGCTACAAGCCTAGTCTTGAACTCAACTGTTCAGGATGCTTCCATTTACTTCTACTGAAGATATATAAGCATCTGATAGGTTTAGCTCCTTCAGACAGATTGATCAATATCCAAGTGTTGTTATGGGATCAATCTCTTCATGGATTGCCTCCTCTTAGCAGACTGTCTCTGGTCTTTATCGCCTCATCATTGGTAAGTGGCACGACCTCCATATGATAGGTGATAAGATTATCTTTGGTCCTTCAACCTCCTGACTCTTCTAGCTGACTGCTCTTCGAGTTCTGGTTTAAATGTTCTCTTAAAAGACAACTCCTTCCTGGACTACGTCTTCTTCTATAGAAGTACCAATAACTCTGGCTGATACGGTCCTCCAAAAATCCTCCACAATCGAACAATATTCATGTGGATCTGACTTTGAACCAGATTTGCATCAGAAGTGACGAGCGGTACTAAGGACATGACCGTAAGTACAACCTTCTCCCATAGACAATCTAGAAGGCCCTTTGAACAATAATATATAAGTCATCATTACTGTTAACTGCTCGTCCTTCCTATCTGCACCTTTAATGGACTGAAAGAGTACAAAGATGTCATTCCATAGTCAATTTCATGTTCTAAGATGAACGATGCGAATCCAAAGAACGATGCATGTTCTATAGTTAATTTCATGTTCTAAGCTGAACGATACGAATTCAAAGAATGATGCATGTTCCATAGTCAATTTTATGTTCTAAGTTGAACGATGCAAATTCAAAGAACGATGCATATTCCGTAGTCAATTCCATGTTCTAAGCTGAACGATGCGAATCCAAAGAACGATGCTCTTTGTATTGAAAAACTTCTGAGAGTATTGAGTTATGGACCAATATGACGCTCAGCTCTAAACTTGAAGTCCCTGAGGTTCTCGAACGTTTCATCCTTCAATTATGAGAAGATACTAGGGCGTATTTTTCGAGAAATCGTCGAACAAAGAAGTGATAAACTTCTTTCCGGCCCTTTGTGGAGAATATAAGTCACATATACCAGATCCATAGGATCTATACTTGTAGTCATCCGTCTAAACGGCTTCCTGACTTCCTATGTCTGAACATAGCCATCATGTCCCTCCACCTCCTTACCCCCACATCTTGGAGATATCCCTGAACTAGACATCTTTGCTGGAAAAGACATGTCTTATTCAGATGTGTCATAACTGAATAAGAACAATCTCTTCCTCAAACGGAAGTCCAGAATCATAATCCTGATTCCTAGATCTTCTGCTTGACACTTGTTCGCCATAGAGACATTCTTCTTAGATAGTGCTCTTCTTTGGTGAACATCCCTTTTTCAGAGCATGTATGGCCAGATGTACCAGTGTCTATCCACCAGTTAGTAACCACGCTTGATGACTCAACCTACGCAATTATAGCAACCAAGCTAAGTAATCAAATGAAGCAAGTTTAGCTATACCTTGCTATATTAGTTTGAATTGGTTCTGCTTTCAAGCTCCAATTCTAGCCATGCGCCAAGTTCTGTCCAGAGCAGTGACCTTCATGTGCAAAGCCCACCATGCACCAATCTTGCCATGCACATAGATGTCCATGTGCATAAGCCACTATGTGGCCAGCTCTGCCATGCGCCAAGACCTTCAATGTGCTTCCATGCGACAAGGGTCTTTATGCGACAAAAAACTGCCATACGGCAAAAAACTGTCAAGCGGTAAGAGACTGCCAACCGCCAAAAACTGTCTTGTGCTAAGTCCTGTCATGCACAAACTCTGCAATCCTTGGTCATCTTGTAATTTTTCTTTCAATTGAAATACGCGTCCTTCAAACGCTAACTCCTCCATCCTGGAAAATGGTAGGTTCAGATAACTCACGTTCAATATTTGACAAATGGCTCATTCCCTCATCCAAATATTCGAAGTGTATCCCGTCAATCTTCTCAAGTTTGTAAAAACTTGTTGCCGAGAAGACTTGATCGAATGTTCTACCTTTTTTTTTGAATCTTGCTTTGAGATTGTTGGTCCCGAGGCAGATCAAATATGGGAGAACGTGGGCCACAACAGAGCTACTAGCAAGACCCGAAGGTTCGCTCTCTACTGGAATCCAAGTTATCGTCGAGATCAGAGATTCACACAAGAGTTTATCATATGATATTTCTCGATTCCAACGAAGCACGAACCAAGAACATGTTACAAACTGACTTAGAGGAAAAATGTCACGCCCCAGACCCAAAATGTCGAGGGACTGAGCACGTGATAATGGCCAGCAGCATGCACCGATGGACAAACCCAATTTAATGGATCCATCAGGCATACTTAAGCTGTATTACATTGTCCAGGGTTTACTAACCTCATCCACAAATATAAGATAGCATAATGAAAGATTAAACATCCACAGTCAAGTAATTAAAATCGGAGAACAATCCGATATTAAGTCTGTTTACACAAGTGTTCACAAAGACAGGAAATAAGAGTTCAATTAAACTGGAAATAAAGTTTCTTTGCAATAAACTGAGCAGGGCGAAGCATTTGTTCAGGTGAAGTCCTCGGCGATCACCTCGTCTTCAGGTTCAGGTACGGCTCCAAGTAGTGCTCCTGTTCCGTACACCTCAGGATAAACCTCGTCTGCTATAACTGGAGAACAAAACCAGGTCCTCAGAGGGACGTAACAAGGTACAGAAGAATACGAGCCATAATACAGTACAGGAAATAAAGAAATAACAGGGTAAGTAACTAACCAGCTAAGTGATCATGCAAGTGAGAGTTATTAATCATATTTCAGGCTGAGACTACTACAGGATCAGTGACAAGAAACCATAGCAGTATTAGTAATACGATTCCAGTGTAACCAAAGCAGATTCGATTCCAGTATAGGTGCCAAAGCACCTCCAGTTTATCAATATATATATTTAATCAGCCTTTGATATGGTAAAACTCTCCCCACCCAATGTAATCACACGTCTCATATCCATGACGTCTCATGTCCATGCCACGCGAGATCATAGCTAATGCAACTAGTCAGGATAAAAACTAAACTCAAGTCATGAAATCTATAACCTATTCAAAACCTCTTTGAATAATCAGGAAGAGTCCTATCTCATGCTTTGTGTCAGGTGTCCTGGGTAATTATTTCTTGGTAGGGCAAGAACAACAGTCACAAAAATTAAAGCAAGAGAATCAAAATGAATTAATAACTGCATTTTATGGCAAGGTACACTTGCCTGAGTTCCCTGTTCCAATTATAGCTCTGACAATTGCTGGATTTGCAAAGACTGCTCCTGTTGCTGAAACAAACATCATCATCAGATCCAGAACACTTCAATCAGCTAGGAACGCCTGTCCTTGGGTCCAATTTGGAGACAAGGGCAAAAACGTCAATTTCGGGTCAAGGCGGGGTCCAAATGTGGGCCGTCTTGCACCGAAAAACGTGCCAGGGTCAAAGGTCTCAAAAATAGTCCAACTTAGTGTCAACAGGTCAGGAACGCTGATACGAACCCAACGGAACTTTCAGATTTGAATTCCGATGAGCCGATCACAAAATCGCCCGTCGAGCGGAGCCTGTGGGGCCCACGACACGCGATTTTGTCAACGTTCTCAGAATCGAACCAAACTTGGCTCACAGGACTAGCGTATTGCTACGAGTCCGATGGCGCAAGTTTCGTCTCGATATGACTTGTGTACACTAAGTTACAGCAAGTATCAGAAAGTACGGATACGGGGCGTTGTCCGCGGATACGCACTGATTCCGGTGTGCACGCACATCCGAATCAGCTTCTGCGAAAGCCCGCACGTCCGTATCTACGATGCTCACGTGTCGGTGAAGACCGCACGTGACCAAGTCGTCCCGTTTGGCGGGGCGTACTCGATTCCGGGGTGAAACAGGGTCTGGTTTTTCCTGTTTTTGGATCGCGGTGTGCGATCACCACAGGACGCGATGCCCCGAGCGGTTTGTCCGGGCACCGAGAGGGTCTTACAGGCTTCGCGATGCAATTTACAGAATCGAAATCTGAGCTACGAGCAGTGAGATACAAATACCTGAACTGGGCTTAAAAATCAGGGTTTCCTTGTGTCCGACACAACTCTGTGTCCTGAGTCTGGCCGTGTCCGGCCGTGTCAGAGTACTGTGCCTGATGCTGTGTCTGCTGCTCCTAGGGTTAGGTTTCGGGGAGACTGTGTCCGGAGGAGGGCGGTGCTTGGCCGGAGCTGGGTCGACGGTCAGCGGGGCGGCTCGCCGGACAAAGGTGGAGGCGGCTGCTGCGGGGCTCGGCCTGACCAGGCGGAGCGGAGCGGGAGGAAGAGGGAAGAGGGGAACAGCGGCCGGCTGCACTGGGCTCGGGGCTGCGGGGATCTGCGGAGGACGGCGGAGCAGCGGCGAAGCCAGGCGGTTCGTCGGCGGTTCGGCTAGGGCTGAGGGGATCGACCTAGGTCGGAGTCGAGGCTTATATAGCCGGAGAAGGAGGCGGAGGGGCGGCCAGTGCGGGCGGTTACGGGAGAGGAAGAGGCTGGGGAGAGGAGCAGGCGATGGGAGGCCAGGCGGCGGCCGTTCCGGCGGCGGGGAGGGGAAGAGAATAGGTCGGCGGCGGCGGGAACGGCCGGAGGGGAGATGAGGAGTCGGGGCTGCTGGGGGATTGGGGTGCACTGTTCACCGGGTCGGGTCGGAGCGGGTGGACGGGTGCGGGTTGGGCTGACCCGGCCCGACCCGTTAGGGTGGTCCGGTTCAGTTGGACCGGCCGGCTCGGTCCGGTTCAATCTCTGGTTTGGTTTAATTTATTAATTAATTTGGTTTAATTAAATAGTTAAATTTTTACAATAGTTTTTAATGCTTTAAAAATTCATCCGGGATCCAATAAATTCCCGGAAAATTACCCTATGTCTGGTTTTCCATTTTACACCATAAAATATTATTTTAATAATATTTTAATACCATTTAATATTAACTAAAAATCCTTTAGTAATTAAAACACTGGTATTTAATTACAGAAAAATCCTGGAAAATCCCACAAAAACAGAAAAATCCAAATTTTAAATTTATGAAAATCAGGGGGATTACAATATACCCCCCTTAAGAGGATTGCGTCCTCGCAATCAAAGAATAACCGGTCAACAGAGATGACACGGTTAGCAATTTTATTTGAATCATAATACAATAAAAAATCAAAGTTCAGGGCTTGAACTCATAGGAAAAATCATTTCCCTATGCAATAGAAATTATACAATTTCCCAAATGTGGGAAATCTAGAAAATTACTGTTTTAGATAACCAGGTTATATTTCAAAACTTATCAAGTTAACAATTCTAGGTTATTATCAAGTTCAAAACTAGGTTATCAATTGTTAGCAAGTTAAAATTATCAGGTTAAGGTTATCAGGTCAAGTCTGGGGTCACGAACCAGCAGGCACGAACTACAGAAATGCTAAAAACAGAACTACAAAAACTTACGCGCATTAGCTATGCCACGGTTCTGCACATCCTCCAAAGTCATCACTGGAGTTTGTCCGCGTCCTCGCAGATGATTCCTCGGCTGTTGTTGAGCTTGCTGGAAGAGTGCTGCTTGTGGTGCCAAGGGTGGCCTCAGCTGATTTTCTCCTGGGGCTAGTGGTATCACTCCTTCAACTTCCGTTGGCGGTGCTTCCAATGCTGAAGAGGCTGACTTCGGTACTGGTAGCGCTTGTCTGTTTATTATCAGTGCTCTCTTTCGATGTTGAGGACAATCTTTGGCTAAGTGTTGGTTGGACGCGCAAATCAAGCATAGTCCCAGTTTACGTCTGCACTCGTTCTCAATGTGGCCTCTCTTGCGACAATTTTGACAGATAGGCATTACTTGCGGAGATGTTTCTGGGGGTTGTTGCAGTTGAAACTTCTTTGCAATTTCTTCCTGTGGTGCTTCGGCTGGTGCTGATACGGCTGGTTGTTGAATCATCACTGCTTTCTTTCGACGTTCAGGGCAATCTCTTACCGAATGCTTTTTGGATCCGCAAACTAAACATCGTCCCAGTCTGAGTCGGCATTCTTTAGCGAAATGGCCTACCTTGCCACAATAATGACAAGTAGGGAGGACTAGTGCAAATGGTGGATTCAGCTGTGTTCGTTTTGCAACTCTTTCTTGTTGTGATAGGTCTGGTACTGTTGCATATGGCCGCTTTTGGCTGGACTCGATCCTTGTGTTGCTCTCCATGGGTTGTGTTGCAGCAAGAATGTTCATGTCCAAGGTAGGTGTATTTGAACTGATTAATCTCCTTAACTCTGAGCTAAATCTGTCGATGAACTTCTCCACTTGGTTTTGCTGATCTTCTTGTTGAACCTTCTGATGGAATTGCATCATCGCGTAGAACATTCGATATAGTTGTTGTTCGTCTATAGCCTGCCCTTGTGGAACAGTAGGCATCGGAGGAGTAAACTGCGTTAATGGTGGAACGTCATCTTCCGGGATTCTCGAGGCATTCGGTTTTGCTGGACTAAGTTGTTGTGCTGTTTGACCTTCATCCAACAGTATCACTTCATCTTCGTGATTAACCACAACATCTTGTGGTACTACTGGATGAGTCTCGTCGCAGGCTTGTGAATCCATAATTCTGCAACCAAAATAAACTATAAGAAGCACACAAGAATCAAGGCAGGATGCAAGTCAAAAAATTTAATTCGAATCCGATACAGATATCAAGAACGTTTTCAAGCAAGTGGATGAGATCCTAGAAATTTTATCCTATTCTTATTTGCAGGCCTGTTCGGTCCCTAAGTTGAAACCGAACAATTTTAGTCGTTGACCTGCATGGGCCACCACAAAAACCATGTCACGCCCCAGACCCAAAATGTCGAGGGACTGAGCACGTGATAATGGCCAGCAGCATGCACCGATGGACAAACCCAATTTAATGGATCCATCAGGCATACTTAAGCTGTATTACATTGTCCAGGGTTTACTAACCTCATCCACAAATATAAGATAGCATAATGAAAGATTAAACATCCACAGTCAAGTAATTAAAATCGGAGAACAATCCGATATTAAGTCTGTTTACACAAGTGTTCACAAAGACAGGAAATAAGAGTTCAATTAAACTGGAAATAAAGTTTCTTTGCAATAAACTGAGCAGGGCGAAGCATTTGTTCAGGTGAAGTCCTCGGCGATCACCTCGTCTTCAGGTTCAGGTACGGCTCCAAGTAGTGCTCCTGTTCCGTACACCTCAGGATAAACCTCGTCTGCTATAACTGGAGAACAAAACCAGGTCCTCAGAGGGACGTAACAAGGTACAGAAGAATACGAGCCATAATACAGTACAGGAAATAAAGAAATAACAGGGTAAGTAACTAACCAGCTAAGTGATCATGCAAGTGAGAGTTATTAATCATATTTCAGGCTGAGACTACTACAGGATCAGTGACAAGAAACCATAGCAGTATTAGTAATACGATTCCAGTGTAACCAAAGCAGATTCGATTCCAGTATAGGTGCCAAAGCACCTCCAGTTTATCAATATATATATTTAATCAGCCTTTGATATGGTAAAACTCTCCCCACCCAATGTAATCACACGTCTCATATCCATGACGTCTCATGTCCATGCCACGCGAGATCATAGCTAATGCAACTAGTCAGGATAAAAACTAAACTCAAGTCATGAAATCTATAACCTATTCAAAACCTCTTTGAATAATCAGGAAGAGTCCTATCTCATGCTTTGTGTCAGGTGTCCTGGGTAATTATTTCTTGGTAGGGCAAGAACAACAGTCACAAAAATTAAAACAAGAGAATCAAAATGAATTAATAACTGCATTTTATGGCAAGGTACACTTGCCTGAGTTCCCTGTTCCAATTATAGCTCTGACAATTGCTGGATTTGCAAAGACTGCTCCTGTTGCTGAAACAAACATCATCATCAGATCCAGAACACTTCAATCAGCTAGGAACGCCTGTCCTTGGGTCCAATTTGGAGACAAGGGCAAAAACGTCAATTTCGGGTCAAGGCGGGGTCCAAATGTGGGCCGTCTTGCACCGAAAAACGTGCCAGGGTCAAAGGTCTAAAAAATAGTCCAACTTAGTGTCAACAGGTCAGGAACGCTGATACGAACCCAACGGAACTTTCAGATTTGAATTCCGATGAGCCGATCACAAAATCGTCCGTCGAGCGGAGCCTGTGGGGCCCACGACACGCGATTTTGTCAACGTTCTCAGAATCGAACCAAACTTGGCTCACAGGACTAGCGTATTGCTACGAGTCCGATGGCGCAAGTTTCGTCTCGATCTGACTTGTGTACACTAAGTTACAGCAAGTATCAGAAAGTACGGATACGGGGCGTTGTCCGCGGATACGCACTGATTCCGGTGTGCACGCACATCCGAATCAGCTTCTGCGAAAGCCCGCACGTCCGTATCTACGATGCTCACGTGTCGGTGAAGACCGCACGTGACCAAGTCGTCCCGTTTGGCGGGGCGTACTCGATTCCGGGGTGAAACAGGGTCTGGTTTTTCCTGTTTTTGGATCGCGGTGTGCGATCACCACAGGACGCGATGCCCCGAGCGGTTTGTCCGGGCACCGAGAGGGTCTTACAGGCTTCGCGATGCAATTTACAGAATCGAAATCTGAGCTACGAGCAGTGAGATACAAATACCTGAACTGGGCTTAAAAATCAGGGTTTCCTTGTGTCCGACACAACTCTGTGTCCTGAGTCTGGCCGTGTCCGGCCGTGTCAGAGTACTGTGCCTGATGCTGTGTCTGCTGCTCCTAGGGTTAGGTTTCGGGGAGACTGTGTCCGGAGGAGGGCGGTGCTTGGCCGGAGCTGGGTCGACGGTCAGCGGGGCGGCTCGCCGGACAAAGGTGGAGGCGGCTGCTGCGGGGCTCGGCCTGACCAGGCGGAGCGGAGCGGGAGGAAGAGGGAAGAGGGGAACAGCGGCCGGCTGCACTGGGCTCGGGGCTGCGGGGATCTGCGGAGGACGGCGGAGCAGCGGCGAAGCCAGGCGGTTCGTCGGCGGTTCGGCTAGGGCTGAGGGGATCGACCTAGGTCGGAGTCGAGGCTTATATAGCCGAAGAAGGAGGCGGAGGGGCGGCCAGTGCGGGCGGTTACGGGAGAGGAAGAGGCTGGGGAGAGGAGCAGGCGATGGGAGGCCAGGCGGCGGCCGTTCCGGCGGCGGGGAGGGGAAGAGAATAGGTCGGCGGCGGCGGGAACGGCCGGAGGGGAGATGAGGAGTCGGGGCTGCTGGGGGATTGGGGTGCACTGTTCACCGGGTCGGGTCGGAGCGGGTGGACGGGTGCGGGTTGGGCTGACCCGGCCCGACCCGTTAGGGTGGTCCGGTTCAGTTGGACCGGCCGGCTCGGTCCGGTTCAATCTCTGGTTTGGTTTAATTTATTAATTAATTTGGTTTAATTAAATAGTTAAATTTTTACAATAGTTTTTAATGCTTTAAAAATTCATCCGGGATCCAATAAATTCCCGGAAAATTACCCTATGTCTGGTTTTCCATTTTACACCATAAAATATTATTTTAATAATATTTTAATACCATTTAATATTAACTAAAAATCCTTTAGTAATTAAAACACTGGTATTTAATTACAGAAAAATCCTGGAAAATCCCACAAAAACAGAAAAATCCAAATTTTAAATTTATGAAAATCAGGGGGATTACAAAAAAGAAGATGTACAAAAGCAACAAGTAAAATATTCTTCTCTTTATGTTCGCAGACGCTACAATGAGAAAGAACGAAGCAAAGAGAAATACTAAAGAAAAGCTCATTGCTGGGTGGTCAAAACTACCGTTGCTCAAAGCAAGATTCGTCGTACAGATGATCTGCCCCCAGGAACCAGCAAGTTCATAAATGAACTTCTGGAACGCTCAATGTCACCTTCAAAAAATACCATATGAGAAGGAGACACACTGGGCAGCATATGATCTGGTGTTCTCAATTTTTTATCGGTTTTCTCTCTCCTCAAATGAAAGATGAGGTCCTCTATATATAGAGGAAAATAACACCTATGTAGCATGAAAAAATTCTAGGCCGCATAAGCGCTGACCGACCAGATCCCCCAAAATCTGGGTGTCAAATTCGCAGGCGCCGCCCGTGCCGCATGCGCCGCCTTCACGTTATACTGCACAGAGTATACAGCGCTGCTAGGCGCCGAAAGCTGCAGCCTCGTGGCACAGAGAGCCACGTGCCGCTTGCACCGCCTGCGTGCTGTACTGCACAGAGAAGACAGCACCGCAAGTGCCGCCTGTGGCAGACCCTGTCCCCTCCATATGTATCTCGCTCATCCAAACCTGGCCGCATATCCCCATGCCGCATAACGCTTGGCCACAAAGACCCTGGCTGCATAGAGCCTGACCGCATAGCCCCTGGCCTCATAACGCCAGACCGTATAAACCCTGGCCGCATAACGCTTGGACGCATTATGACGGGACGCATAGTGCTTTGGCCGCATAGCGCCAGGCCACATGTGCCACAAAGCATGCGCCCGAACTAGCAACCATGCATGCAACTCGTGCATAATAGAGCGCACGAGCGCCATGCGACGATGCTGACTTGCTAAGTGCAAAGTGTGCCAACAAGTTCCACTTTGCGCCCTTGAGCCCGTGCCAGAGTCCGAGTCGCCAAGCCCATTCAGGGCTTAGCTTCTAAGAAAAACTTCCCAAAGGTGGTGACAAAACAAAGATTGTCATAATGGAGTTCACACTTAATCCCTCTAGGAAAGTCAAAGCACATGGCCTCCACCCTATATACATATACCAATACTAAACATAGCTATTTATTGAGATATACACATTGGTTGTTTTCCAATGTAGGACTAAAACTCCCAAAGCTAAGTGGAAAATACCAACACATACATACATCAAGAAGCTGCTACTCTTAGCATGACGACTTGCAAGTCCGATGCACTGATCGGCCTACGGGCAGTGGTGGTCGAACTTCTGCACACAATTGTCATATATCGAGCAATGAGAGTCACATGGCGGACAATAAATCAGGCACGTAATCCGGAGGCCGAAGCTGTAGCCGAGCATTCCTCGAAACTATTTTGGGATCTCTACTGGATATCAACAAGAGGAAGATCAAGTCCTGGGTCATGCATGTATTTAGAGGATGTTAAGTTCATAATGAGATAAGCTTGAATGAAGCGTAAGATCCAGGGGTTCAGCCCAATGATAGGCCTGACAATACTTCAAATTTGGACAACTCTTTTTTGTTTAGTAAAATCCTTCTCGTTCAGCGTGACCTTACAAGAGGTCGGAGTCGCAAGTGACCTCCCAAAACTGGCCCACAATAAGGGTCAAACGACAACTAAAATTAGTTTCGGATAGGATAACCCAACCCTCTGGGTCGGCCCTGATAAGATCAATTATAGCTAGCTACTCGACACATCGCTTACCAGTAGCAAGACAACCATTGTCAAGGAGGACATGCCATATACGTACTAGCTCGCAGTGAGGACGACAACGTGGAGCTGTTGCATGCCGTTCTCTGCCTATTCATACTGTCAATGGTGCTGATATTGCTTTCGATGGGAATGACTACGTCGAGATGATGGTGATGAGGAAGATGAAGTATGTCTTCTGAAGGAGGTACAGAGAAGAGAAGAATGTTTTTTTTAAGATAAAGAGAGAGGGAGATATTTCCTATATTCGAAGTATGTAAATTTTAGGCCTACAATTCAGTCTGAAGGCCTACAACCAATTCTGGTCTGAAGGCCTACAAATTTTGTCTAAATGTTATATCCCAGTCCGAAGGTCTCACATCGCAAATCGTACCCACATCCGCACACCACTTGGACTGCACCCGCGTATTGGAAACGTGGTGTGATCTAAACTAGAGTTGGCCCATGATGTCACTACCCCATTTCCAGGGCATGGTATATATATTTTTATTTCTATTTGGTAAATTGTGTATTGATCATAAATATTTGTATTACTATTTAATTAGTTGGTTGTAATTATTTTTATTAGTTATTTTAGGGTCTGACAAGGGTCCACTAGGGTTTGACATGGGTCCAAAATCCTAAAATATATCTGTATACCTATATATATATATATATATATATATATATATATATATATATATATATATATATATATATATATATATATATATATATAATTAATAAATAGAGGCCAGAAATAAGAAATATACGTGTCGCAAGTAAATGAAAATCAGATAATACTATACTAGAAGCTGAATCATAATAATTATCAGATAATGAAAAGTAAGTAAATGAATCCAGAAATACTAGTCCGTGTTGTGCCAGAAAATCAGATAATACTATACTAGAAGCTGAATCATAATAATTACAGATAATAAAAAATATTAGAGAATGTACTCGCCAGACGTCCTGAACAACTGGCGAGGATCGAGGTCTGAACTGGCGTCGTGAAGACCTATTGCAAAAAACAAGGTTAAACGGGGTTCTAAAGAGTTATACAGATATAAAATAACTAAAAACAAGCTTCTAGGGTTGTTCTAGGTCAAACCGATGAAATCTGGGTCAAAAAGTCAACTCTATGTCCAAAAAGTCAACTCTAGGTCAAAACTAGGTCAAAGGTTGACTTTGGCGGTCAACCGGGGAAACTACGGTCAACACTAGGTCAAACTAGGGTGTCCTTAAAATTTTAGGTTAAAACTAGCTCATTAAGCTAGTAAACCCACAAACTCGCCTCATTGAGACACCGGGATACCCTCGGTATCCGATATCTCAACCTACGCTATATACCCCGCCTATACCCACT